>OZ020191.1:57714111-58314111 GCA_963971165.1 Philopedon plagiatum
ACCTCGCCCAATCCAACGATCTGTCTTCCAATTATCGACAAAATTCTTACATTCCTATGGTAATGCGGGGGCGCTCCATCATGTTGAAACCATAAGGATCCCCTTACCACTAAAGGTAAATCTTCAAGCAATACTGGCAACTCATTTCTCAAAAAACTGGTTTATTAATTACTTTACATTTCCTAAAAACAATATTTCCTGTTTTATGAAATATCTCTAATAAACATGTCAAAGTTTCGGGTCTCAGTTTTCTTACCTCATAATTATTGGGCCACCTACACTTAACTTGTAAATAATGGAATATGAGACAGTCTTTGACAAGTTCGTCAATCTTTTGTTTCATTTATGATGGTGTCATAGCCTCCTAATATTAGATATTCAATAATAAACAACGTAAATTCAGTATAATGGTATTAGAATGAAGAAACTTTGCTTTCACGGCTAGTTTACGAAAAAACTGTTGATCAGAAAGGCATCGTGTATGGTATTTTTTGAAAGCACAGTTGTAAGTAGTAATGTTATCTTTAACATGAAAATATAATATATAGGGTGTTCCATTTAAAAACAATGAGTCCAACTTGACCACCCTGTATAACAGTGAATAATTTGAAACAAATTGCAAGCGATTAATGTATTCAAGGATATGTAACGTTTTATGGAATATTGGGTTTTCCATACCTGTTTCAAATTTTTATAAAAATGTCCGAACTGTGAGCATTTTTTCAAATTTAACCGCGTTCCATTCCCTTACTATAAGTTGTAGACCCAATGGACCATATATCAAAATAATCGTAAAGAACAGGAGAATCAATTGGAACAATTATATACCGGGTGTCCCATTTGAAAAAATACAAGTTTCGTTCACCACGAGTTTTTCGGACCACCCTGTACGATGGCTATAATTTTAAAACATAGCGTGTTTGACTATCGATAAAATCAAAAAAAAAATTTCGAAATTCCTCACCGTTTACTCACAATCGTCCACCCCGTCTTGGTTGCACCACCCTGTATATGCACGATAGACATAAATTACGTTTTCAACAATCAATCCAATTTTTAGATTTTTATTCTTTTGTTTTTAAGATTTCAACCGAACCAGTTTTTGGTAAAACACCCTGTATAAGACCTCAGCATAAACCTAAATGGTTCGAATTTAATAAGTATTTTTATTAAAATAAACGTTGCCAAACTTCCGGGCTTCTGTTAATCGATGGAACATCTTCGGCTTCGTAACATGCGTAGTATTCCCGAAGTGTATATACATTTTTCCGGACCGCCAACTGGTGGCAGTTACCATGAACTACAAGTGTATTTTTTTAGGGATCACACAACCCTAAACAGCCCGGGCTTCGGATAAGAAATTGCATTTATAGAGTCACCTATTGTACTTTTAACAAAGCCGCGGCAGTCATAGGAAGCCTGAACCGATATGCAACCTAATCCACTTACTTGTAATGCAAAAAGATAGCGCTAACTACGTGTTTTTTAGAAAAAACACTGAAAAATTACGAAGCCCGAAATCGGGCTTCCCAAGTCGGTATCGGGCTTCGCATACTAGGTCCAATATAGCGTTTTTGGCTTCCTAAAGGTGGAATCCATATATATATATATATATATATATATATATATATATATATATATATATATATATATATATATATATATAAAATAAAATGAAATAAAGATTACGGGGATTCGGCCAAAAAGTCTTTATTATATTTTTCTTATAATGTGCCTAGCTTTCGAAATGTTTCATTTCTTCCTCAGGGCAATTATATTTAAATATAAAGACAGCTAATTTTCGAAATTTTATGAAAAAATTGGTTGAAAAATATTCTACTTGGAATTTTGACAATATTTTTTGAAGTTGACAGTAAAAAAATTAAATTAAATTTACTGTCAACTTCAAAAAATATTGTCAAAATTCCAAGTAGAATATTTTTCAACCAATTTTTTCATAAAATTTCGAAAATTAGCTGTCTTTATATTTAAATATAATTGCCCTGAGGAAGAAATGAAACATTTCGAAAGCTAGGCACATTATAAGAAAAATATAATAAAGACTTTTTGGCCGAATCCCCGTAATCTTTATTTCATTTAATTTATTACACGGCCGTTATTTGTACAACAAATATATATATATATATATATATATATATATATATATATATATATATATATATATATATATATATATATATATATATATATATATATATATATATATATATATATGTATATATATATATATATATATATATATATATATATATATATATATATATATATATATATACATACATTAATAAATTTCAATTCAATAGTAATACTTTAAGTTCAAAATAAACAACGTAACAGTTTTTTTGTAATTATTTACAGATTTGAAAAGTGCCTAGGACCATAGCTAACATCTACAGATTCGTAGTTCCTGAAACTGAAGACTCACAAATGTACAAAAGTGCCAGATGAAAATGTCATAATATATCCTTTAAAGCCAACCAAATATTTTTTTAACAAGATTAACTTACCTTAATAACTTTTTTTATAATCCCTTTTATTACTTTTTCTCATATTCTCTCATTTTCTCTAATGCATGGTTCTTGCATATTTTATTTTTAGACATGCTGTTATTATAAAAAACCAAATACTCACATCAAAACATTTATTTTTGTAAATGCATTAGCTGTTCAACAAAATACAAGCATTTTATAAGAAAATAATGTTTTTATTCTACTTTATAAGATTAGTATAAATATGAGGCAGAAGCTAGCGGCTAACGGCCGCAGCGATATCAAACGTACACAGTTTTTATGTTTCCCAAATAAGACCTAACCTAGAGTACTGCTTCCACATTTAGAAAGCTTCGACACTTAGCATCCTTGATTGTATCCAAAAGGGAGTCATTCGACTTATTAGTGACCCAGTCCTCAAGGAAAGGCTGCCTTCTCTCGCTCGTCGCCGCCCTGTGGATGATCTGTACCTTTTTTACAGATATTTCCACGGATTTTGCTTGAAAGAACTAAACTCCGTTATTTCCCCCATGCATATTCCTAATAAGACAACACGAGCCGCTTTACCTATGCAGCCCTTTACTGTCTAGCTACAAAAACCTGTGACATCCCACTTCTCTCACTCATTCACACCAGATTAGGGAACAAATTGCCTGCAGATGTTTTCCCTTCCCCTCCCAACCTCCAGAATCCTGTGTCATAGGTTACACTTCCCTTCTCTGCAGACGCTTACGGTACGTTAGTACTTCGGCTTGAAGTCTACGTGGGCTATATATATATATATATATATATATATATATATATATATATATATATATATATATATATATATATATATATATATATATATATATATATATATATATATATATATATATATATATATATATATATATACATATAGATATATATATATATATACATATATATATATATATATATATATATATATATATATATATATATATATATATATATATATATATATATATATATATATATATATTAAACGGCTGGCCGCTGTGGCGTTTTTCAAACACAAATTATTTTACACCATAGGTGTGTAGGAAAATTCCGAAGTTATTTTAATAAACATAGATTTAATAACAGTTTTAGAAACATGCTTGAAAATGAAATTTATTTCTTATCTGGGGCAGCCCACGTAATTGAAGCCTAAGTACCAAAATACCATGGGCGTCTGAAGAGAAGGGAAATGTAATCTACTGATAAGGGATTTAAAGGACTGGAGGTTGGGAGGGGAAAGCAAAACAACGGCAAGCAATTTGTTACATAATCCGGAAACGCTAGGTATAAATGAGCCAGAGAAGTGGGATGTTGTAGCTGGATAGTAAAGGAATACATATGTGACGCGCTCCTTGTCCTGTTAGTGCATCCGGAAACGCACCAGATCC
Organism: Philopedon plagiatum; assembly: GCA_963971165.1. Lineage (NCBI taxonomy): Eukaryota > Metazoa > Arthropoda > Insecta > Coleoptera > Curculionidae > Philopedon > Philopedon plagiatum. The sequence goes on from OZ020191.1 coordinate 57,718,034, forward strand.
AAAGAACAGATTTATTAACTTCACATCAGGTATCACCAAGCTCTCCACGTAGGTAAGAAATTTTTATTCTTTACAAACCTCCGCAAGAAAGCTTAGGTTTGCTCATGTGTTGCAGGATCTCAGATTGAACCATGAAACACTATGGGGCCATCTCTCCTGTATTGATAGGTCTTCTCAGGGAATGACTGCAGGTATGCCTTCCTAAGCGTACCTATAAAAATTTGAAATTTAGTGTTAATACAAATTGTACTGTCAATAAAATTCCATGAATGGGATGATGATGACTCTACTTTATTGTAATATGTAAACAGCACATCCTCAGTGATAGATCTAAAAGCTTTTTCCTAAGTTGTGATATTTTACATGCATTGTCAACAGATAAACAAAAATTGCTCAACATGGTCTAAAAGACTAAAATCTAAAACTTCTCAAATGGCTGAATGAGCGGTAAAGCTAACAAAAATGTTGTCCCGGTAATCTTGTGTTCCCAGTAATCATAGTTTGGAAGTCATAACTTTCCAACAGACACCCTGAATGGTACCAAACGACAACATCCCTACTTGAGCCGGTGACTGCGCTGTAATATGCTCTCCAACATGTCTAGGAAAATGCCGGAATCCCGAGTTGGTGACCTATAAAAACCAAAGAGGCATCACCAGGTTTTATAAAAATGGAACAAAACTGTACCTATACGTTTTTCTTCATTCAACATATGAAATAAATTATTCTTGGTCAATGCCAAGCTTGTTCCTAGTAATATTGATGACTCCATTACTTGATGCTCTACATTTAACCTTTGTTTACCACTAACTACCAACCTTTTCGGGTACACACCATTTATTTTTTCTGGTGGGGTCTAGCTGAATTTCATGATTTGTCCTAAAAAGGTCAGTTGGTATGGTAGCCTAGTTATCCTATATCTATCCAGTCCTAAAATGTTTATAATATTATTGCCAAAAAAGAGTTTATGATGTGATAAAGATGAAAACAAATACTTAAATTTAAAAAATCTATAACCTTCAAATATACCAAATAAAGTATTTAAATGAATTTTAAGTATTAATTAGTTTTTTCTGATGCCTTTTATTTAGCCCGTATGACAACATCATCATAGATTTCATCAAATCTATACTGTTGTAAAGAAAACAAAAACCAAGAATTAAAGAAAAAATGTTTCAGTCACGAGATATATTTTAAAATATTAAAATATAAAATTAAATATTAGTTTTTTCTACTTCCGTAATGAAATGTCTAGGATGAAGGTGCTCGCCCTGCATTACATTTTTAGAGATACGGGTTGCCTTCAAAAACTTGAGTAATATCAATGTCCAACATTGTTAAGTGAACACGGAACTTTATGAACGAAAATTTAACACTTTACAAGGAAACAATCACAAAACCGTGATCGCATAAAAACAAGGTTAGGTTTTTGACAAGTGTCATTACAGATGGAAATATAGCTGAGTCCAGGGGCGTCTTTACACTATTGAAAATAAAACTTGAATCCGATTTGAAAATAAAATACAAATATTTATTTACCTACATTGTGTAATTTGGAAATGCGAATACGAAAAGCCTTCGGTTAAAGTAATAGAAAAATGATTTATTCGCAATAATGAAAACACTGAATTTTTTCATGAAATTTTACGTAGACCCTAGTTTTGGGTTTGCTTGAAGGTGCCCAAGCAATCCGAGCAAACACGAATCTGAAATCAGTTTTCGGCGGTCTGGTGGTTTTTCGAAAAAATATATATTTTTGATTTCAGGTTAGGCTTTTCTATGGATGTCTTCAAATTTCGACATTTTTACTTCAACACATCTAGTATACAAGTCATAACACACTATTATTCTGAAACATTTTTAAGCAAACATATAAAAAAACATTACAAAACATTAAAAAACCAACAATACATGAAAAATCTAAATATAAATAAAAACACACATAGTCCATATTTCTCATGGGAAGACATGAGAAATTTGCAAGATGTATAAATTGTTGTTCCACAACTTTTAAGTTTCTGTTTTTAATGAAATTTTGCTCGGGTTTGCTCAGGTTTGTTATTTTGCATAGACACTATGTATGACATTTGCCCATGGTCCAGATTTTGATTAGTACATATGAGATTAGCAATTATATATAAAACTTCACACACTAGCGCTAACCCGCGTGAATGCATATTTTATTGTCGGTTCATTAAATAAAAATTTTTAAACAGTTAAAACAATTGAAATTTAATCGGGCTTGAACCCGGGACTGCTGGTACAAAATGTCTAGCACGATACACGCACACCAGTAAGGCTTTAAAAGCTGAACTGTAATTCTCTGAATAATTTTCGCAGATAAAACTGACAATAAAAGGCGCATTCACGCAGGTTAGCGCTAGTTAGTGTGTTAAGTTTTATATATAATTATTGCCAATCTCATATAATATACCACTCAGAATCTCCAGCATGGGCAAATGTCATACATAGTGTCTGTGCAAAATATCAAACCTGGGCAAATTCGAGCAAAGTTTTATCAAAAAATTAGGGGTTTCCACACGGAAAAAAATTTTAATTTTAAATATAAATATAATAGAAAATAATATATTTTATATTACTATATGTTACAGGAATCCCGGATTTGAAAAAGTAATATAAAAATATATTTAAGCAGATTTTAATTTGCAAAAACCAATATTTTACAAAAAGTGAAATAATGTTTTTTAAATGGTATAATTCAATTTATTACATTGTGAAATATATTTATTTTAAAAAGTAATATCTTCATTATTACTTAATTACGTATTCTTATTAAAAATATATTAAGTTTTTAAAATATTGTATTTTCAATATTAATATCCTCTTTATTACTTCTGAAAATACTTGGGTATTAAAGATAAAACGTATCACTTTTAAAATTAAAACGTGTTTATTAAAATTCAAAAAATATGTAATAACATTAAAAAAACTATATATTATGTTTTTAAAATCTTGTATTTTTAAAAATAATATCTTTTGTATTATTTTACAAAACACTAATGACTTTAACATAAAATAATGGACTACTTCTTCGAATAAAATATATGTTTATTGGAATTTAAAAAGTATATTAAATTGATTACCATCAACCAAATAATATATTAATGTATTTTAAAACATAGTGTTTAAAAACAAATAAAACTTATTTGAAATTAATAAAAAAACTTATTTCATATATTTTGTAGACACATTTAAAAATGGCCAACGCAGATTCTTCTCCTACTAAGTAGGCTACCAGGGACATGTAAGAAATGACCCAATTGACCATTTGGCAGATATCCCTGGCAGCCAAACCCACTAAATAAAAGAAAAAGGAGAATCTGAGGCGGTAATTTTTAAATGTGTATACAAAATATTATATAAAATAAAGTGCAGATTTTTTTTGTACATAGCGTGTTTTTGTAAAATACTTGACCACCATATAAATCATAATAAAAACATGTGTGGAAAAGGTACTTGGCTTAGTTGTAATTATATTTTAAATACTATTTTAATGTTTTTAAGAAAAAGTTAGCTAAAGAAAACAAAATAACATTGATAGAAACTGTTTATTAGCAACGCATACAAACGAAAACATAAAAAAATCTGGTGATATTGTCACGCCCTATTTTAAGGGTGTAACTAGGGGCGTAGAGGTAACGGAACTTAACTAGACTGAAATTAAACGTGATTTTAAAAACAAACTTAAATCATTTATTTACAAAAAATAGGAACATTCAATGACAAATAATGGACAGATTTATGCTATTACTCTCGAAAGACAACTTAATTTTCTATTACTTACATTTCTTCTTTTCTATTTCTTCATTTCTTCATTTCTTCTATAATCTATCACAATCACAAATGTATCGGACCGAGGATCGTGCACTAGTGTCCTTTCCGACTCTTGTCTTTGCGATCGCCCTATTACCTAGTCAGCAATTTCCCCCCTTCTTGAGGAGCGTTGACTTTAGGTCAGAAACCTCGATAATGCTGACTCGATAATTAGACGTCGTTTAAATAAATTATTTCGAGTAATTATTTGATTTTATAAAGGAACTATAATATTTCATAGTTGCAATTTTCGTACATATTCAATAAATAAGCTACATCCTGCCAATGTATAGGGCAAGATCTTATGATTAAGTAAAATAGGATTATAGTTTACTTATTGAACTTCCAAATATTGATCTATGAAATATTATTGGTTTTTCCACTTGTGACACATCCCCCGGCCCTGTAAAAGCTGGACCCAGCTTAAACAAGCCTACTGTTAAACCAGTTTAAAATTGAAAAAATGTTTAAATAAAATGTAATTAAATCAAATTGAAATTAAAAAAATAATTTCAGCATTTAAAAAAAAAAGATAAAAACTATACATATAAATCCTTGAAAAAAATATACTCGTATAACGGTGCATAACAATTCACCAAAACGATAAAAGTTCACAAGTTGTCTTTAATATTTTCACCAATTTCCGTGTGCACCTGTGCCTCAGTACGGTCCTGTCGTAGAAAGCCATTCCCTGAAGTTTGCTATTGATTGCTCTGCGTCGGTCGCGTCGAGGTTTTGTTCGAGCTCTCGTGACTTTTGAACCGCCGTGCTACCTTCTGCCTAACAGCTTATGCCCACTAGCCTGTTCCATTGCTGGCTGGCTTCTATGCTTCGGCCATGTTCTTGTTGCCACTTGTGGTCAGCTGTCAAAGATTTGTCCTAACCTTAAATTGTGTGAAAAAGTTGTTAAGTTTTTAAGATTTTGCAAATTCAGAAGTTTCTCGATGCGAGGCTGGGAAATCGACGTGGTTAATAACTTGCTTCCGTAAAAATCATCCCTGTGTTGCGGACATTTGGTGGTTAGTGAAGTGAAGTGAATTGAAGTGAAGGCGGTATTTTTTCCTTGCGTCGTTGCGTCGTTAGAGCCTTCCCAATTTCAGTCTCCGGGTGGTGGACAGTTGTGTCAGTGCTTCGAAGTTCAAGTGGACGACTTCAGACTTGACCATAGACTTGGGCTGTTTTGACTAAACATCCTGGAACCAGGTTGGCTGCTTCTCCAGGCATTGGTAGGCAATAGCATGTCATGGCAGTCGGTGCTGGATGCTCTAGTCGAACTTCTCTTCATGGGACGTGGATGGACCAGGCTTGTCCGATTTGTTTGCCTGACACCTGAGAGCGTGGCAGCTGAAGGCGTCCTACAGGTTTCTTGGACCAGGTTTTAGGTGCACAGTGGTCATAGAAAAAGATTTAAGGGGGGATAGAATGGACTCTTCTGTATTGAAATTTTAAAAACATTTGAGCGCCATCTACGCGGTTGGGGGACAAGTTCGCACTCGAACATTTGAAAGGAAACTTTCAAAACATTTTGTTTTACGTCAAACTGAAGTTCCCGCAACTAGATGGCGTTGTTTTCGGCGGGATTTATGATTTTGATTCTAAAAATCAGTAGTATTATGGCAAAACATACTATCTGTAATTTTTTTACAAAATATACTTTTCACATTAAACGATCACAAATAGAGTTTACTCTAAGTTTTATCAAGCAAATTTAGTCAGTTGTCAAAAATAAAATTTGAAAGTCGCTATATGCTATTAAACTAAATTCACTTGACAAAGCTTAAAGTAAACTCTATTTGTGATCGTTTAATGTGAAAAAGTACATTTTGGAAAAAAAATTACAGATAGCATGTTTTGCCATAATACTACTGAAATATCTAAATAATTTATTTATTCTCGATTTTATAACAGCAATGTTAATATTAACAAAGTTATATTTGTACCACACACCAAAGTTATAACTTGGTGCATTATTGTGGAATCAATTGGAAACAAATAGTCTTATGACTATAGTCATAATATATTTGTTTTCAATAATTATTATAAAATAACACTTACTTTAAATTAATACTTTATGATTTTAACATTTATGTCATAAAATTAAGAATATAAATTATTTTGATATATCTACAACCAAATATTTTCTATGACACTACATAATTTGGACACCAAAAATGTCGGTGGAAAAAACGTATTCAGCATTTATTTCTTTAAAGTTTATTATAACATATCATAACATACCATACAATATAAAACTGAAATAATAACATGTACAGTATAATGAATGGTGTAACAGGGGCAACAGTACTAAAAAAAAAATTAAAAGAATGATTATAATTGATTAAGAATGATTATCAGAAATGACAGCAACTTAAGGACTTGAATTTGATTGTTCAGTTCAGCGTAATTTCTTAAAAAAAGGGAAATGAAACCCTTGAGTATGTGTGGATTAAAAATCATTAAAAATATGATGGATGAACATTAACATAAATTAGCAGGGCGCAAAGTTTTCAAAATTAAAGAAAAGTTTCATCCTCTAATCTTTTTGTTTAATTTTAAGAACTGTACATGCGCCAATTCATAGTGTTAATATACTATTGATAATAATAAAGTTTATTTAAATTAATTGTAAATTAATTACAAGTTAAATGTTATTACATATATTTATATTATAAATAAACTTGCTAAAACCCCCCGAAGACATGCTTGTTTGGGGCAAATCTTATATTGAAAATTTAACCTTCATATGAACATGGGTCCGCAGATGCTTTGTTTCAAAGATACAGGATGCTGAATTTTTTAAATGGCCTTTACCTGTTAAAACCGATGTGCAATTAGCTGTTGGGAAAACTAAACCAGTAAGGTGCTTAATAAACTTGCATTTATCTCTTAAACGAAGTGACAATGGAAAAAATATTAAGAAGCAAGTTTTGTTAACAATTTAACATACTATTTCACTGAGAAACAAAAATGTGAAAAAATCAGTGGCGTACATGTTTTTATTGCAAAAATATTGTACCGTCTTCTCATATGCACGCTCCTGGAGGTCCTGTCAAAGTCTTTTCATAGTCAGAATTATGCTTAATTTAAGTACTTTCCACAACGTAAATTTCATCAAAACTGATGAATCTATTTCAAAAATATTTTGAAAGAAAATAAAAAAATTAACACCTCTTTGAAACAAAGCATCTGCGAACCCATGTTCATATAACCTTTTTGCCTTAGTTTTTTACAAAGAATGTCCCTTTAAGTGATGGCATATGTTTTTTGGAACAACCTAAATATTTAAAATTATCCTATTGACTGATGTAATCTCCGATAAATTAATTTTTGAAAGAAAAAATGGAATGCTCATTTTTGTGAACATGAAGGAGCGATATTTTCCTGTTCAACTGTAATCGAATAAGTTTTTATATTAGGGAGTTTAAGTACCTAATAAATAATATGCAAATAAGGCACTACAAAGACAAAATGTTTTGATAGCAGTCGTAATACATAACAAAATATCCTTACATACTTTTTGGAGTTGAGGGAAGCTATACACTGGAACTTTGTTTATTAGTGCCGGCAAAGACATTTTCGTTTTGGTTATCACTTTCACAGATGTTTAATGTTTCTAAGTGTGTGCTAGTAGTTGCACTGTCACCATTTGTAGGGGCTACAGATTCACTTATTTCTTCAGCAAGACCTCATGGTTGTGAAAAATAAATAGTTTCAGTTAAGGCAGTAACGAAAGCTGTAACGAAGTAACGAAAGTTTGTTCTACCAAATATTAGGCTATTATAAGTAGCCTTTTATAATTATATCCTATTATTATTTCACTTTTATTTCTCAATTTTGACAAACAAGTCAAATACAACATAATCTGAGGCAAATAAATTAATATTATTATTGTAAAAACATAAAAATATACACACAGCTTAGTCCAAGTCATAAGCTGTATACATTTTACAAAAAAGTACCTATATAATTACCTACCTTGTAATTGGACTGATGGCACAACTCCTTTTTCAAGTTTTTCATTCTTTCCAAAATCCTGAGGTACAAAATGGAGGGAGCATACTCTATAATTATTATATACCTGCTCAGGTAACATTCCTTTTATCAAACGCCTATTGCCACAAACATTTACCCATCTATCAAACAATATTCTATCCTTTGACGGATTAGGAAAACGATGTTTTGACTTATTTTTCCAGCAGTTCTCCATACAGCAGTAAGCAGGCATAGTTAAGGTGGACAGTATCTCAAACTCAAATATACTTTACTGTCTAAAGACACAGTATTTTTGTTGACAGCTATCTAAACAAAAAATCCCTTCAGTACTTAGTTCAGCTTATATCATGACAAAATCGTAGATTTTTCAGGAGTGATATATTTTGGGGCGTAGATTATAAATCTGAACGCCGTTTTTGTCGGACCAGCTTAGTTTTTGAGATATTCCTTCTTAGAAGTACTCCTTTCAGACATGTTAGGTTTCGGATGCATAATGAGGCATTTTAGTTCTTCGTCACTATTTTATATTGTACATAATCAAATTTAACTTCCTTCTTCTTTCAAAGAGTAGAAAAAGCCTCATTTTTAGTGTTTTCAATTAAACTTTTACTTTATAATTACAAAATCAAAATATTAACAATCCAGCGACAAGACAGACAATCGAGTGACAAGACAAGACAGTTGACAGTTTGTAGCACATGCGCAATATGCTGAAATATCTGACCGACGCGCCGTCTGGTTGTGAGGGGAGAAATAAATGTAGCTCGAGCGGCTAAATTGGAGTGCGCAGACCATGACACTGGTGAAATGGTGACATGAAAAGAAAAAATAAAGAGTAAGTATATGTTCCTATTTTTGCTTATATCTAATTAAATGACTGTAGATATTGATATCTTATTTCGATATAAATATTAAGTATATACCGATATAACAATATCTCATTTTTAACTTGTACAAACCAATGTACATATTTGTACTTAACCATGTTTTTGGTTGTTTGCATTAAAAGTTTTGAAAAAAAAAATGATAAAGTTAACTTTATCATTTTTTTAACACTTAACAGTATTAATATAATTAAATGTTAATAGATTGGGTTCAGATTGTTTATGATAAAAGTTTCTGTTAATTTACAGATTTACCTGACCTTTTTGAAACTCAAGGTCTATATTAAAATAATTTTGAACAGTTTATTTGCTTTATTTTTTCGTCTCTTGTATTTAACTATTTCTTGATACCATGTAAAAAGAATCTTTCTTATTACCCGTCTACTTAGGAATTTAAGCCAAAATGTAGCTTTTTTGTATACAATACAACGATTAATGTCTGACGTAGGATTTTGGAAGATACTTGCAAAACTCTCAACCGGTTTGTATGCCCCTCTTTCCTACCTACGATTTAAAAAACAATTGTTCCTATTTTTATAGGATTGTTTACTATATATTTACTCGTATATGTCACTATATACTTACTCGTATATGTGATTAATATATTTTTATAATATTTGTCCTATATTCCAATGATATTTATCCAATGACTACATTTTTTAAAGCGCTCATAATATAATATTGGCTTAAATAACAAGGAAACGACATCAATCTTTGATTGATTATTTTTAAATGGAGTTTGCAAGAATAGGTACCTGGGCATACGAAGTTTTCTTGCTTTCCATACACTTATAGTGTTTATATTTCTATGCACTGAATTCGTGCATTAACTTTATTTGCAGGAGACAGTGATAGAGGGTTTTTCTCTCCAAGTATTTCCAGCGTATATCGTTTTTTATGTCTCTCCCCTGACGTCGAGGGAAGTGCAGATAGTTCTATTCCGTCTTCCATTTGTGTAGGGGTAATTTTATTATTAGTTTTATTTTTCCGTTTTCAGAAGCATTTCAATATCAGACGATAAGTTAAATAAAGCAGGACGATTGCTAGGCATGTGCAAAGAAGTCCAAAGAGGATATCGTGAGCCACAGGGGAGTTGGGAGTTTCTGCTTGTACAGCAGGAATTGCAGGCGCTGTTAGCAGGAGTCTGTTGCGGCTAACGAAGAGGTATGCAACTGTGTGGGGAAGGACTATGTTCCACACTAAGAAGAGTGAGTCGCTATGAAGCCCGTAAGTTTCACTATATGAAGTTATTGTGGGATAAACATCTTTAATTGAATCGAGGATGTTTTTAAGTGTACTGTCAGTAGAGGTTAAATTTAAATGGGGTATTTTTAAAGTCCAGTTAATATTTAAACATTCATGAATATCTTTGTATGTAGGTAAATTATGTTGTAATTTTGGGTTAAGAATGAACGATTGTAAATTAGACCATATGGAGGGGAATAATGTGTATTACTTTAACTTCACTTGTCATTCTGTCGGGACAAGGAAACCTGTTTGGAATAATAATTTCTTCCCCTGAATATAGTTTGCAGTTGCAAGGTAAATGAATTTTGATTGAACCCTGATGTTTGTGTGTCTCTGGGATTTTATGTTTGACTTCGCCACAAGAAATATAGGTGTCATTTTTTGGGTGAGTTACTACATAACTCTCATGATATATCTCTGAAATTATCATGGATGTTGCAAAGTGACAGTTCATGGGGCAAGAGTGACTCAGTTCTTGAACTGTAGTACCTTCGTAAAGTTTCTTGGCACATTCGGGACCTTGTATAGAGTCCGCTGAAATCCTTGGAATATAACATAGTTTGTTATGGTAAGGTTGGCACTGGTGAAGTCCAGTCCCAGAAATTGGTCGAATATGATGCCTCTGAGTGTGAGGGTCTAAAAATAATGTTTGATGAGGTATAGAACATGTTTCGTTAAACCATACAAATGGGGTAGTTACTAATTCATAAAGTTCCCACTGCTTTCTATTTTGAACAATAGGAATTTTGACATGAATGAAAATATTTGAATCTGTGAATGAACAATCTACTATTGGGAGTTCGAAGTACTTAGAGATTTCGGTAACAGGAATGGCCAGTTAATGACTCGATCCTCTAATTTCTTCTTCCAATCGTTCCAAATCCTTTTTGAGTACTGCGGGGTGAATAACTGACGAAGGAATTTTGTGGTGTTTGCATGAGTCTATTATTGTATGTCTTCGTATAGTCCTAGTAAGCAGTATGGTCCGTTTAAGATTTAAGTATTCGTTGTACAGTGAGGTGAGGATCATTGATTCCTGGTGGTACACTGACTTGAATATTCTGTGCTGTAAACCGTTTGTCTGCTGTTCTAACATTTTAAGACTATCTTCTGCTTGCCTAAAAGTATTTTTTAGAGACTTTGCATATTCTTCAAAGTGTTTTGAGTTTTCACATATTTCTCTTATTGTCTTTGAAAGTCCTTGACCGATGGAATTTAATTGTTTTCTTACTTGTTCCTCGCTTTCAGCAACTAAATTAAATTTCTCTTGGGTGACCAAACCACAACACCATGAAAATCCTCTGCCAATGAAATCTAACGCTCGCCTTCTTCTACTTTGATTGTTGATTTGCATTGAGGATATGCTCCATCCTTGTTCCAAGAATTCAAGTTCTTTTGCAAAAGATTTTCCTAGTTCATTAATGTGGTGGTTAATTATGCATTCTTCGCTTTTTGTACTTTGGCTCCTGCATATTGTATTCAATTGTTTAGTCTCCGTAAGGTTGTCCTCTGTCCATTCGGTTTTTTGTTTGGAAAAGGTCATCTCAAAAAGTCAAACTATGCCACCCATTGTATCCAATGTATCTGTAGCCATACAGACAAACCCTGACATAAAATTAACAAGAGATAGTTACTGTCAGCATACCAGTGCCGTGAATGATGCCTCTACTACAACTAAAGACCTGCCAGTTGACTCAGACATAATTTCTCTTGAGGAATCCATTTCCAGATCACAGACCACCATCGTTGAACTGGAAGAGATGAGGCTGCAAATGTTAACAACAATTCAGACTTTGACTGCTGAGAACAAATATCTTATGAATGAGATAGAAGATTTAAAAGAGCTTTGTCAGAACTCAATCCCATCAACTCAATCCTCCATAAATGTCTCAAGTTGCAGTGTCCAAGGATTCTCCAATACTTCACTCTTCGAACAGATTTCCTTGGCAAACAAGCGGGAATCGCCAGGGAAAATGACGTCTAAAACCCAAAAGAGCACCCTGAAGCCTGCTAAAAGAACTTGCCAGTCACCTATAATCCGTAAAAATGAAATAGTCGTCTATGGAGACGTTAGTGCGCGGGGTGTTTCCACTGGTGTTAGTAAACATATTGACGCTAACAAATTTACTGTACTTGGCACAGCAAAACCGGGATATGATGCTGAGCGGCTCACGGATGAAATCTTTAACTACACAAACCCACTTGGATGAGATGATACAATCATTATCTGCTTAATCGGACTGTGCTGGAATAAGAAAACGTGATATTAATAAATTGTGCTCTTTAGGGAAGTATTGCAATGTAATATTTAGCATAACTTATAAGCGCAATACATCCTCTCGCAGAATATCTAGCATGTTTTCGCAGGAAGTCTCCGCTTTTTTAAAAAGGTATACTGCATCAATTAGAGTATTCTGTAATGACATTAAAATAAATGGTAACTTTAGATTAGGCAAAGATGACCTTTGTCTACACTTGGCTCAGTATGTATCTGTTAATGGTGCTATTAATAATAAAATCTCCTTGATTTCCGTATCAAAAGTGTTAAATAACAAGGGCCCATCTTTGGCACATTCTCTTGCCAATGGTGAAAACGATGTAAACAACACAGATAATGACATGGGCCATCGTTTTTTAATGTAGGCTCTTCTGACGAAAGCATATTATCAATGTTGTTGCTTAACATACAATCTCTTCGTTGGAAAATGAATGAATTGTCTGTTTTTCTTGACTCGTATAACTATCCAAGTATAGTTCTTCTGACGGAACACTGGTTAAATGAAAATGAACCACTAAGTGTTCCAAATTATGTTGTAATTTCTAAGTTTTGTAGATCTACCTATCAGAATGGTGGAACCATTGCACTGACGAGTGGATCCTTATACGATGATATGCGGTTTGAAGCATGCACGAGGTTTGATGGTCTGGTTCGAGAAAAACAGTTTGAGTTTTCAATTATTTATTCAAGTAAGTTCAATATGTATGTGATTTGTATATACAGGTCACCCAGTACTAATGTGTACGAATTCTTGGACAGGCTTGAGATACTGCTTTCAGAGTTTCCTATTAAGAGCCAAATAATTCTGGCGGGCGACTTAAATATTGATTACAGTGATGTAACATCACACGAGACAGCGGCAGTTACAAATATTCTCTCATCATTTAATTTAACAATGCATGTCCACTCCTACACCCGCATTACTGATCATTCTGCAACCACAATTGATTACATATGCTCTACCCTAAATTCTCAGGTAGAATGTGAATCTGTTGATGCAGCACTTTCAGATCATAATGCTATCTATGCCAAATTCTCTATTAGGACAGTCTCTAAACCTAAGAGCCGAAGGGTAAGAAAAAGAATTATGAGCAGCAAGAACTATGATACATTCAGACAAGAATGCCACAGGGTTGAATGGAACTCTGTACGGTCTAAGTCAGACAGTCTGAGTGATTTTCATTCTGTGCTTTGCAAAATTATTGACAAATCTTTCCCCCTTCGAAATGTCAAACCTAAAAACAAATCTAAATCTTGGTTAACACATGGTATTCGTACATCTTCTTCTAATTTAAGGTCTCTAAACCAACTTAAAAAATTTTACCCTAATAGTACCTTCATAAAAACCTACTTCTCTACTTATAAAAGAATATATAGGGAAGTCATCTCTAGAGCAAAGAAATTACATTAATCTTGCAAAATTAATAAGTCAACAAATAAAAGCCGTATGACATGGAATATTGTCAATGAAATCACTGGGCGTAGCATTGACCATCAAAACCCTAATAATTCCTTGGATCCTAATGATCTTAATGACTACTACTGTTCTGTGGCCGAAAACATAACTAATACAATAACATCAAATGTCGACCCAATAGGCTACCTTGCTGACACTAACATTTTAAATACCTTCCATTTCAGGCAAATCACATGTGATGAGACAGTCAAAGCAATAAACGACATGAAAAATAAAGATGCAACTGGTAGTGATGGGATCTCAATTAAAATCCTTAAGGAACTCCCTAAGAAAGCCCTTCTAGCACTGACAGATGCCATCAATGGCACTCTTTCGTCTGGTCACTTTCCCTTATGTTTGAAGTCTGCCACTGTTGTCCCGATCCACAAGGGTGGTGAAAAAATCCCTTCTAACTTTCGTCCAATTTCCTTATTATCAACACTATCCAAACTCACGGAGTCTGTAGTCAAAAAACAAGTAGTGAATTTCCTTTCTGAAAACAGCATCTTAAATAAAAATCAATTTGGCTTTCAAATGGGTAAAAGCACAACCGATGCTGTATTTAACTTTATGGAATACCTTCTCAACGCCATTAACAACCGTAAATCTACAGCTGCAGTGTTCTGCGATATGTCAAAGGCATTTGACTGTGTCAGCCACTCTGTGTTGATAAAGAAAATGAATATTTACGGTTTCCGGGGTACTGAATTGAAATTCTTTCAATCCTACCTGGATGATCGTTATCAAGAGGTATCCCTTGGTGGAAATGTCTCTCGGAGAAAACTCATTTCATCTGGCGTGCCCCAGGGTTCTGTCTTGGGGCCACTTTTATTCCTCATCTATATCAATGACCTTATGACCCTTGATATATCTGGTTCATTCACGGTTCTCGCAGATGATGACACGGTCACTTGGAGCCACCATGATCCTGCAGTTCTTCACAACCAAATCTCTTCCGATCTGGTCAGTATCAAGAGATGGTGCGATGCCAACTCACTCTCACTTAATCTTTCTAAAACTCATCTCGTAACATTTAAAAATCTTAATCTTCCGAATATCTCTCTCTCGCACCACATCCTTGATTCAGTACCCTCATCTAAATTTCTTGGTCTCCATGTTGATCTTAAACTAAAATTTGAAAATCACGTCCTATCACTGAACAAAAAACTAGCATCTGGATGCTACAGCTTAAGGGTTGTTGCCTCCGAACTAGGCAAAGCAGTGGCAAGAACGACTTATTTTGCATTGGTGGAATCTCATTTACGATACTGTCTACCATTCTGGGGTTCCTGTAGCCAATACCTGTTTCAATCAGTGTTCGTAATGCAAAAGAGGGCTATTCGGTTTCTTTGTGGCGTCCACCCTGGATATCATTGCAGACCTCTGTTTATTTCAAACAAATTACTCACCTTTCCCTGTCTATTTATCTTAGAAACAGTGTGTCTCATCCATAAACATCTCTCGCGTTTTCCGACAGGGAATGGCTCTTACCAAACTCGACAAGTTAATAACCTGGGATTGCCAATTCCACACTTTACGCTTGTCAGAGACTCTTTTATTTATAAGGGAATTAAAATGTACAATCACATGCCTGTTGAAATTCGGTCAATTGCTGACCTTCAAAAGTTCAGAAGTAGATGTAAAGTTGTTTTTCTTGAGCAGGCTTTCTACTCTGTGCAATCATTTTTTGACCACAGATTTTAATTATCTGCTGTGTTTGTCTTTTTACATATTATAATTTTGTTTCTTGTTGACTGTACAGTGAATGTATTGTGGAAGTGTTGCTTTTGTGGTGACAAGTAAATGTGTGATGCTTTGGTTGATGGTTAATAACTTAGGAAAGTATGAGTAAGTTTTTTTAATTTGTAATGTGATCTAAAGTTTTGATTAGCCTTAGTTTATTGCTTTGTCAATAAGAATTTTGTTCTTGGACAATAAAGCTTGTTTAAATAAAAATAAAAAATTTATATGTTGTGTGGCGTCGTACGCTATTGCTTCTGGAAGGGGCTTCCAGAACGCTCCTGCACTGACTTCCACGCTATATGCTTCATACCTTGCAGTCTGTCCTCCATTTATTAACGCTATTATTGGTAATCTGATAAAGAAAATTTATTATTTATATAACAAGTCCTGTATCTAATAAGTGAACATTGTTTTCGTAAATATTTTTATATAGGTACTGGTCCAATTGTCTTTTGACCAGCTGTACCTAGCATATCTGAAACTTTTAAGAAAAAAATATTTTTCCTGCAACCTTTGTATTTTTATTGAATATGTATTTCTTTTAATATACCTGGATGTATCTAAGTTTAACATTGTAAATATACATTCCCGGATATCCTACTTTATAATATGTATATTTTTGTCTTAGTACCTAACTCTTATTACCTTATATTAATACCTAAAAAAAATTGGTAAAGGACCTTTTTTATTATTATTTTTTTTTT
Source organism: Philopedon plagiatum (assembly GCA_963971165.1). NCBI lineage: Eukaryota > Metazoa > Arthropoda > Insecta > Coleoptera > Curculionidae > Philopedon > Philopedon plagiatum. The sequence goes on from OZ020191.1 coordinate 57,734,174, forward strand.
GTATTAAGCCTTAGTTTTTTAAATATAATTCTACTTAAATTTGTAAGTTATCATTATTTACAGAGGTAATTAATTAATTAAGTTAATTTGTACTTTCAATAACTTACATTGTGTAGTTATCTGCTTAATGCAAATGTTATAAATATTTGTTATTTTAACAGCTTGGGTTTGTGATTAATAATCATTTACGTTTCGGGGGTGGGTATAGGTGTCCAGGGGTCATAGTACGGGACAATACGCCTAACATGTACAACATCTTTCTTTGAATTTTTTGATATGCCCTTTTGAATTTCATAGTCTACGTCCGAGACCTTTTTTGTTACATAATATGGACCAAACCATCTTAACAGAAGCTTTTCACTTCTACCCACTTTTCTTACAGGAGTAAACACCTTTACTTGATCTCCCTCGTTGTATTCTACATGTCTGTGTTTTGTGTCATATCTTAGTTTGTCTATTTTCTGTTTTCGTAAAATATTCTCCACAGCCTTGTTTCTTACTACTAAGGCATTTTCCCTTATACTGTGGGTATCAGGGTGGTCTGTTGAAGGAATCATGTTGGCTTCCGTCGGCAGGATTGACTCCCTACCATATACCAGGATGAATGGAGAAAATTTTGTTGTGTCTTGTCTACTTGTGTTATAGGCAAATGTGACATCGTTTAAAAATTCATCCCAATTGCTTTGATTTGTATTTGTATACATGGCAAGCATATCTGCCAATGTCTTGTTGAATCTTTCAGTCAAGCCGATAGTACTTGGGTGGTATGCAGTCGTAAACTGCTTTATTGTCCCTACCTGCTTCAGAACTTCTGTTACTAGCTCTGACTGAAACACTTCTCCTCTGTCGCTCAGTAGGTATTTCGGAGCTCCGTGTCTTGTTATTATTTGCTGTACTAGAAATTTTGCTACAGGGCCGGGTTTTCCATTCGGTAGTACCTTCGTCTCTGCCCAGCGTGTGGCGTAGTCTGTAGCCACGACTATGACGGTGTTGTTTGATTTGCTTTTTCGGAATGGACCCAAAATGTCTATTCCTATTCTTTCAAAAGGCGTACCCACTGGAATAGGCTGTAGAAGACCTACAGGTTTTCTATTTTGTTGACCTTTTCTTGCTTGGCAATCTGGGCAGCCCTTAATAAATTTCCAGTCAGTGGCTCAGAGTGATTGCTGTAGATAATTTCTGCAATTAACTTTTTTTTAATCAGAAGTAAATTTTCTCTGCCCTCGGGACTACTATTAACCTTATACAAAATATCGTTAATTAATCTATATTTTTTTGCACGTCTGCGGATACCTATAGGCGTGCCATCCGGATTTTCTATAGCTTTGATGATTGTTATTAGGTCCAGATCCTCTTGTTGGAGCTTTGTTATATCCTCTGACTCTAGGAGAAATATTGGGTCGTTTATCTCTTTGCTCTCATCGGGTTCTAGAACTGGGTATCTGCTGATGCAGTCCGCATCTCGGTGTGCTACACCACTTTTATGGACTATTATGTAGTCGAATTCGGATAACTTTATGGAACATCTTGCTAACCTTCCCGTTGGGTCTTTTAAAGATTTCAGCCAACAGAGAGCATGATGATCTGTAACTATCCGCACTGGTTTTCCGTAAATTAGGTGTCTCAAGTAGGTTAGGCCCCATATTGCCGCTAGTCCTTCGATCTCTGTTATTGTGTAGTTCTTTTCTGATTTTGAAAGACTTCTACTTGCGTATGCAACTGGGTGTAGTTGGTTGTCGTCTTCTTCCTGTAGGAGGATTGTTCCGATACCAATTAGGCTTCCGTCTACTCTCAGTTCACAGCCCTTTTTGGGGTTATAATGGGCCAGGACTGGAGCGGTGCAGAGTTTTTCTTTGGGCATTTTAAATGCTTCTTTTTGTTCGTCATTCCAAGCAAAGCCTTTTTCTTTTCTCGTAGCTTAATGTAGGGGGTGGGCAATTATTAAGAAATTTTTGATAAATTTTCTATAGTAATTGCAGAGGCCTATAAAGCTTTGTATGCCTTTAATAGATTTTGGTTCGGGAAACTCCTTGATGGCTACCAGTTTTCGCTCATCTGGCAGGATACCATCCTTTGAGATTGTATACCCTAAGAGATCATTTTTTTCTTTCATATATTCACGCTTTAGGATTAAGCCGGCTTCTCGAAGGCGACCAAACACCTTTTTAAGTTTTTCTAAGTGTTCTTCCATAGTTTCAGAGAAAATTATTTTATCGTCCATATATATTAAAATTTCTTTCCACCTCAAGTCTCGAAATACTCTATCGGCTAACTGTTGAAAGGTAGCCAGGGCATTGCATAGTCCAAAACTCATACAATTAAATTTCCAGAGTCCATGACCTTGGGCTTGAAAAGCCGTATACGGTTTGGACTCCTCTTTAATTTGTACTTGCCAAAAACCGGAGAACATGTCTAAGGTGAAAACTATTTTGCGTTACCCAAGTAAGTTAAAATGTCGTCGATATTGGGGATATTGTATGCCGATTTTCTGGTCATTGCGTTAAGTTTTCTATAATCTACGCAGAATCTCGTTTCACCCGTTTCCTTCTTCACTAGCACAACTGGACTTGCCCATTGGGAGTTACTGGGGCGAATTATATTGTATTTTGCCATTTCCTCTATTTGTTGATGAATTATCTCCTTTTTTTTTGTGACACTCTGTATGCTTTGGTCTTTATTGTTTGGGCGTTTCCTACGTCTATGCTATGTTCTGCTAAGTCAGTCTTTCCCATGTACTTTGGCGATTTAGAGAATACATCTTCGTATTCGTCTAATAGTTTTTCCAGTGATTTCTTAATGTCTTTGTCGCTTATGTTGCCAATTTTGTGATCGGTTGCCACGCTCTTTTCCGCACAGAAGAAGAATTTTACTTTTACTCACCCTTCATAATTAAAAATTCAAAGTTGGGTAGAAATTAAAAACAAAATATTGAGAAGTTCCAAAATTAACTCACATAAAGAGTTGAGTTGAATGCGAGAGGCTTGCGCATGCGTGCCAAAAAAATGCCCTAGCTCCAATGCCGGAGAGAGGGGTGGATTAATGCGGGCGCCACTGTTTTTAATGCCGAGCTAAAAACAGAAACCCTCCAAGATAGTATTGGGACCTCGCTCTCAACTCACTCCGAACCTAAAGTCAACATATTAAAAGAGAAAACCAACTGGAAGCTGCGTTGTCTGGTGAGGCAAATAAAACACTACCTTAAAAACAAATTTACAATTATATTTACAAACGTTTAAGAATGAGATATTGTGGGTGGTGTGACCACGTTGACGATATATTTACAAACGTGTAAGAAAAAGATATTGTGGGTCGTGTGACCACGTTGACGTTTACCTTTTTGTTTTTAAATACAAAACTTAAACCCTGAGGGGGAAATCAAAGGAAAAATATTAATATTCGAATCGATTCGACTTTAGGCGCTAACAATAGTTATTATAAATATATACCTATACGATGAATATGTAATGTAAGATTATTGATCAAAATTAATAATAGTAATCAAAAAGTTGCCTGAAGGGGTGTCGCCCCTGATGAAGGTAACTGGGCTCCAAGCTGTAGTGACCTAGGCTGCTTACTGACTCTCCGCACCAATACGGCTGTCTATCAACAAAAGAGCAGTGACTCCAAGTAAAAAGAATGCTGTCTCCCAACAAAAAGGAGTTGTGGGGTAGCGGTGTCCCCCCAGTAAAAAGACCCTGATAAAACAAAAGGTATGCGTCAAGGCAAGGTAAAATTCAGGTACTATGCAAATATAATTTCAAGCGTATTAAATTTAAATAATAAAAAAAGCTATTACTGGCTGAATGCCATTAATTATTGATTTATAATAAGAAAGTGAAACCGAAAGAAAATATTTTGAATTAAACAGTGACATCAGGTCCAAAAAAAAATTAAACAGGCGTTATCGAAGCCAATTAGTTAACAAAACAAAGTTAAGTTAAAATGTACATAGGCATAGCCGTCGTGCGCTACTGTGCACAGAAAAATATTCATTATAAACTAATTATATTTACATAAGTAATGCAGATACAAAAATATTAACAGTTAAATTATACACTGGCAACAAAAAACAAAATAGTTAGGTAATCGCTTAATTACACAAAAGAAAAGTTATGCCGCAAAATACAATGTCATAAAATTTAGAACTGTTAATATAATCAAAAGGAAAAATTCAGTATTACTATTACTAAGCGTATGCACCAAAATATAGTAAACGTAGCGTAATATATACGAATATAAATTAACCATACAGTATCTGTAAGCGTAACCCAAGAATGACTGAATACCACAGTGAGTAGTTAACCGTACTATATTTCACCCACCCTGAAATTTTGTAACCAAATATTAACTGTAATTAATTAAGGATAAGCCTTGCCAATGTCATACACAATATTAATTATAATCCAGTTAACACAAGAAAAAGAATAAAAGAAATATGAGAATTTAAAATATTTACTCAAATTACTAAAGTTCAAACCCACTGACAGCCAAAAATATAAAACATTTAAATTGCCGTCCTCTAACGCTGTCAGCTGATATTCCAAAACACGAGATATTAATTTTGACAAAATGGCTATTGATTATTAACATAATTAGTAAAAAAATCATCATTAAATTCAAATTCACGTATATACACCAATGACTAACTCACTATGGTTATGAATACAAAATAACAAAATAAAATTTAACCTTGGGTCACCCGGTACAGTTTTAACCAACATTATCAAAGGAATGCAGTAAACCAAGCTAGGATAGCTGACAAAAAAAAACCCGTACTAAAAAAAGCTCGCAAGAATTTGACCTACGTGAAGGGCAAATATCAACCCATTTAATTCTTAATAAAAAACCGTCTGTACATAATTTACCTACCACGAAATGTAGCGATCTACTCGTATTTAGAAAATCTTTAATTACTGAAAACCTAATTAAAAACGTGGACGTCGTAAAAAAATAGAATCAAAAGGAAATTAACAAAAATTAATTAAAATAGCAGTCTAAAACGCGGAATTCTGTGTTTTTTAAAGGGTTTAATAGGGGCAAAAGGGCTTACCTGTCGATTTTGTGTCGGGTCTAAATTAACATATCGGCGATTCATCGCATAAATCCGACTAAAAAGTTGAAATTCTTCCACTCAAAAACCAAAACGGTCTCACTAGACCTAATCAACGTAACGCCCAAAAGGCAAACAACACAATAAAGCGGAAGAAACTCTTAGCACTGCATTACAAAACCCCAATTCTTGGGTGTCTTCCAGAAGACTACAAAATGGCAGTACCGACGACAACGCGATATGTTTCTCAAAAGAACTTCAGCTCCCGTGCCACACCTGATCTTCAACAAAATTCTATCGATTTTTTTTCCTTCCAAAGTGACGACACGACGGGGTTGTTTCTAAGTACACTTTGGTATCTAATCATGTACATTTCCGAAGGCTTTGATTCGATGGTATCCCCTTCAACGCATTGGCACGATGTTGTGCCAGTAAAAATTAACTTAACCAATGAACGACGGCAATATACTAACAATTAAATACATTTTTCCGTGTCCATAAACCGACATTCATTAATAGTTTGTACAATTCATTATACTTCGTACAATTGGAAACAACTTACGATTTTCGTCAACCAGGAATACGTGTCTTGTCATGGATCAACATTAGACATTAGAACCCTTGAATGCTGAACCCGGAGGTACCACTTGTGCTCCCTAGGTGGCGCATGCACAAACTAAAATTAATTGTTGAAAAAGGGATGTCATCCCTTACCTATTTTAACCCAAAATTAGGAAATACGACCTTAAATAAATAGCAGCGTCTAGTCTCGTCCAAATTACCAGTGAAATAAGACAAAATGGGCAACTAACACAGCCGGAACTCAAAAATCCAATACCCCGTCTGACCTCTATCGTCCAGCTCATAAAGCTGTAGCAAACTGAATCCCATATTTCCTATTTCACGAAATGACCACCTGTGATCACATGTAGTGACCGATAACGAACCCGAACTGCAAAATCAAGGATCCTGTAACTCGAAAAGAACAGATTCCATAGTTTCCTGGCTTCGACGTTCTCACTAACAGCAACAGAGGGCGGCTCAGTACAGAGAACTGAGATTTTTCCAACAGGTTCGACAGAAAATTAATTTCAGCTGTTTGAAATGTCAAAAATGACGTTCTACGTCAACAGTCAACAAGTTCGGATTTATTAATAGGAAAGTAATGTTTTAGGGCCGAATTCAGACATATTTTCCTAGGGATTAGCTATACAGAATGAGGACAAACAAGGCTGAATCCAAGACAGACCCATGAAGGAAAATTTATAAAAATTAAATTCGAGGTTAGGAAAAATTTTGACTAAATGGAAAAACAAACCAAAATAAAACGTTCAAGGAATAAGTGAATATATTCATAAAGGTAGGACTAAATCCTAAAAATCAACTAATCGCTGCGACTGCTATGATAATAATATTTAAATTTCGTATGACAAAAACAAACCGTAATAACTCCCCCTCTTCTACGAAAGGAGGGAAATTTTCTCAAGAAAATTAGCCGACGATAATTACTCCAAAAATCTACAGTATTTACAAGGTAAGGCAAAAATTAACTCCGGAGCTCCGGGGGTATTCCCCTAGGAAGCAACGGACGAAAGTGAAAGATACTAGTGGATCGCTACTAACAAAATTTATACTCACACAACCAGAAGAAAAACTAAACCAAAAAGAAACTCTGGCATGACATGATTGGTCTGAGTGTCTCTGACGGCAGCCACCATTTCCGCACCGAAAAGTCACCCGTGCCTCAATGGTATAGTGGCCACATAGACCAAAACTGGGAAGACGTGTCCCCAGCTCCGGAATTTCCACCAAGGTCATACTACACCCGTACTCATCATATCAGCCCCCAATAAAAGAAAATAAGGAAATAAGATACTAAAGGTATGGTCTGGGTTTGGCAAAACATACTAAGTTAAAGTTAAAGATTAAGTTTTAAAGGAGAAGTAAGACAGTGACAATCCAAACCGGGGTCGCAGATCGTGGCAAGCTTGACGGCAGCAAAACACTTCAGCACCAAGAAAACCAAATGTGCTTTTTATAGTGTAGGGCCACGTAGATCGGTCCGGATTTGACACCCGAGAAACCGAAATTTCCGCTAGGCCAAGCATCACCATGGCCGACAACCATAGCCAACCAAAATTAACCGACAAAAGAAATCAAATGAAAATTCATGAACCAGTGTGGTTCCAATACAAGGACGAAAACAATCCACGGCATGATGAGGTAATTCCCCCAAACTGCTTACCAAGACAATACTTACTAAAAATAATTCCCACAGCTTAGCGGATTACTAAACCCACTAACTCAGGTAATCGCCAACCCAAAATATTACAATAACCAAAATAATTCAAAATAAAAATTAACTCTGGTCCCCTTGCCGCCAGACACCCAGCGATCCCTCCAGGAGTTTCCGGGGTGGAATAAAACTTCAGGGTGCGAAAAGCACATCCTGGTAACATTAACCCGAAGATGATAAGGGGCTAGCATTGCGTAACACTCGAAGAAAGCGTGAGGTACCTCGTGTACTAGCCTCACTCCAGAGCGTCCCAGAGCAGATATCCAACTGTCACGCGTCAAGTCAACCAAAGGGTGGAAAAACTAAAAAGAAAAGGTAACTAATATACAACCAAGGTAATTTAAGAAGAGAAAGGGATAGCCCATATGTTCCACCGAGCATAAGGAAGTGAATTATAGTATACACCAAACTAAAAGGTGCACCGAATGGGTAGCACATCGGTCCCTGTACAAAACAAAATAAATTAGGTAGGGTACTCTGAAAGGTGGCACTGCCACTGGCCTGTCGCAACCTAATAGGCCGACTTGAGCTCAGGCCGAACAAAGTAGCTTGGCCCTCCCCTGGCCCGCCGAACAAGTTCGATGGGCAAACTGTTACCCCAGGGGTCAGACTTCCGCCCCCCCCTGAACAGCCCTTCCCGTCGGTCTGCTCTCCGAAGGATCAATAGTTCCAACAAAGAACGTCGAAGCGACATTCGGTAGCACCCAACACCGCGCAGCCTAAACAAGGAGATAGGGACAAATAAGTCAAAATCGGGAAAGTTCTATTTTGTCTAGTTAAACTATAGACCAACTATAGAATGACGAAAATAGGGGTCTAGGTACAAAGACCTAGGCCAAAGTCAAATCCAGGATAACGAAAATAGCAAGTCAAATAAGACTATAAAGAAATATCAAGGTAAAATTAAATTAATAATTGAACACAAGAAAAGATAAGGCAAATCAAGGGAAGGTAAGAAACACCAAGTCAAATACTTAGATAAGACTTGAAGACATCAAGGTAAAATTAACCGAATAATTACACCCAAGGTAAGATAAAGTATCTCAAGATAAGGTAAGGTACCAAGCCAAAGACTCAAATAAGGCTTGAAGATATGAAGGTAAAATTAACCGAATAATTAAACCCAAAATAAAATAAAGTAATAAAGATAAGGTAAGATAAGGTAATCAAGGTAAGGTAATATAATCAAGGTAACGTAAGGTAAGATAAGAGTCACAATAAGGACACTAAATCAGATCAAGCTAGGATAACGAAATCACTCAGCAAGATGCAGATTAAGGTCATAAGTCAAATCAAGTTACGGTAAATTAAATTATCCAAAACAAATTATCCAGTATCATTGCAATCAGTGTTTTACGAAATACAAAAAAAAATATAGGTAAATTTAAGGTAAAATCAAATAAGGTAATTTAAGGCAAGTTTAAATAAGGTAAATTTAAGGTAAGTTCAGATAAGGTAAATTTATAGTTACTAAAAGATATTAATGAATTAATGACTCAAATAAAAATATGCTAAATTTCAGGTAGTTGAACTAACAAATAAAATAAATCATCGCCTTAAGAGAAAAACAAACTAATGACCATGTGTCGTGTCTACTCCCAACTCGTCTCGCGCCAAGATGGGCGTCTGCAAGACACCGCCAAAAGAAAAAAAACTCTAAGTTAATGTTTCTAAAGTCACAAAAGTTAAAGAAATTTAAAGATAAGGTAAAGATAGACGATACCATAAGAAAAGACGTAAAGCGATGATAACAAGTAAAAGTAGTAAAAATGCTGAAGGCAGACCTACTACGCGCAATAGAAGCAAGTTGGCTGAAGGCCTAGCTTGCCACGGCTTTCGGAGGGCTCCTACCTCCACTAGTTCACCAGTGCAGCACAATTCTAAGCGATAGTGCTCAAATCCATCAAGTCTCGCGCCCAGATGGATTTAAACACCACTGCGCCCGCCACTGCAGGGCATGAAACAAAAAGGTATTAAAGAAAACGGAATAAGGTAACATTAAAGAAAAATATTTAAAGGTAAAAACTACTCATTATCTGAACTCTCATTTGCGGTCGATGGATTATACAGATTGAGATCTTTTACGTGCCAAACACCTTTACTTTGTCCTGCTCGATCTTGAAGTTCGTAGGTGCAGGACCCTGTTTTCTTCTTAATAATGAACGGGCCCACATAAGCCGGAGCCAGTTTGGCACTATAAAAGTTCGCGGCATCGGAAAGACTTTTGTTCTTACGCCAAACCTCTTGTCCAGGTGCATACTCAACGGGTCGTCTACGTAAGTTGTATCTACGTTGATTTTTAACATGAGATGATTTAATTTTATCCTGAACTTCGCGATACAATTTCACAAAGGCGGCTTGTCTTTTCCTGACATAATCCTGAAGATCTGCATTGGTGTTAGCAGTCTCTTCTGCAAAGTCTTGTCCGTACAATTTATGTTCTCTCCCAAAATTAAGAAAATGCGGAGTAAAGCCAGTGGTCTCATGTCTTGATGTTCGCAAAGCACAGCCTATAGAAGCTAGGTTCTCGTCCCAGGTACGGTGGGTATTGTTCTTAATATAAGATCGCATCATGGTCTTTACGACTCTGTTGACTTGTTCGGTCGGATCGGCCTGTGGATGATAAGATGCTGTGTAGAATAATTTAGTTTTATAGCGTTGACAAAGGTTCTGACATTCCTTGGACTTCATTTGTACTCCATTGTCACACATTAGGAACTGTGGTGATCCAAACATTAGGAAAATACCTTCTTCAACTTGTTTGGTGAGGGATTTAGCTGTGGCTGAACGAGAAGGAAATAAAACTGAGAATTTGGTAAAATAATCGGTAACCACAAGAACGTAAGAGTTACCTGATCTCGAACGAGGAAACGGTCCAATATAATCCAGGCTGATACACTGCCAAGGTTGATTTATTGCAGGACGATCACCCATTAATCCTGCGGGAGGTTTTTGTCCTACTTTGTGCTGGGCACAAACTCGACAAGCTTTCACATAACTCGTGACGTCACTCCTCATCTTAGGCCAATAATAGCGTTGGCATACTTTCCAGTAGGTCTTGAATACGCCTACATGACCTGAAGCAGGTAAATCATGGCAACGAGCGAGTATCTTGCGCCCTTTATCCTTAGGAACGACAATTTTCCAAGAACTGGAGGGAGTACCAAGGTCAGGATGATTGGTTCTTGCATATTTATACAACATGTTGTTTTCTACACGCCAAGCAGGAAATTTGTCTGGTCGTTGTTCAAGCCTTACAAACATATTTTTATACCATCTATCAGTGGTGGAAGACATCGGAACATCGCTATCATCGGTGTCAATAGCTTCAGCGGAAACAGGAACGGATCTGGACGGAAAATCGGCAACAATGTGCTCTTTACCAGGGCGATGGATTAAGGTGAAATCATAGGGTTGCAGACGAAGCGCCCATCGCGCTAAACGACCTTGAGGGTCTTTTAGTCTGTGCAGCCATAGTAACGAATGGTGGTCAGTTACTACCGTGAAGTGTACCCCTTCCAAATAATGTCTCAATTTCTCCACACTCCAAATCACTGCCAAACATTCTTTTTCGGTGACTGTATATTTCATTTCTTGTTTAGTCAGTGAACGTGATAGGAAGCATATTACTTTCTCACCATCACCAAAAGTCTGTGTTAAAACTGCACCAAGGCCATATGCGCTTGCATCGGTTTGCAGGACGAAAGGACGGTTAAAATCAGGACAGGTAAGAATCGGTGCTGTAACCAAAGCTTCCTTGATCGCTCTAAAGGCTCTATCACAGTCGGTTGTCCATGACCATCTGACATTTTTCTTAGTTAAGTTAGTTAGCGGAGCTGTGGTGGATGAAAAATTCGGAACAAAGCGACGGTACCAGGATGCTGTACCAATAAATCGGCGAATTTCTGTGACATTCTTTGGTGGTATAATATTTACAATTGCCTCCACTTTTAATGGATCTGGTCGGAGTCCCTGACGGTCAACAACATATCCTAAATACTTCAATTCTGGCAGGCAAAACTGACTTTTTCTAGTGAAACTATGAGTCCCGCTTCATGTAGTCGGTCGAAAACTAAGCCCAACAGACGTAGGTGTTCGTCAAAGTTCTGAGATATGAGAATTATATCATCCAGATATACCATGACCGCTGGTTGAAGGTCTGCTCCAAGGACGGTATCTACTATGCGCTGCCAAGTTGCTGGTGAATTGGTTAAACCAAAAGGCATGCGACGGAACTGAAATAGTCCTCTTCCGGGGACGGTAAATGCGGTATATTCACGCGAAGATTCACTTAAGGGAACTGTTCAAAATGCGGATTTCATATCGATGGAACTGAGGTAAGTTGCATCTCTCAGGCGGTCCAAAATCGCAGAAATGTACGGTAGGGGATATGCGTCTTTCTTGCTGAAACTGTTCAAAATTCTGTAGTCTACACAAAATCTGTAGGAATCATCCTTTTTGCGCACTAAACATATCGGACTAGACCAAGCACTCTTAGAAGGTTCGATGACTCCGTCTTCCACCATTTGTTTAAGTTCTTCATCGATAATTTTCTGCTTAAATGGAGACACAGGGTAATATCTTTGTTTGACAGGCTTCGTACCTGGCTCCACTTCAATAACATGTTCGGCCACCTTACAACGTCCCAGGCCTGTACCCATTAAAGCAAGTTTTTCTTTGACTAAGTTATCAAGAGTCATTCGCTGAGCAATAGTAAGGGTACTCTCATCCCGTATGCTAAGTACTTGAGTAGAATTCAGTTCATCTGCGAAATGCCAAACATCTTGATTCAAATCTGGCACGATTCCCATGCTCTTCCAGAAGTCAACTCCCAAAATTAATGTATGAGCCAGTTCAGGCAGGACTAACACATCTATCATGCGGGTTTTCCCCTTTAAGTTAAAAGGCACTTGCATGTAACCAATAGCAGAACAGCTCTCTCCATTAGCAACTGTACATCTTGTTTCTTTACCTAAAAGTTGTAGTCCCAAACTCCGTAGCAACTCATATCCAGGAAGGCCAACAAGTGTTCGAGTGGCACCAGAATCCAGCAAACCTCTTATAGGTTTACCTATAATAGTAACTTCCAAATAAGGACGTTGATCTCCTCGTGCGTGACTAATGATGAAATCTAAAAGAATTTTGGATGAAAAATCAGAATCATTGGTCGATACACGCTAGGTATTGGGAAAAATCGTACGACCTATTGATTCCCCCGGGAAGCGTTTCCCGAATTAGCACATTTTGGGCAAGATCTTACAGTGACATTAGGTGTTCCACAACGATAACAGTGTGTTTTTCTAGGGCTTTGACAATCTCGATTAAAATGTCCAGTTTGTTGACAATTCCAACAGACTAATTCTCTGGGACCTCTATTGGTAGTAGGTGTGTTGACATGTCTCACTTCATTGACCATAGTTGGAGGTAAGGCTTCTTGCATATCTGAGACGAAGGCGAAATCAGGTTCTACAAATCCTTGTCGTTTACGAGATGGCGGTACATAATGTTCTGCACGGTATTTCTTGGCTTCTAAAACAATACACTGCTCCTCTAAATCTAATGAGTTCACCACTGGTAACTTAGTGGTGTAAAAAGGAGCTAAATTTCTATTTATCATACCCACCCTTGCATCCTCACTGAGGGAACCATAACGCCGAAACAGAGCCTGCATGCTTGAAAGATAGTCCACTATGCTTTCTGATGGATCTTGAGTCCTCTCGAGCACGATAATCTGGTGGTTCAAAGTGTCTGCAAAGCAGTTCAGCAAGTTCTCTCCAGTTGTTAAACCGGGTACGGTTCGCTCTAAACCAATTCAAGGCCTTGCCTTCAAATAAATCTATGGCAGACTCAAACAATTCTCTTTCTGATACATTACGAGCCAATCTCAGCTCGGTTACTCTCTCCAAGAATCCATGGACTGACATACTCTTGGGATCTCCTGTAAATTTGAGGCCCCATTTTTCAATACGTAGTGCCTTGAAGTTCGACACTGGCTGTCTATTCGGGGTTGAACCACCTTGAGTTGGTCTAGGCACTTCATCTTCTGACGAATCATCAGAATCAGAACATCCCGAGCGTGCTGCATCCAATAAAACACTCAAGTTGGGATCTCGTCTGGATACTTGCTCTAGCTCGTCAAGAGCAGATAAGGTTTCTGCAATTAATATTGCTCGTGCGTCAGCATCCTCTGACGACAGTTGGCTAACTGGTACACGATCAATTCGGTCGAGAAGATGGACCAAGTGTGTCTGTAGACGTTCGAATTTGGTTGTTGTGAACATACTTCCCAACATGGAATAATGAACAAATTGTGGCGCATGCGCCATCTAACAACTAGGTACACGCTTGTTGAACCTGTACGCTTCCTACGTGGATGCACCCCTGTCAATTTCTACAACACTGAAACCTTATGACGTCAGCTTGAAGTGACGGATACTTCTACTGGCTCATAGGTGTCGCTCCCTACCCTATTTTCGATTAAATATTACATTTTTAAATCATCTACTCAATACTTTTGCATTCTAACGATTGAAATGATCTATTTAACATCAACCCCCTCTCTCCTATAAGTATTTTGGGAAAATTTCAAGTACTTTGCAAGTACTACTTTGTCGTGTGCGGTGTAGGATACATTTTTTGAGCAGTTGATTCTTTGAAATTCCTAGAATTGTAAGAGAGAGAAAACGAGTGACGCAAGCTGTGTCAAGCACAAAGAGAATGCACACTATAAAAGGGGAAAAGCGAATCAAAAACGTCACTATCAGTCAGATTCTTCGTCCGCGCTGTTAGTCAAACAAATCTCAGTTTTCTTGAACCCTCTGCGGTTACTTACTCGCGAAGTTAGTGAATAACTTTGTTTTCTCTGGTCTTACCAATGTGGTAAGATTGAAATTCTTCTCAGTCCTAGTGACTACAAAATGTTTGAACCCTCTGCGGTTACTTACTCGCGAAGTTAGTGAATAACTTTGTTTTCTCTGGTCTTACCAATGTGGTAAGATTGAAATTAGTCCCAGTACTAGCTACTGCAATCCAGTTTGGGTCTGAGTGACCAACACTATCAGTCTATATTTTAGTCAAACAAAAGGAACCAAAAAACGGAGTACGCTTCACCAGGAGTAGTGGTATTAAACCTTCACAAAGGTGGAGTCATGGTATCGCGCTTCATAAAGGTCAAGTAGTGGTAGCAAAAAGGATTACGCTTCACACTAGGTGAAGTAGTGGTTGTGTTGAATGCTATACGTTCAGCACTGCAGGTTTGGTTTGCAGGATATTTTTGGTTCTTATCGACTAAATACTTGGTTCAGGTTTTATTAACAAATAAATCAGTTCGTGTCTCATTGATCGATAATTAGTTCGTGTCTTACAGACTGATAATCAGTTTGGTCTCAGTAACTAGAAAAGTGAATTTGTGAACGTGCCTCTCTCTCCAAGGACGACATTGCGGTCAATCTTCATATTATTGTTCTGCGATTAAAATTAACCTCTAAAAGCTATCTGTTATTACTTACTGTCATCTAAACAAAATGTAAATACTAGAAATTTCTGATAATAATATATTTCTTTGCCAATTTCTGGTAATAATATATTTCTTTGCCAATGTGGTAGTACATTCACAACTACAGGAAAGGTGGAGTACTGTACAACACTTGACAACAAAGGTAAAATTGTTTTCTTGTAATTTGTAAAGGTATTTAATGGTTTAATGTTTATAATAAATACATGTGGTTAAGGTAATGACTTGTTTATCACAATTAATAGATATTTAAGTATACAAATATAAGTCAGTTGAATGTTAATTCATAATTATTTTGGTTTCATAAATGTATTCTATTTTCAACCCATTTCATGTGTAACGAATGTTACCAAATTTTCTTGTTATATATTTTATATGGCATTTTTGTTTTGTTCAATAAATAATAAAAAATCAGAAACTTAGTTTATCTCCCTATGGTACAGTCTTTGTTAGCAGCACAATAAGATTTGTGTGTGCCCTCGTTTGTTTTGGCAGTCTGTGCTCAAAGTAGTATAAGCCTGTCCGAAACAAAATGGTCCTTCGAGCCGGATAAGTTTCTTATTTTTTAGTAGAACTTCTTAACGATTTAAAACAAATTGTTTAAAATGGACTATTCTCAAGCAAAACTTTGTCGTACTAGTGCCAAATCACTCGAATTGTGAATTGGTTTAACCAAAATAAGAATGCTGAAACTGAAATCAAACTACTTGAGTTGAAACTTGCTATATTACAACAGAATTATGACAGATATTGTACTGCACAAGATGTCATTGAGGATAGTCTTGTTAGTGATATCGATAGTGAAAATCGTTCTCAAATAGAAGAAATTTATTGTAATATTCATGTAGGTATACAAAAGGTTATTGAAGCGTTAAGTCCTCCAACTTCAATAAACAGTTCTAATGCTCAAGCTACTGTTGTAGCACAAAATGTACCCTCTGTTAGGTTACCTGAATTTAACATAAAACCTTTTTGTGGAAAAATAGAGGAATGGTCTTCGTTTTTCCAGTTGTTTACTACTCTGATTATAAGTAATAGTACGTTAGATAATGTCCAAAAATTTATGTACTTGAAGTCATTTTTACGTAACGAACCCTTGAAAATTATTGGCAATTTAGAACTCAATAATGACACGTGTGATGTTGCTATAAAACTCTTCTTAAGAGAAAGATATGAAAATAAATTATCTGTAATCAATGCTCATTTAAAATCAATTATTGAATTGGATCCTCTTTCTAAATGTGATAGTACAAATTTAAGGGACTTTGTAACAAATGTTAAATCCAATTTTCAATCACTAAAAAACTTAAAGTATTCAGATACATAACCATTTGAATTCATCTTAATCTATATTTTACAAAGAAAAGTAGATGTTGGGCTTCGAAAGGCCTTTGAGTCATCTCGTAATGTTGCAGCGTTGCCAAATTTTACTGAATTTCTTGAATTTTTAGAGAATCGATGTGTTGTATTAGAAAATGTAGCATCATCAAAGACATCTATTATATCATCAACATCTATCTATTCATCACGAACATCATTACATACAGGTGTGTTGTCAAGTGATAGTCAACGTACGTCCAACAATCAAAATAAATTTCAGTCATTAAAAAATGAAGTAAAACTAAAATGCAATTATTGCAATGAAGTTTCTCATAGAATCTATAGCTGTCAAAAATTTAAAAATTTGACTTTGCCAGAAAAGCACAAACTTGTGCGATCTAAATCTCTTTGTTATAATTGTCTTGGAATAGCTCATAGCGTATCGCAATGCACAAGCACTCAAACGTGTAGTGTGTGTTCTCAAAAGCATCACACTTTAATTCATAACTCTGGGTCACCTCCTGCTTACACAGTTGGAAGTAGGAGTGGTGATAAAACTACTTCTCTTACTAGTGAAACACATAGTCAAGAGCCGAACAATGCTCGTACCAATCAAAATCAACCTCATAGAGAAAAGTCAAGTACAGTTTCTGTATCTGCAATGGCTTCTAGTAAATCGCATGTGCTTTTAGCCACTGCAAGAGCTTTTGTTTACAATAATTCTGGTCATCGTGTACATGTAAGAATGCTGTTAGACCCTGCAAGTCAAAGCTCTTTTATAACAGAAGATTTGCTTAAAAAATTAAAGTTTAAACCGTACAAAAAGTCATTAAATATTAGTGGAATTTCACAAAGGCCAGTGTTATCGCAAGAAATGTTAGATCTAGTATTGCATTCTAATGTAAATAAGAAAATGTTTAAAGTAACGTGTGCTGTACTTTCAGAAATAACTTCTAAACTTCCTCAAGTGTCAGTTGACACAAACAAATTGAACATACCAAATGGCCTAGAACTTGTTGATATGTCTTTTGCCATTCCAGGTGACATTGACATTTTGATTGGTGCAGATTGTTACTATAACATTATCTTGGAGGGTGTCCGCCATTTGGGTAGGAATCTTCCAGTTATGCAAAATACTTGCTTCGGATGGGTTATCACTGGACCATGTCCAGCAATTTTAAATCATGGTAATCATATTTCATCTCAAGTTTGTTACGAGCAACCTGCTGACAGTGTCTCCATGTTCGTTAATACTAAGCCTGACTCGTTAGATCAGATTCTTGTAAAATTTTGGGAAGTAGAAGAACTACCCTAACCTTCTTCGCATTCTGCTGAAGAGCAAAAAGTTGAAGACATTTTTTCTTCAACTACAAAAATTCTTGAAAATGGTAGGTTTCAAGTTGACCTACCTATGAATTCCCCAAATGAAGCAAATAAACTTGGTGATTCTTTTAAGATGGCTAAAGTTAGGTTTCATAATCTTGAAAATAAGTTTTTGAAAAATCCAGAGTACTTTCAAACTTATAAAGCTTGTATTGATGAATATATACAGTTAGATCATGCAAGAGTAATTCCCCTATCTTTGTTTAACGTTCATGATCAAAATAAATTCTTTTTACCACATCACCCAGTCATTCGTACTGATAATAGTTCTACTCCTTTTCGTGTTGTATTTGATGGATCTTGTAAGACTAGCTCAGGGCTGTCATTGAATGATATTACCTTGAAGGGTTACCAAGTACAGCCAAATTTGTATGACATTTTGATTAGATTTCGTTCTTTTAAGTTTGTACTGACTGCTGACATCCAAAAGATGTACAGGCAAATTTTAGTAAACCCCAATCAAACTTTTTTAACTAATATATTGTGGAGAGATAACCCAACTGAAGACATTAAGTGCATATAACTCACTACAGTAACATATGGGACAAAAAGTGCACCTTTTCTTGCTACTAGAGTTCTAAAAGAAATTTCTATTAAAAATCAGACTCGATACCCTCTCGCTTCTAGTACATTGCTTACTCAATGTTATGTTGATGATATACTTGGTGGGTGTGATCAATCCCCAGAATTAATTACATTATATAATGAGCTTAATGAGGTGCTTAAAGTTCATGGTTTCACTTTGCATAAATTTTGCTCAAATTCTAGTGAATTTCTGAATACAATTTCCCATAATGACAAGTTTGAACTTAATATAGATTTTGATAATCCGCCTAATAAGGTATTAGGTCTCACGTGGAACTCTATCGAGGACACATTGTGTATTTCTATTCCAACTAATGTTGAAGTGTTTGCCACTAAACGAAAAATATTATCTGTCATTGCTCAGTGTTACGATCCTTTAGGTTTACTATCTCCAGTGATAGTTGTTGGTAAAATTTTGATGCAGGAGTTGTGGAAAACCAAAGGTTTAACTTGGGATTCAGAAATTCATGATAAAAATATTCTATCGAACTGGAAAAAATTCATAGATAACTTAATTTCTCTACGAATGTTGAAAATACCTAGATATTTGTTGAACGATAAAACTATAAAAACAATAGAGTTCCATTGTTTTTCAGATGCTAGTCAGAAAGCATATTCAGCATGCTTGTATGTTCGTACTATATTTCAAGATGGTGATGTCTCCTGTAACCTTATCACTTCCAAGTCTAGAGTTGCACCCATCAGAACAATAACAATTGCTAGACTTGAATTATGTGCTATGCTTTTAGCATCTCAGTTAGTTCAGAAAGTTGTTTCTATCCTAAATCAGAGATTTTTAATAAACTCTGTACATCTCTGGAGTGATTCACAAATAGCGTTATGCTGGATTTGTAACGAGCCCTATAGATGGAATGTTTTTGTGGCAAACAGAGTGTCACAAATACAACAGCTAACTTCACAACATCAGTGGCACTATGTTGAGTCAGCCTGTAATCCAGCAGATCTTCCTTCACGAGGTATGGACCCTCAAAATATTCTAGATTGTCCTTTATGGTGGAATGGTCCATCATTCTTGTTTGATTCTAATTTTCAGCCTAAAAGGTTTAAACCTCAAGAAACAACAGAGGAAAGCAAAACTGTTGTAAATGTCGCCTTGTCTTCTCAAAAGGAGTTTTGGAGTCTGATTTTTGAAAAATATGCTAATGTAAGATTTCTCAGATTAAAAAGAGTAATAAGTTTTTGCTTAAAATTTTTTTATAACTGTTTAAATAAGTCCAAGCAACAAAAGGGACCACTGTCAGTTGATGAGTTGCAAAAAGCTGAAAGTATAATAGTACAAGCAATCCAAGCTCAGAACTTTTCAAAAGAAATTCATGAATTAAAAAATAATTCATTATTATCAAATAAAAACCTGCGTTCACTTAAACCTTTTTTTGGCACTGAAAGTGGTTTTCTGAGAGTGGGTGGCAGGCTAGAGAATGCAGATGTTCCCTATGAGCAAAAATTCCCCATTTTACTTCCATCTCATCATCCCATAGTTTCAGCTATGTTGTGTGAGCAACATAGTCACCTAGGTCATGCTGGAGCACAAACTGTGCTCTCTAACTTCAGGCTCAAATTTTGGCCCTTAAATGGATTAAGGGAAACTAAAAGGGTTATACGTAACTGTTTACTATGTTTTCGATTTCGAGCTAATGCTGCTTCTCAGATAATGGCATCTTTGCCCAAAGACAGAGTAGAGATGGCACGTCCTTTTTCAAAAACAGGTGTGGACTATGGAGGTCCATTTATATTAAAGTCTTCTCAGTTACGCAAGGCACCTGAAATTAAAGCATACATAGCTGTTTTTGTATGTATGGTGACAAAGGCCATTCATATTGAACTAGTAACAAGCCTGTCTACGGAAGGTTTTCTTATGGCATTTAAACGATTCATATCTCGAAGGGGAAATCCTTTAAAGATGTTCAGTGACAATGCTACCAATTTTTTGGGAGCAAGAAATCAACTCAAAGAGTTGTATGATTTCTTTTCTAATCTAGATAATGAAAATTCAATTAAGGAATTTTTTGCAAAAAATGAAACAGAATTTCATTTTATCCCACCACAGAGTCCACATTGGGGTGGAATATGGGAAGCTGCCATAAAGAGTGTAAAATATCATATCCATCGCTTGTTAGGAAATTCTAAGTTTACTTTTGAACAATTTACATCATTGACTCAAATCGAGGCAATTTTGAATTCACGTCCGTTATCAGCTTTATCAAATGATCCTTCAGATTTTCAATGTTTAACTCTTGGCCATTTTCTTGTAGGCACCAATTTGACTGCATATCCAGAAAAAGATGTTAGTAAAGCTCCAGAAAATCGTTTAAAACTTTATCAAAGACTGTCACAGATCCAACAAATTTTTTGTAAACGATGGTCAACCGAATATTTAAATAGGTTACAAAATCTTCCAAAATGGCAAACTTCTTTCCCTAATTTAAAGGTAAATGATTTGGTCTTAATAAAAGCTAAAGACACCCCTCCTTTAAAATGGCCTTTAGCCAGGATTCTGGAAGTTTACCCCGGTAAGGACAATAAGGTTTGAGTGGTCAAACTGAGAACTCAACATGGAGAGTTTGTCAGAAATATTACCAAACTATGTCCCTTACCTGATCATGTCAATCAATCGTAAACCCAATCATGTCAAATTCATTCCCTGATCATGTCGATACTCAATTTACCCTATGATGTCAAACTTCACGCACTCCCTACTTATGTCGAAAGTTCAATTAACCCAAATGTGTCAAATGTTATTACCAAAAGTGTCGAAATTCAATTCTTATTTGTGTCAATATTCTTAGTTAAATTTTTTGATCAGGCTGTGTCTGAGTTCTGTTGTTATCCTTATCTTTCAAATCTTTTGAATGCCATGGGCATTCAAAGGGGGACTATGTTGTGAACATACTTCCCAACATGGAATAATGAACAAATTGTGGCGCATGCGCCATCTAACAACTAGGTACACGCTTGTTGAACCTGTACGCTTCCTACGTGGATGCACCCCTGTCAATTTCTACAACATTGAAACCTTATGACGTCAGCTTGAAGTGACGGATACTTCTACTGGCTCATAGGTGTCGCTCCCTACCCTATTTTCGATTAAATATTACATTTTTAAATCATCTTCTCAATACTTTTGCATTCTAACGATTGAAATGATCTATTTAACATCAACCCCCTCTCTCCTATAAGTATTTTGGGAAAATTTCAAGTACTTTGAAAGTACTACTTTGTCGCGTGCAGTGTAGGATACATTTTTTGAGCGGTTGATTCCTTGAAATTCCTAGAATTGTAAGAGAGAGAAAACGAGTGACGCAAGCTGTGTCAAGAACAAAGAGAATGCACACTATAAAAGGGGAAAAGCGAATCAAAAACGTCACTATCAGTCATATTCTTCGTCCGCGCTGTTAGTCAAACAAATCTCAGTTTTCTTGAACCCTCTGCGGATTCTTACTCGCGAAGTTAGTGAATAACTTTGTTTTCTCTGGTCTTACCAATGTGGTAAGATTGAAATTCTTCTCAGTCCTAGTGACTACAAAATGTTTGAACCCTCTGCGGTTACTTACTCGCGAAGTTAGTGAATAACTTTGTTTTCTCTGGTCTTACCAATGTGGTAAGATTGAAATTAGTCCCAGTACTAGCTACTGCAATCCAGTTTGGGTCTGAGTGACCAACACTATCAGTCTATATTTTAGTCAAACAAAAGGAACCAAAAAACGGAGTACGCTTCACCAGGAGTAGTGGTATTAAACCTTCACAAGGGTGGAGTCATGGTATCGCGCTTCATAAAGGTCAAGTAGTGGTAGCAAAAAGGATTACGCTTCACACTAGGTGAAGTAGTGGTTGTGTTGAATGCTATACGTTCAGCACTGCAGGTTTGGTTTGCAGGATATTTTTGGTTCTTATCGACTAAATACTTGGTTCATGTTTTATTAACAAATAAATCAGTTCATGTCTCATTGATCGATAATTAGTTCGTGTCTTACAGACTGATAATCAGTTTGGTCTCAGTAACTAGAAAAGTGAATTTGTGAACGTGCCTCTCTCTCCAAGGACGACATTGCCGTCAATCTTCATATTATTGTTCTGTGATTAAAATTAACCTCTAAAAGCTATCTGTTATTACTTACTGTCATCTAAACAAAATGTAAATACTAGAAATTTCTGATAATAATATATTTCTTTGCCAATGTGGTAGTACATTCACAACTACAGGAAAGGTGGAGTACTGTACAACACTTGACAACAAAGGTAAAATTGTTTTCTTGTAATTTGTAAAGGTATTTAATGGTTTAATGTTTATAATAAAAACATGTGGTTAAGGTAATGACTTGTTTATCACAATTAATAGATATTTAAGTATACAAATATAAGTCAGTTGAATGTTAATTCATAATTATTTTGGTTTCATAAATGTATTCTATTTTCAACCCATTTCATGTGTAACGAATGTTACCAAATTTTCTTATTATATATTTTATATGGCATTTTTGTTTTGTTCAATAAATAATAAAAAATCAGAAACTTTGTTTATCTCCCTATGGTACAGTCTTTGTTAGCAGCACGATAAGATTTGTGTGTGCCCTCGTTTGTTTTGGCAGTCTGTGCTCAAAGTAGTATAAGCCTGTCCGAAACATTGGTCTTTGCTTTTTCTCCAGAAACGGACTTAATCGCCAATCTAGTCTTCCTCAAGTTAGTCGCCACATAAGCTTTTTCGTCAGCAAAATCCAGATCATAGGGAGGGTGACTTATAGACTTGCTTACTTTCTCCATCTGCAACAACGGTCTCAAAAACGCTCGAAGGCTATCGACAGTTTTCGTTTCATCAGCTGGAATGCCACGAACTTGCAACTCATAAATGAGCATATCCTTTCTAAGGTGATGCGCTCTCATACTGTAATCCATCGTAACTTATTACGAGTCAAATAATACACAAGCAAAAATAAATTTAAAGAAAATCAATAAAATATTAACACTGATTGCACTTGACACTGCAAACTGCAAATAATTTGCACCACTAAATTTTCAGGAAATTTTCACTAATTAAACTTCACCAAAAAGATTTAAAAAAATAAGCCGGCCAGGACAGCGAAGTCCTAACAGAAAGAATAACAAAAACCCGTCAGAACAGCGAAGTTCTGATGGCTAAGACAAAACAATAGGTAGGCCGCAAAAAAAATATTGCATTATCAGCAAAAAATCTCATCAGAGGTAAGACAACATATCAGAAGCGCAAATATCGATAAATGAAAATTTAAAAAAAAAATAATTTTGATAATGTTAGCACCAAAGTGCTCTATCTGATCTCACCAAACGCAGCTTCCTTCTGGTTAAACGCCCCACGTTGGGCGCCAAAATTTGCCACGCTCTTTTCCGCAATAAATCATAGCCGTACTGACATTATTTTCAAAATTTTCCTGATTATGTATAATTTGTGCCGAAACGTAAGTTAATAGGGTTGAGTGATACATCATTGTATTTGGGGTAAAACGTACTCTGAAAAATGCATTACAAAAATCCAGGTCCGTATTTAAGAAAATTAAGTTGACGTTGATAACTCAGTTATACCAAATGACATAAAAGTAACTGATGACGCCATTTTGTAGAGAAGAAAAAAATACGAAGTTCTTATTTTAAGAACGTTTTTCTAAAATTAAAACCTTTTGAGTTATTAAAGAAATTAATTTTAGACGTTTTTAACAAATCATCCTGTATCTCATGAATCAAATACAATTTGGCAACGCAGTTACTGAATTTTAAAAAGCCTTCAAAAACTGCACATTTTTTCTAATTTAAACAACTTCGTAGAAATTACCGTTTACAAGATGCCCATAGTGGACAATTAAATAGTTGCCACCCTGTATACCAATATAAATTAACCATACAGTATCTGTAAGCGTAACCCAAGAATGACTGAATACCACAGTGAGTAGTTAACGGTACTATATTTCACCCACCCTGAAATTTTGTAACCAAATATTAATTGTAATTAATTAAGGATAAGCCTTGCCAATGTCATACACAATATTAATTATAATCCAGTTAACACAAGAAAAAGAATAAAAGAAATATGAGAATTTAAAATATTTACTCAAATTACTAAAGTTCAAATCCACTGACAGCCAAAAATATAAAACATTTAAATTGCCGTCCTCTAAAGCTGTCAGCTGATATTCCAAAACACGAGATATTAATTTTGACAAAATGGCTATTGATTATTAACATAATTAGTAAAAAACATCATTAAATTCAAATTCACGTATATACACCAATGACTAACTCACTATGGTCATGAATACAAAATAACAAAATAAAATTTAACCTTGGGTCACCCGGTACAGTTTTAACCAACATTATCAAAGGAATGCAGTAAACCAAGCTAGGATAGCTGACAAAAAAAACCGTATTAAAAAAAAAGCTCGCAAGAATTTGATCTACGTGAAGGGCAAATATCAACCCGTCTGTACATAATTTACCTACCATGAAATGTAGCGATCTACTCGTATTTAGTAAATCTTTAATTACTGAAAACCTAATTAAAAACGTGGACGTCGAAAAAAAATAGAATCAAAAGGAAATTAACAAAAATTAATTAAAATAGCAGTCTAAAACGCGGAATTCCGTGTTTTTTAAAGGGTTTAATAGTGGCAAAAGGGCTTACCTGTCGATTTTGTGTCGGGTCTAAATTAACATATCGGCGATTCATCGCATAAATCCGACTAAAAAGTTGAAATTCTTCCACTCAAAAACCAAAACGGTCTCACTAGACCTAATCAACGTAACGCCCAAAAGGCAAACAACACAATAAAGCGGAAGAAACTGTTAGCACTGCATTACAAAACCCCAATTCTTGGGTGTCTTCCAGAAGACTACAAAATGGCAGTACCGACGACAACGCGATATGTTTCTCAAAAGAACTTCAGCTCCCGTGCCACACCTGATCTTCAACAAAATTCTATCGATTTTTTTTCCTTCCAAAGTGACGACACGACGGGGTTGTTTCTAAGTACACTTTGGTACCCAATCATGTACATTTCCGAAGGCTTTGGTTAGATGGTATCCCCTTCAACGCATTGGCACGATGTTCTGCCAGTAAAAATTAACTTAACCAATGAACGACGGCAATATACTAACAATTAAATACATTTTTCCGTGTCCATAAACCGACATTCATTAATAGTTTGTACAATTCATTATACTTTGTACAATTGGAAACAACTTACCATTTTCGTCAACCAGGAATACGTGTCTTGTCATGGATCAACATTAGAACCCTTGAATGCTGAACCCGGAGGTACCACTTGTGCTCTCTAGGTGGCGCATGCACAAACTAAAATTAATTGTTGAAAAAGGGATGTCATCCCTTACCTATTTTAACCAAAAATTAGGAAATACGACCTTAAATAAATAGCAGCGTCTAGGCTCGTCCAAATTACCAGTGAAATAAGACAAAATGGGCAACTAACACAACCGGAACTCAAAAATCCAATACCCCGTCTGACCTCTATCGTCCAGCTCATAAAGCTGTAGCAAACTGAATCCCATATTTCCTATTTCACGAAATGACCACCTGTGATCACATGTAGAGACCGATAACGAACCCGAACTGCAAAATCAAGGATCCTGTAACTCGAAAAGAACAGATTCCATAGTTTCCTGGCTTCGACGTTCTCACTAACAGCAACAGAGGGCGGCTCAGTACAGAGAACTGAGATTTTTCCAACAGGTTCGACAGAAAATTAATTTCAGCTGTTTGAAATGTCAAAAATGACGTTCTACGTCAACAGTCAACAAGTTCGGATTTATTAATAGGAAAGTAATGTTTTAGGGCCAAATTCAGACATATTTTCCTAGGGATTAACTATACAGAATGAGGACAAATAAGGCTAGATCCAAGACAGACCCGTGAAGGAAAATTTATAAAAATTAAATTCGAGCTTAGGAAAAATTTTGACTAAATGGAAAAACAAACCAAAATAAAACGTTCAAGGAATAAGTGAATATATTCATAAAGGTCGGACTAAATCCTAAAAATCAACTAATCGCTGCGACTGCTATCATAATAATATTTCAATTTCGTATGACAAAAACAAACGGTAATACGGTAATGGTCACTTTATCCCGGTCACTTTCCTCCTCTTCCACATATAGGAATTGTATTTCCGATAGGTTATATTTTGAAGTTGTTTTTAAGTGTCCTAACGTTTATCCTTTAAAAATTTTAATATAGTTGTGACTTCTCGTCACTGCATTTAGTATTAAAATATTTTGTGACAAGTGAGGCAGGTTCAGTAGAATCATCCCCTTTGGCCTTAAGAACTTGTCATGTTCCTCAAATACCATTTTTTCTAGTATTTCATTATTTAAGGGTTCTAGTTGAGTGTCCAGTTTAATTCTATTTGTACATGAGGCACTAGAATATAGTCCTCTTTGGCGGTTATCCTATATATCTTTTCCTCATTGTCTTCCTCTTCGATAACAGATAGATGGACAGTGTCTTCCTGTTTATTTGTTCTTGCATGTGGCTCTTGTTCGGGCTCTTCACTGTTATTTTGGAAAAACAAGGTAGTTTGTACTCCCTTATTGTATAGTCGTACAGTTTTTTGACCGAAGTCTATTTTAGCTTTATTTTTCGATAAGAAGTCTGTCCCCAGGATTAACGGTTTAGAAAGCTTTTCTACAACTGGGGCCGAGACATACCCTGCTAATTTTCCTAATCTTGTTCGGATATCGGTTTTCCCTACTGGTGAAACTTTATTTCCCCCTGCTGTTACTAGATTTATTCTATTTTCTAAAGGTTTTATTTCTAACGCTAGAGTTTTATTTACAACGCATTGACTGGCCTCTATATCTAATATAATATCTACATTTAGGCTACTATTAACACAGCCTTTAACTTTTAAAATATTTTGATTAAGGCCCATAGAGTGCAGGACGACCTCATCAGGGCCTCTTAATTGAGTCGTCCGTTGACGTTTGGGGAGTTTGACCTAAAAAATGAAACTCTTCTGTCTTATTGACTGTTGCCATTGTTGTCACATGTGTAGTGACCACAGCGGTTGCAGTTACTACTCCGTGGCCTGCCATCGCTACACCTAGTATTGGGTAGATTGTTTCTATCCCTTTCTCTACTATTACTTCGTTCCCTACTGAAACGTTGGTTGTTTTGGGGTCGATATTGGCCCCGTTGCCAACCACTATAATTGTCCCTCTGAGTACCTCGTTGGCCCCTATAACTGGATCCTCCGCTATAGACCCTTTCTGGCCTTTCACCGTATCGATTGTCGTTTCGTGAATATCTTGGAGGCGGGTTATCTTGACTATTTCCCCTCCGGCCACGTACTTCTCTGAAGGGTCTAAAATTTGGTCTTCCCCGGTCCGGTTGACTGGATTGTGTGATTGACAGGAGAGAAGTCTGGGCCGTCATTCTGTCGACTAGTGCATGTTCTCTTATTTCGCTTAGTTTTAGGATAAGTGTTTTTAATTGGTCGAAGTCCATGTTAGCCGTACTCATAAGGTAATAAGTTTCGTAAAAACATGAGTGTAATCCGTTTTCGAAATGGTCCCTAAATGTTTCGAAACCCATTTTTGGGTCTACCTCGCGAGCTAAGTCGTAGTAGTATTTTTAATGTCTTCGTTGTCTTGTTGCTTCCTCGTATTTAACCTAAATTTTAATTTACGCATAGGTTGTTCGCCGCTAAATTCTTGTATAAAGTCTTGTCTTATATTTTGCCAATTGTTATCTTTATTTGCGGGTTTATCCGTATATTTTACATACCAATAACTTGCAGGGCCTTCCAGAAAATTTCCTATATACGATATTTTATACGCATCGCTCCAGCCATTACGATTTGCTTTCTATCGTATTTTGCTAGAAAAGTTACTGGTGAGTCTAAACCGGGGTCAAATGTTGGTGGCGAAATGAATTTTGGAGTTGTTGGGATTTTTGTTTCTGCGAATGCATTTTGCAAGGTTGTATTTGCCATGTTAGTACCTTGTTTAGGGTTTGTATCTACGTTTGTTTGGTTTTTATTGCGGTTATCTATTATTGGTTAGGTTTGTACCCGTTTATTTAGTTTTTGTACAACGTCTGTTTGTGCGTGCGAGTTTGTAGTACTTGTTGTATTTAGGGGATGGTAGAATGGTGTGTAGGGTAGTTTGTTTTGCTCTAATGATAGTATAGGATTTTCTTGAGGATGTTCTACGTCTTTTTGACTTACTGGGGTTGATGGAGTTTCGTTTGTTTCTTTGGGTAGGTCGGGGTTAGAAGGGGTTGCAGATTTGTCTTTATTGTCTTTTTCAATAATTGCAAGGTTCTCGACAGGTAACTGAAATGTGAATTTATTTCCTTCTACAGGTGCTGACTTTGGACTTCTAGATATAGATGCTCTGGGTTTAAATGGATTTATTTCGGTACTTCTATGAGAGGGTGTAAAGTTTGACAATAACTTACTTGCACCAGTGTTAATTTTTAAATTTGAACTAGGTTTACACCTAGTAATTCTTTCGTCACCACTCATTTGATTTAAAACTATACTAATCAAGGAACGAACTCTACGCATACCAATAAATTTACATAATGCATTAACGATTTCGGTTAGTTATTGTGAGTACTAGCAATTTTCTACTAATTTTTTGACATGTGAATATTTTGTTGTAAACGATACGATTCAAATTCAAATTCAGCTAAATTGAGCTTAAGCTAAAAATGTTGAAGAAAAAAATGATAATAATTAAATTTAAGAACTTAGCCTGGTTTAGGTGTCGTCTTACGTCACGCAAAAATAGCGGTTTTTCTAATACGAATAAAATATACCGAAAAGAAAAAATTGTCAGCTCACTTAAGTAGTTTTCAAAATAATACTTTTAAGTTTCTAATGTCTTGGTTAGAAGATTTCCTGTTTTGAAAAACAAATACATTAATATTCCCAATTGTCCTCTGTTTATTAGCAAAACAGCTCAAACGACTCAAAAGAAATCGAAACTTAAAGAGAAATTAAAAGTTTGTTTGAACAACCCACATATTTAAGTAAAATAATTAGTATAATATATGCTGACACAAAACACCTTTTAATTTGTTTATCACTATAGCGCGGGTTTAATTAAAAAATAAAATCTATAAATGAAATAAAATATGATAAAAATAATGACCGCCTTAACTATGTAACAAACTGAATGTTTTGTCTCTCGAGTGTAAATAACATAAAATCCCTTTTTTAAAATTTGAAGATGATTAATGGAAAAACAAGGCCGACTGGCCTCCACCAAATGTCACGCCCTATTTTAAGGGTGTAACTAGGGGCGTAGAGGTAACGGAACCTTAACTAGATTGAAATTAAACGTGATTTTAAAAACAAACTTAAATCATTTATTTACAAAAAATAGGAACATTCAATGACAAATAATAGACAGATTTATGTTATTACTCTCGAAAGACAACTTAATTTTCTATTCCTTACATTAAAGATTTGAAAATCATTTATTCTACAATCTATCACAATCACAAACGTATCGGACCGAGGATCGTGCACTAGTGTCCTTTCCGACTCTTGTCTTTGCGATCGCCCTATTACCTATCAGCAATTTCCCCCTTTTCTGAGGAACATTGACTTCAGGTCAGAAACCTCGATAATACTGACTCGATAAGTAGACGTCGTTTAAATAAATTATTTCGAGTAATTATTTGATTTTATAAAGGAACTATAATATTTCATAGTTGCAATTTTCGTGCATATTCAATAAATAAGCTACATCCTGCCAATGTATAGGGCAATAGCTTATGATTAAGGAAAATAGGATTATAGTTTACTTATTGAACTTCCATATTTTGATCTATGAAATATTATTGGTTTTTCCACTTGTGACAATATCAAATAACTTAGCTATAATAAACTTTAACTAGGTTTATTCTGCAAGAATACAGTAAAATATTAGTAGTAGGTAAAAAATAAACTTTTTATCCTTTTCTACTAACATAATATAAACTACACACACAAATATGCCCCATAGTTCGGGCATTTGCCAACTTTCTAATAGTTGGTTTAAGTTTAAATCCATTTTTGTTCACAAAGTATCATACTAAACAAAAGCGAAAAACAAACGACACACAATAATTAGAATGAACGTTTATACCCGCACGCACGGTGAAGCGGCACACCAACACAAAAAAAACCACAGAAAATAAATGGGTACGTTCACTCGTTTGGTCGTTTGTCGCGTACGTGATGAACTGATGTTAGAAGCGAGCTCAAGCGTGTGTGAGCCTAAATAAACGAGCCGGCACTTCCCCGCTAGATACCTTGACATCAAATGATCAAACGACAGAGCATTCTTGCGAACTGTGGAACTATTTAAATATCTTCATATTATATTTTAAAATAAGGTATTTTAGCACCTTAATTGTTAAAATTTTTTTTTAATAAATCCTAATATACTGAATTTTAAAGCTAAATTCTAATAAATGTGATATTACATTTACAAATCTTGGAGTATTCTTTTTAAAAAATTGGCTTTTAAAGTAAAATGGTAATATATTGGGTACTAGCTTGCGCCCGCGACTTCGCCCGCGGTATAATAATTTTACTCCATTAGAAACTTTAAACCTCCATTTGAACCCCTTAGGGGTTAATTTATTCTTGATGAGTCTCTACATTATAAAATAAAACTACTGACCAAATTTAATATTTATAGCTTCAGCGGTTTCGGCTCGGTGATGATGAATCAGTCAGTCAGTCAGGGCATGTTATTATATATATATATATATGTATATATATATATATATATATTATTATATATATATATATATATATATATATATATATATATATATATATATATATATATATATATATATATATATATATATATATATATATATATATATATATAGTAGAAAAATGGAAGATTTCTTGGCCTATAGGTAATATAATAAATGTAAATGCGAAGATTTACTTCTTCGCTAGTGCAGCGAAAAGGCCGTGAATGAAAAATAAAAATAATGAGGACTATCTTTGATTCTGGTCTGGGTGACCTCCTGCTATCGATTTCTGGGCCCTTACCCATCAGCGGGCAGGCTTACACCCAGGGTGGCTGAAGAACAGACCACGATTCTGGCCAAATCGTGGTCTGTTCTTCAGCCACCCTGGGTGTAAGCCTGCCCGCTGATGGGTAAGGGCCCAGAAATCGATAGCAGGAGGTCACCCAGACCAGAATCAAAGATAGTCCTCATTATTTTTATTTTTCATTCACGGCCTTTTCGCTGCACTAGCGAAGAAGTAAATCTTCGCATTTACATTTATTATATATATATATATATTTTTTTTTATAGGAATGTTTTCTTGGGGTTTATAGATCCGGAATAATCACTATTTTTTTATATTTTGTTTTTGTTTTTATTAACGTTTCGGTCAATTCTTGTGACCTTCTTCAGAATACAGTGCTGAAAAACCGCTCTAATTAGTAATCTTAGTCATAATGAACATAAAATTAACATACCTGTGAACGAAAATGTTTTTGGGGAATGCATCCTCTTAATTAAGATTTAAAATTGACATATAACACTAACATTGTGGACGACAGTTTAAAAACGACGAGAACAATTTTAAAAATATCATGCTGGCAAGAAGTCTGCGTGTCTACTGCAATACTGGGATCTTTATAGATATAAAAATGGTGGTGAATGGAATTTCGTTCTTTTTTGTTTAAAAATTGCCTGAAAGATAATGTTTTCATTATTAAGATAGAGGGGAGCTGGATTCCTTTGGATGCCCTTTTTTTAAATTAATTATTAATAGTTATGTGTACATATATATATTTTTTTAAATTTATTTTATTAGATTGTGATAGATCTTGCTGAGGTGTTTTGTA
Organism: Philopedon plagiatum; assembly: GCA_963971165.1. Classification (NCBI taxonomy): domain Eukaryota; kingdom Metazoa; phylum Arthropoda; class Insecta; order Coleoptera; family Curculionidae; genus Philopedon; species Philopedon plagiatum. The sequence goes on from OZ020191.1 coordinate 57,766,193, forward strand.
TCCGATTTTGAGTTTATGTTTTTTGGATTTTTTTGGATTTCTATCATTTCGAAAATTTCACGTTTCTTTGTATTGGTTTCAGTGCGTAGGACTTTTACTTTTTCATAATTGAAGGTGTGTTTCTTCTCAAGCATATGGTTAGTTAGGGCTGTTTTGTTCTTCTTGTCATATTTGTGTCCATTCAATCTGTTTTTTAAAAGTTGACTTGTCTGTCCTATATAGACGCTATCGCAGTTATCACAGGGTAGTTGATATACGACATTGCTTTTCATATTTTGTGGTATTTTTGATTTTAAGCAACTGAAACAACTCTTCAATAGATTGTAGCCTTTATGTGCGACTGTAACATTATGACTTTTGAAAGTGTTGTGTATTTTTTCAGACAACCCATTAATGTACGGTAATGAAAGATATGACATTTTTGTTGTTTTTGGTTTGGGTTGGTTCTGGTTATAAAAAATATGTATTCGTCTTTTAAAAATGGAATTTATTAGGTTTTCGGGGTAGCGGTTTAGCTTAAGGGCTTGTTTTGCTTTCTTTATTGCGTTTTCCCTATATTCAGGGCTTGAAAGCTTTATTGCCCGGTCAGCTAAGCCGATAACTACTGATTTTTTTTGGGATATTGGGTGTTGGGAATTGTAGTTGACATATCTGGAAGACCAAGTTTCTTTAGTATACCATTCCGTTTTTATGTCGCCATTATTATGGTGGAGTGTGAGGTCCAAAAAGCTTATTTTATTATCATGTTCTTTTTCTATGGTAAACTGAAGCTTGTTGTGGTAACTGTTGAAATGATTTAACGTGTCTTGTATTTTATTTGTTGGTATAGCTGTAATGCAGTCGTCAACATATCGATAGAAAAAGGGTATTTGAAAATTAAGGTTTTTATTATATTTTCTTCAAGGTCCTCCATTACAAGTTGTGCAATGACGCTTGAGATGGATGCTCCCATGGCACAACCTTCTATTTGTTTAAAAATTTTGTTATTATAATTAAAATAGGTTGAGTTCAATGTCAGATCTACGGCTTCTAAAAAATCTGTTAATGGTATGTCAGTGAATTTACTTATTTTATCCCATTTCTTTCTTACTACCTCTTTAGCTAAATTTAAGGGGATGTTTGTATAAAGGGATACAACATCTAGGGATATTAGTATGTAGTCGTTTGGTAACTTTGTATTACTTATTTTGTTTTTAAAGTCGACAGAGTCTTTTATGTAATATTCATTTTTATTTATGACATTTTGTAAGATGTTTTTTAGAAATTTAGAAAGTTTTTCTAACGGTGATTGTATACAGGAAACAATTGGTCTAAGTGGAATATTTGTTTTGTGTAATTTTGGCAAGCCGTAAATTCTGGGGGCTTGTGCGTTTTGAATTTTTAGTTCTTTTGCCGTATTTGGAGATATATACATTAAATTTTCCCATCGAGATATCAAGGCGTTGTTTTGTTTTTGATAAATGTTGGTAGGATCGGTTTTTAGTTCTTTGTATGTATTGTTGTCCTGTAATAGATCATTCATTTTTTTATCGTAGTCCCTTTCATACATAATTACCGTTTTATTGGACTTGTCCGGTTTTAGAATTTTTATGTTTTTATTTTGTTTTATGAAATATTTTGTCTTTTTAAACTTTTGTACCAAGCTTTTTTGTTGTTTATTGTTTTTGTTTACTCTATGAAAATTATTTTTGTGGTTTGTAATAATGTTACAGCATTTTGATCTTAAGCTGTCTTTAGTATCGTTATCTGAATTTAGATGTGTTAGTGAAGTTTCGATATTGCTAATGAGGTCGGGTATAGGTATTTCTTCTGGTGTATTTAAAGGCATGGCAAAGTTTGGACCAAGACTAAGTATTTCATTCACATAATCGGGAATATCAATATCTGTTAGGTTTTCGATCCAGTCTGAGATATCGTTGGTTGCAGTTTTATTTTTAAGTCTGTCAAATTTATTTATATTTTTTTGCTTAATTTTTTCGAAAACATTATTAATTTTTGAGGATTCCTGAATTAAAAAGTGTTCAGGATTGGTTCTGGTAGAAGACTTGTCAAAGAATTACACACTCCGGATATTTTGTTTTGCAAAATATGTAAGTTTTTTGTGGTATCCGTTATTAGTAAATTTAGAGTGCTTAGCACGAACATATTTAAAGTGCATTCCCTAAATTTTCGTTCAAGGTTTTTACAATCGAAGTTGATGTGTTGTGTTTTTATTTTTAAAAAAGGAGGCGTTATATTATTGTTCTTGCAACGCAAAAGGAATATTCTTCGGTTTTTTTGCTTACATTGCTGTAAGTTTAAGCCTCCTTTTTTAAAAATAAAAACACAACACATCAACTTCGATTGTAAAAACCTTGAACGAAAATTTAGGGAATGCACTTTAAATATGTTCGTGCTAAGCACTCTAAATTTACTAATAACGGATACCACAAAAAACTTACATATTTTGCAAAACAAAATATCCGGAGTGTGTAATTCTTTGACAAGTCTTCTACCAGAACCAATCCTGAACACTTTTTTAATTCAGGAATCCTCAAAAATTAATAATGTTTTCGAAAAAATTAAGCAAAAAAATATAAATAAATTTGACAGACTTAAAAATAAAACTGCAACCAACGATATCTCAGACTGGATCGAAAACCTAACAGATATTGATATTCCCGATTATGTGAATGAAATACTTAGTCTTGGTCCAAACTTTGCCATGCCTTTAAATACACCAGAAGAAATACCTATACCCGACCTCATTAGCAATATCGAAACTTCACTAACACATCTAAATTCAGATAACGATACTAAAGACAGCTTAAGATCAAAATGCTGTAACATTATTACAAACCACAAAAATAATTTTCATAGAGTAAACAAAAACAATAAACAACAAAAAAGCTTGGTACAAAAGTTTAAAAAGACAAAATATTTCATAAAACAAAATAAAAACATAAAAATTCTAAAACCGGACAAGTCCAATAAAACGGTAATTATGTATGAAAGGGACTGCGATAAAAAAATGAATGATCTATTACAGGACAACAATACATACAAAGAACTAAAAACCGATCCTACCAACATTTATCAAAAACAAAACAACGCCTTGATATCTCGATGGGAAAATTTAATGTATATATCTCCAAATACGGCAAAAGAACTAAAAATTCAAAACGCACAAGCCCCCAGAATTTACGGCTTGCCAAAATTACACAAAACAAATATTCCACTTAGACCAATTGTTTCCTGTATACAATCACCGTTAGAAAAACTTTCTAAATTTCTAAAAAACATCTTACAAAATGTCATAAATAAAAATGAATATTACATAAAAGACTCTGTCGACTTTAAAAACAAAATAAGTAATACAAAGTTACCAAACGACTACATACTAATATCCCTAGATGTTGTATCCCTTTATACAAACATCCCCTTAAATTTAGCTAAAGAGGTAGTAAGAAAGAAATGGGATAAAATAAGTAAATTCACTGACATACCATTAACAGATTTTTTAGAAGCCGTAGATCTGACATTGAACTCAACCTATTTTAATTATAATAACAAAATTTTTAAACAAATAGAAGGTTGTGCCATGGGAGCATCCATCTCAAGCGTCATTGCACAACTTGTAATGGAGGACCTTGAAGAAAATATAATAAAAACCCTTAATTTTCAAATACCCTTTTTCTATCGATATGTTGACGACTGCATTACAGCTATACCAACAAATAAAATACAAGACACGTTAAATCATTTCAACAGTTACCACAACAAGCTTCAGTTTACCATAGAAAAAGAACATGATAATAAAATAAGCTTTTTGGACCTCACACTCCACCATAATAATGGCGACATAAAAACGGAATGGTATACTAAAGAAACTTGGTCTTCCAGATATGTCAACTACAATTCCCAACACCCAATATCCCAAAAAAAATCAGTAGTTATCGGCTTAGCTGACCGGGCAATAAAGCTTTCAAGCCCTGAATATAGGGAAAACGCAATAAAGAAAGCAAAACAAGCCCTTAAGCTAAACCGCTACCCCGAAAACCTAATAAATTCCATTTTTAAAAGACGAATACATATTTTTTATAACCAGAACCAACCCAAACCAAAAACAACAAAAATGTCATATCTTTCATTACCGTACATTAATGGGTTGTCTGAAAAAATACACAACACTTTCAAAAGTCATAATGTTACAGTCGCACATAAAGGCTACAATCTATTGAAGAGTTGTTTCAGTCGCTTAAAATCAAAAATACCACAAAATATGAAAAGCAATGTCGTATATCAACTACCCTGTGATAACTGCGATAGCGTCTATATAGGACAGACAAGTCAACTTTTAAAAACAGATTGAATGGACACAAATATGACAAGAAGAACAAAACAGCCCTAACTAACCATATGCTTGAGAAGAAACACACCTTCAATTATGAAAAAGTAAAAGTCCTACGCACTGAAACCAATACAAAGAAACGTGAAATTTTCGAAATGATAGAAATCCAAAAAAATCCAAAAAACATAAACTCAAAATCGGATACAAAACACCTCAGCAAGATCTATCACAATCTAATAAAATAAATTTAAAAAAATATATATATGTACACATAACTATTAATAATTAATTTAAAAAAAGGGCATCCAAAGGAATCCAGCTCCCCTCTATCTTAATAATGAAAACATTATCTTTCAGGCAATTTTTAAACAAAAAAGAACGAAATTCCATTCACCACCATTTTTATATCTATAAAGATCCCAGTATTGCAGTAGACACGCAGACTTCTTGCCAGCATGATATTTTTAAAATTGTTCTCGTCGTTTTTAAACTGTCGTCCACAATGTTAGTGTTATATGTCAATTTTAAATCTTAATTAAGAGGATGCATTCCCCAAAAACATTTTCGTTCACAGGTATGTTAATTTTATGTTCATTATGACTAAGATTACTAATTAGAGCGGTTTTTCAGCACTGTATTCTGAAGAAGGTCACAAGAATTGACCGAAACGTTAATAAAAACAAAAACAAAATATAAAAAAATAGTGATTATTCCGGATCTATAAACCCCAAGAAAACATTCCTATAAAAAAATATATAGAAGATCCAAGAAAACAAATTCTATAAAAATATATATATATATATATATATATATATATATATATATATATATATATATATATATATATATATATATATATATATATATATAAATATCAGTAACGAAGATAAACAGAAATTACAAATTCTTCAAAATAACTGTGTTCGTTTTTCAATAGGACTAAAAAAATATGATCACTTATCACCTACCTTTAACAAACATAATATAATTAAATTAGAAAAAAGACGCGAAATCCACTTATCCTGTTTTATATATAAAATAATTGTAACTCAGAAACCTAGATATTTATTTGAAAAAATTGAATTCAGGAATAATATTCATAATGTTAATACTAGAAATCAGAATACAATAGAAATACCTAAACATCATACTGAAAAATATAAGTCTTCGTTTAAATATACATCTTCTGTAATTCTTAATACTATTCCTCCTAGTCTAAGGGGCTTAAGCTATATAACTTTTAAAAATAATATAAAAAATTATTTAGTAGGGGTAGGATTGGAAGAATGATTTCTTATAAATCAAAATCCTACCCATTTATGCCAACTAGTATACTACTGTCATTTTTTGGTTTTCTTTTTTACTTTTATCAATTTTATATTTATATTTTACATTGTTTTTATTGGCATAAATAAACATCTTTATTATTATTATTATTATTATATATATATATATATATATATATATATATATATATATATATATATATATATATATATATATATATATATATATATATATATGTATAGACTACATTAAAAAGGGTTGAAATATTCTTTTTAAAATGTTGGTTTTTAAACTAGTTTAAAATAAATTTATAATAGATTAGATATTACACTTACAAAATTTGAAGTATTGTTTTTTAAAACATTGGGTTTTAAAGCTAAACTATAATAAAATACATATTAATATACAAACTTTTTGGATTTTAAAGCCGCGGTTTTTGGTGTGTCTATTAGTTTTAAATTAATAAATATTAATCTTATTTCCTTTACTACTCATTTAATTGAAAACTAATATATTATGTATTTATTTTAAAAATACCACCTGTTAATATAAAATTATATTTCAGATAAATACATTGATTATTAAACCTTTAATAGAAATATATTTATGTTAAATATATTTTGTTTAAAACACAATATTTTGAAAAATACTATTCGTTTTTTTTTCGTGCAGTATACCGAACAATTGCCGGATTTGACGTTCCATCGATATCGGTTAAATATAAAAAATGTTGTTGACTAAGTTGGAAAGAATTGTAATTTTACTTTTTTGTGGTTAGCTTTTATTTCTTAATCCTAATTTACAATTTTTCAGGAAAAATAAGTAAACGCGGCAGCACCTCACAAAACGATCGTGTTGACAGATTGGCTAATAATGGCAGCTAATAGCGATTTAAAATGGAATTTTCCAGAGAAAAAAGGAATTCTCTTAGCTATTTCTGTCAAAATTTAAAGATATCCATAGAAAAACCTAACATAAAAGCTAAAAAAAAATTGTTTGGGGAAACCAAAGAGACCGCCGAAAACTGATTTCAGATTCTTGTTCTACGACCCAAAATTAGGGTTTGCAAAATTTTATAAAAAAAAAACGATTATTCCGAATAATTACCAGAAACATATTTTATTCATTAGGATCAGGGTTGCCACCCGTCCTCGTTTCGCGAGGACTATCCTCGTTTTAATACCAGTATCGTGTTATTTGGCATCTTTGTCAATTTTGTCGTCTAGTGGGCCCTGCTTCCCCGTTAAAAATCAGCCTGTTGAGTCGCCACTATAGTCTGTACACCGAACGTGCGGTGTAACAAAACTACCGGATATTCAGGTGGTTTATTCCTATTGGTCAATTTTCGGAATTTAAGCGGTCCTCTTTACACCCTACAATATTCAAAGGGTGCGGGTGTTTCATTTATATTCTGAGTTCTGTGGCGTACGGTCTATAATTTTGTTTGTTGGTTGATTGCTTTTTAAAAATATTATTTCATTCGAGGAAGATATGGTCAAGGCAGAATTATTAACTCTTGTTAAAGAAAATAAAGGTGCTGACACATATGTCACTGATGAATTGGCCGCCGTATCATTGTGAATTTAATCTTATCGAGTTAATCTTGGCACAAATTAAAAGTGAAGAAGCCAGAAAAAATACGAGTTTTAAGATTGCAGATGTGAAGGAGCTTTTTTATAATGCGATGCAACACGTAACTCCTTTAAATTGGAAAAAGGCAATTGAACATGTCCAAAAGGAGGAAGAAAAAATAAAAATGTGGAGAACTGACCACCTAATGGAGGCAGCGGTTGAACCAATGATTATTAATTTAGGTGACGACTCTGATTCATCAGATATTGGTAGCGAATGAATAAATGTATGTACTTATATATATATATATATATATATATATATATATATATATATATATATATATATATATATATATATATATGTTACGGTTAATTTGGATACTTGGCTAGTTTACAAACTAACCAGCTAGTTTGCAAACTAACTAAAGACACTGTTATTTTGAAGGAATCGGCCATTTCCCACAAAATAGCAGATGGTTTATAAACCAGCTGGTTAGTATGCAAACTATCGACTTGCTTCAGTTAAGATGAGGATTTTATTGAGGTTACCTTAACCTAAAAATTATGTTTTGTTTGTTGTCCAGAAAATCTAGCAAACGGTGGATCGGAGGGCACCCTAAGGTCGGAACAGGGTTAACACCTGGTTAGGGGCCCTGACCAGTCTCTCTCCTCGCAGGCGACGAGGGATCGGTGCGAAAAAATCCACTATTGTTCCTTATGTACAGATTTTTCATTATTGCTTTTATATTAACTAGATATTTTATATAGTTTGTATACTATCCAATTGTCTTTAGTTAATACGATTACTACAACTATCCTAGTTGCCTAAAATAGCTAGTTTACTAGCTAATTTGAACACTACCCCTACCGTACGTTTGCACCTTACCGTATCGTATTTTTTGACACAAGAGTCTAGGGCTAGGGGATGGGTACTACTTTTTATCCCGGGCTTGCGCATGCGCAGAGGAAGGAACAATAGTAGATTTTTTCGCACCGACCCCTCTTCGCCTGCGAGGAAAGAGACTGATCAAGGCCCCTAACCAGGTGCTAACCCTGTTCCGACCTTAGGGTGCCCTCCGATCCACCGTTCGCTAGATTTTCTGGACAACAAACAAAACATAATTTTTAGGTTAAGGTAACCTCAATAAAATCCTCATCTTAACTGAAGCAAATCGATAGTTTGCATACTAACCAGCTAGTTTATAAACTATCTGCTATTTTGTGGGAAATGGCTGATTCCTTCAAAATAACAGTGTCTTTAGTTAGTTTGCAAACTAGCTGGTTAGTTTTGTAAACTAGCGAAGTATCCAAATTAACCGTAACATATATATACAGTGACCGGCAAAAAGTTCGCAACATATGGGAAAAATTTTTATTAGGAGAGTATCGGAAAAACTTTCCCAGGGGATCGGTTCTGCATGTCCGATAACCTAAAAATCGATTTTGACATACGTCACGTGACCACTGGTATAGCGTCAAATTAAAAAAAAAATTGTTAATTTACAAAAAGTGAGGTTAGTTGACGAGATATCAAAAAAAGTTATTTGAAAAAATTGCTTAGAATTAAATTCTAGGTCCTTGCGCAAAATTTTAAGATTTTATTTAAAAAAATTGGAAAACTCAATTTTTTTTAAATCTTTTTTTATCGATTTACAAATTTCCGGTTTTTTTCGTTTAGATAGCTTGGCTAATGTAAAGCCCATGTATCTGGATGAAAATAAACGAATGTAGTAGTTTTTTCTACAATTGACAGGACAAAATCAAAAAAAACATGGTTTCGCCGGACGCTAGCTGTTGCAATGATTTGTATCTAGCAGCAGTGTCAAAATTTTAGAGACATTTCAATGAGATTACATTGAGAAAACCTTAATCGTCTTAAATATATCTGAAGTTCGACTTTTTGTAAAGTTAAGGGGATTAAAATAGATAATAAACAAAAAATTACCTGTTTATTTAATCGAAATTTTATAAACGAAAACCAATGTAAGAAAAACTTAAAAGCAGTCAAATTCTGTACTAACAACACAAAAAATCATTGTTTTTCCTTGGGTGCACAAAATTTAAAACTCAGTATGACCACCATTTCTCTCCATACATACTGTTGTTCTCGAGCGCAACTCTCGATTAACATTTCGGAGCATTTTACGATTTATTTGCAATACACAATTTATAATGACATTCTCTAAATTTTGTATATTCCTAAAGGGTCGATGTTTGTACACAGGGTTCTTTAGGTATCCCCACATAAAAAAATCTAACGGAGTCAGATCTACAATTCTACAATTGACAGGACAAAATCGAAAAAATAGGTGTTCGCCGGACGCTCGCTGTTGCAATGGTTTGAATCTAATGAAATGACTGTATCAAGATTTTATTAAGATTTTTCGCACATAAATTTAACAACCAGGTCTATTTAGTTGTACTTAAAACTACCAAAGCAGGCTCTGAAATTAAAACAACCAAATAATCTAGTAGGTTAAAAACAACAGAAAAATGTCAAACAAATTATAATTTGTTTGATTTCAACCTATGTCATTGGTTTATGTCTCGCATCTTACTAAGTTTGATATTTTACATAAGTTTATTAATATTTTATTCCTTAAAATGGCACCCACACTACTTCTTCAGGAAAAGATAGAAATTATTTTAATTTCTGGAGATAATTACAAAAGCCATAGAGAAACAGCAGCAATTTTTAATGAGAGGCACCCCGATAAATCCCTCCATTATTCCACAGTATCTCGTCTAGTCAATAAATTTAAAGAAACGGGATCGGTAGAAAATCAGTATAAAGTTTCCCATGAAAAACCGGTAACAGGTGACGAAGGTTCTCTGGATGTGTGTTTGTCGATCACAGAAACACCCCAATTAGCAGTTAGTCAAATATCGGAGATCACTAACATTCACGAAAGATCTGTGCGGAGGATATTAAAAAGAAACAAATTTCATCCGTACAAACCTAAATTTGTACAAGTATTAAAAGATAGGGATTATGACGCCCGCTTCGATTTTTGTGCCTGGTTCCAGGGTATGATTGAGGAAGATTTTAATTTCCCAAAGAACGTTCTTTTCTCGGATGAAGCTACATTTACCTCTAACGGAACCGTCAGTTCACAAAACTGTAGATGGTGGGCCACCGAAAACCCAGACTTTGTAATTCAGAGTAAAGACCAATATAGTTTTAAGGTTAATGTGTGGTGCGGAATTTTCAACCTCAGAATAGTGGGACCTTTTTTCTTTAGAGACAATTTAAATTCAGAACGATATTTAGAATTTCTACAAACTGAGATATCTGACTTTTTAGACAATTTGTCATTAGCCGAAAGAAGAAATTTATACTTTCAACAAGACGGAGCTAGCATTCATTCCACAAATGAGGTGAAGAGATGGCTGGATCAAGAATTTGGAAACCAGTGGATAGGACGGTTTTCTGAAAATCCGTGGCCTGCGAGATCACCAGATCTGACTCCGTTAGATTTCTTTATGTGGGGATACCTAAAGAACTCTGTGTACAAACATCGACCCTTTAGGAATATACAAAATTTAGAGAATGTCATTAGAAATTGTGTATTGCAAATAAATCGTAAAATGCTCCGAAATGTTAATCGAGAGTTGCGCTCGAGAACAATAGTATGTATGGAGAGAAATGGTGGTCATACTGAGTTTTAAATTTTGTACACCCAAGGAAAAACAATGACTTTTTATGTTGTTAGTACAGAATTTGACTACTTTTAAGTTTTTCTTACATTGGTTTTCGTTTATGAAATTTCGATTAAATAAACAGGTAATTTCTTGTTTATTATCTATTTTACTCCCCTTAACTTTATAAAAAGTCGAACTTCAGATATATTTAAGACGATTAAGGTTTTCTCAATGTAATCTCATTGAAATGTCTCTAAAATTTTGACACTGCTGCTAGATACAAATCATTGCAACAGCTAGCGTCCGGCGAAACCCTGTTTTTTTTAATTTTGTCCTGTCAATTGTAGAAAAAACTACTACATTCGTTTATTTTCATCCAGATACATGGGCTTTACATTAGCCAAGCTATCTAAACGAAAAAAACTGGAAATTTGTAAATCGATAAAAAAATATTTAAAAAAAATTGAGTTTTCCAATTTTTTTAAATAAAATCTTAAAATTTTGCACAAGGACCTAGAATTTAATTCTAAGCAATTTTTTCAAATAACTTTTTTTGATATCTCGTCAACTAACCTCACTTTTTGTAAATTAACAATTTTTTTTTTAATTTGACGCTATACCAGTGGTCACGTGACATATGTCAAAATCGATTTTTAGGTTATCGGACATGCAGAACCGATCCCCCGGAAAAGTTTTTCCAATACTCACCTAATAAAAAATTTTCCCATATGTTGCGAACTTTTTGCCGGTCACTATATATATATATATATATATATATATATATATATATATATATATATATATATATATATATATATATATATATATATATATATATATATATATATATATATATACTAATATACTAGATTCTTGAACCATTCAAATATATTCCCTATAAAATTTTTCTTGGGTTTTTTTGGTTCAACAAAATTCAGTAAGTCTACCTCATATTTTTTATTTCAAACGTTTCGGCAACACTTTTGCCTTCATCAGTGTAATTTTTATTCTAAAATAACATTTTGAATTTCAGTCAAACATACATTTTTATAGGTTAATTAGACTGACTTACCATAAAAAGGTTATTTCCTATTGAAAGATAGGGTGGTCAAAATGACATAATATTTACAAAAAGACACCACATTTAAAAACTTTAAAAACGTTCTAAAATACATCCATACGAAACATAAACACATGAAGTAGAAACGGTACTGAGATTTGCCAAGATAGATTTGTATGGGATCTGCTTTGGTATTTTTTGTTATTTTCGAGATAAGAAGTTATTTTTTGTTTTATATTTATGATTTATTTGTCGGAGGAGAAAAAGAAAAAGGGGGGGTTGGGGGGGGGGGAGGATTGTTATTAATTGTATTAGTCAATAAAATATTGACTAATTAATCAATAACGTTATAATAAATTTTGCTTAAGTTTTTTATATCTGATTTCTCGTTCACAGAATCCTCATTTTTTTTGATAAATAACATTTCTAAAAATTCCCTTTTTTGCTGGTTTATTTCCGTTTTTAAAATTTTGGTTTCAGAAAAATTAAATCTATGGGAGGTTTCCGTTTCATGTTTAGTAAGGGCGGCTTTATTTCTTTTGTCGTATCGATGGCCGTTGAGTCTGCTGTTGAGGTATTGGCTTGTTTGACCTATATATACTTTGGGGCAATTATTACATGGTATTTGATAAATGGTATGGGTTTTACGGTGTTTCTGTGTTTTGCTTTTAAGTGAGCTGAAGTGTCTCTGTAGAAGTTTATGACCTTTGTGACATAAAGTAATTTCTTTACCTTTAAAATATTTTTGTAAATTTTCCGATAGACCCTGTATATATGGTATTGCTAAAAATTTATCTTTTTTATCTCTATTGTTTTGTAATTCTAAATTTTCGTTTAATTTTTGTAGACGGGAGTTAAAAATTGAGTTTATTAGTTGTGCCGGATAGCTATTTTGAATAAGGATATTTTTAGCTTTTTCTATAGCTGTATTTCTATAATTTGGATCGCTTAGTTTAATAGCTCGGTCCGCTAAGCCTACGACAACAGATTTTTTTTGGGACATAGGGTGTTGGGAGAAGAAATTAAGGTATCGTCCAGACCATGTTTTTTTTGTATACCATTCAGTGTAAATTTTATTATTTTGGTTATACAGGGTCATATCCAAGAAATTAATCTTTCCGTTTTCCTCCGTCTCACAATGCTCAGCCACCAAAAATATACGGATTGCCAAAATTGCATAAAACGGGGATACCCATGCGCCCATCGTCTCTTGCGTTCAATCACCATTAAGTAATTTATCCAAATTTTTAAAAGACATCCTTAAAAATATTACAAATAAATCCAGTACCTATATTAAAGATTCGTGGGATTTCAAGGAGAAAATTAAAAATGTTATTATCCCGAATGATCACATCCTGATATCCTTAGATGTTGTGTCTTTATACACAAATGTACCCATAGAATTCGCCCTAAATTTAGTTAAAAACAAATGGGATCAAATAAAAAAATATACAGATATTCCTCTCAATGAATTTCTGAAGGCTGTTAAACTGATATTAAACTCGACATATTTTATGTACCAAGACAAGTTTTACAAACAAATCGAGGGTTGTGCAATGGGCTCCTCCATCTCAAGTGTGATTGCACAAATGGCTCTAGAGGAACTAGAAAACAATGTAATTAATAACTTAAATCTGCAAATGCCATTTTTCTTACGTTATGTAGACGACTGCATTACTGCAGTACCAAAAGATAAAATAAATTACATTTTAAATACGTTCAATGCTTTCCATAATAAATTGCAATTCACCCTGGAGACGGAGGAAAACGGAAAGATTAATTTCTTGGATATGACCCTGTATAACCAAAATAATAAAATTTACACTGAATGGTATACAAAAAAAACATGGTCTGGACGATACCTTAATTTCTTCTCCCAACACCCTATGTCCCAAAAAAAATCTGTTGTCGTAGGCTTAGCGGACCGAGCTATTAAACTAAGCGATCCAAATTATAGAAATACAGCTATAGAAAAAGCTAAAAATATCCTTATTCAAAATAGCTATCCGGCACAACTAATAAACTCAATTTTTGACTCCCGTCTACAAAAATTAAACGAAAATTTAGAATTACAAAACAATAGAGATAAAAAAGATAAATTTTTAGCAATACCATATATACAGGGTCTATCGGAAAATTTACAAAAATATTTTAAAGGTAAAGAAATTACTTTATGTCACAAAGGTCATAAACTTCTACAGAGACACTTCAGCTCACTTAAAAGCAAAACACAGAAACACCGTAAAACCCATACCATTTATCAAATACCATGTAATAATTGCCCCAAAGTATATATAGGTCAAACAAGCCAATACCTCAAGAGCAGACTCAACGGCCATCGATACGACAAAAGAAATAAAGCCGCCCTTACTAAACATGAAACGGAAACCTCCCATAGATTTAATTTTTCTGAAACCAAAATTTTAAAAACGGAAATAAACCAGCAAAAAAGGGAATTTTTAGAAATGTTATTTATCAAAAAAAATGAGGATTCTGTGAACGAGAAATCAGATATAAAAAACTTAAGCAGAATTTATTATAACGTTATTGATTAATTAGTCAATATTTTATTGACTAATACAATTAATAACAATCCTCCCCCCCCCAACCCCCCCTTTTTCTTTTTCTTCTCCGACAAATAAATCATAAATATAAAACAAAAAATAACTTCTTATCTCGAAAATAACAAAAAATACCAAAGCAGATCCCATACAAATCTATCTTGGCAAATCTCAGTACCGTTTCAACTTCATGTGTTTATGTTTCGTATGGATGTATTTTAGAACGTTCTTAAAGTTTTTAAATGTGGTGTCTTTTTGTAAATATTATGTCATTTTGACCACCCTATATTTCAATAGGAAATAACCTTTTTATGGTAAGTCAGTCTAATTAACCTATAAAAATGTATGTTTGACTGAAATTCAAAATGTTATTTTAGAATAAAAATTACACTGATGAAGGCAAAAGTGTTGCCGAAACGTTTGAAATAAAAAATATGAGGTAGACTTACTGAATTTTGTTGAACCAAAAAAACCCAAGAAAAATTTTATAGGGTATATATATATATATATATATTATATATATATATATATATATATATATATATATATATATATATATATATATATATATATATATATATATATATATATATATATATATAAATATATATATATATATATATATATATATATATATATATAAATATATATATATATATATATATATATATATATATATATATATATATATATATATATATATATACAGGGTGTCTAAAATAGGTGATACCACTATTGCTATCTCCGAAACGGTAAAAGATACGAGGTCGGTTAAATTAGAGAAAATGTGCCATTTTTAGTCCCTACTCAAATTTCGTTTACGAAGTTGCCAAATTTTCTATAGTTTCTTATCTACAGGGGATTTTTTAAAAATTGTCAAAAGTTTTATTCTTAAATATCTCGAAAACTATTATAGTTAGAAAAAAATTGTTTTAACAAAACTCACACGATTTTTTACCTTCTCTACAGTAACGTTATTGTTTTGTTTATAACATTTGGTTTTATTGAGTTACTGATACTAACTTGTTTTTTTCAAATACGGACCTGCATTTTTTGCTGCATTTTTTGAAAGAATACTTCATACCCTTTACAACTATGTATCACTTGATTATGGTTTTCGACGTTTTGATCAGGAATAACAACATCATCAGGGTTTTCTATCGATACGGACCTGGGATTTTCCATGTTAAGGCATGATTTCACAACCTATCGCTGTGGTTTAAATTATTCAACTGATTAATTTTAAAATATGTTCATGATTACAAACCAGAACCCTTTGGTCATTAAAGTTTGTCAAATTGCACTTAAGCCAATGAGCTATTGAGAGCAAAAGTTTAGCAGACTCAGATCAGATATAATTAGCGTCCTTTATTAGTAGTAGAGGGAGATGGGATGTTCAACGCCACCCCGTCCCCCGGGGGGATTTTATCTTGTGATCTATGACGTCATATCAAACCCAACACTCAATAGCGCAAGCGTCAGCCTCAAACCCAACCTGACGTCATATCAAACCCAACCATACCGCATGCGCCAGCATCAAACCCAACCTGCGCGCGCATACGCCATCTGTCATCTGTCAACTGTCATCTGTCACCTGGCATACTTCATCTGTCACCTGTCATACGTCATCTGTCAACTGTCATCTGTCACCTATCATACGTCATCTGTCAACCGCCATCTGTCATCTGTCAACTGTCATCTGTCAACTGTCATATGTCAACTGGCATACGTCATCTGTCACACTCTTGGGCGTTAGCTACTTTGGTCTTAACTACTTGGGGGCTGGAACTACTTGGGACTTTAACTACTTGGACATCAACCACTTGGGCACTATCGATTGAGACCTAACTGCATCGGATATTAGTACTACTCCTTAAGAATATTATTAGTATTAAGTATTTCAGGGAAAAATGACGTCAACAACTTTTTTCTTTATTTTGCCGATAGTAGGATTAGAACCTGGGACCTGCATATTACAACGTGGAATTACCAACGCTCTAGCCGACCTGGCCATCTGCTTCACATACAATATTGAGTTCCGAACATAAAGGCTTGCGGCAGTTGGGCAAGCAAGTTGTTGTTGTTTCGAGCGAAGTCACGATGATAACGATATGTAATAAATGGATTAAAGGAAGAAAACACACACAGTAGTAGTAGTAGGAAACTTATTTATTTAACCACAATAATAGCAGGTTACTGCTAGGAATACAAGGAGACGAGAAATACTGTTCCGAGTTTCGAAGAAAGATAGCGTTAGTGTAGAAGTAGCAGTACTAGAAATACTGTTCAGAGTTTCGGAGAAAGATGGCGTTAGTGTAGAAGAATTAGTAATTTATAGAAGCCCTCGCCCCTAAACGATAAGTGTTGGAGAATTAAAATTTTGGTGTTAGATAGAAGTCATAAAGACCATTAGATATACAGGTTCAAAACCCCCAAAAAGAGTAAGGTCCTTTAGACAATGACTCTGGTGCCGACCAAAAGGGCCTTAAAATTGGTTTGCTTCGATAGGGACTAAGGGTAGGAGTAATACAATACATACCCCAAATTTCATCGAAATCCGTGAAGTCGTTTAGGCGCTAGAGGGTTACAAAGGTGTTTAAGGTATCAGGAGCATAGAAATGTGAGAAGTTGAATAAAAACTAAATTACGGCTAGCGCTTAAACGATAAGTGTTGGAGAATTAAAATTTTGGCGTTAGATAGAAGTCAGAAAGACCATTAGATATACAGGTTCAAAAACCCCAAAAAATATTAAAGTCATTTCGGCGATTTCTCGGACGTTGACCAAAAGGGCCTTAAAATTTGTTTGCTTCGCTAGGGACTAAGGGTAGGAGTAATAAAAGACACCCCAAATTTGATCGAAATCCGTGAAGCCATTTAGGCGCTAGAGGGTTACAAAGGTGTTTAAGGTATCAGGAGCGTAGAAATGTGAGAAGTTAAATAAAAAACTAAATTACGGTTAGCGTCTCAACGACAAAAAGGATTGTTGCTGAAATCTTGAATTTTTCTCCGAAAATCTGCTTGAAACAAGCTGTCTTTAAATCACCCTGAACCAAAAATTTAGGAGAGTCATACTGAAGACATATGTCACGTAAAACACTTCCAAAAGGAGCAAGAGTTGAAGATGCAGAACATTGGAGAAATATTGCATCATCAGTGGAATATTACTGGACAAAGCGCGTTAAAATAACACGGCACGAGGCAAGGTCAACGCGACCATTGTTTTCCGTACCTAGCGGAACCATGCTGAGTAAAGTGGTTTTATGCGAAGTCATGATGATGAGGATGACTCAGCAAGTACTAGAATTTTCTAGCAAGCACAATGATTATGTATTTTAATGTAAAGCGCAGATAGTTACGATCGAGTCGGCGGGGAGTGGTAGTAATTATAATAGTTATTTCTAGCAAAGTCACGTAGGCAAGACCAGCAGTTCGCATCAAGAAGTAGTAGAGTGAAGGTGATTCAGGAAAAGCCTGTGTAAAATTGTGAGAATTATTTATTCATTTAGACAATTAGAGTTTTTCTTTGTGAAGTGAGTGTACTGTGAAATCTTGGTAAGTACTTAGAAGATTTACTTGGTGGTGTATTAGTATTAACGTGTAGAATATTAGGGATACTTGCGTGGAAGATATTACTAGTTTTTTATATTCAAACAGCAAGTTGAGTTTAAAAAATCAACAAAAATTCTCGCTAGGAGAGTGTCTTTAGATTTCAAAAGAAAATACGATGTACGGGTGTAGGAGAAAGACCCCTTTTTTCAAAAAAATAGTTTTTGTGTTCAAACCGCAATTTGAGTGGAAAAAATCTACAAAAATTCTTCAGAATTGTGTATCGTTATAGCTCAAAAGAAAATCGGAAGTACGCGTGTAGATTAAAGACCCATTGTTCAAAAAAAAAAAAATAGATAGTCTTGATTGGGTGTGTCCAAACTGCAATTGGAGTTGAAAAAATCGGCAAAAATTCTTTAGAATAGTGTGCCTTTATGTTTCAAAAGAAAATATGAGATACAAGGGTAGATTAAAGACCTATTTTCCCAAAAAAATTTTCAAAACATTTCCAAATGTTTCCAAAAACTTTCTTCCAAAATTTTTCCAAAAACATTTTTACAAAAATTTTTTTCCAAAAACAGTTTTACACCAATTTTTTCCAAAATTTTTTCAAAGTGGTTTTTCCGAAAATTCTTGTCAAATCTTAATGTGTTACAGAAAATGTTCGTATGTGAATTCTGTAGCCGAACATTCACCAGGAAGGACCACTTCAAGCGTCATGGGGATTGCCGCATGGCGGTCAAGATCTGCGAAGTCTGCAGTGGAATTTTCAAGTCGGAGGGGGCTCTTCTTCGACACCAGAAGGAGAAACACCCAGCTCCCAAAAGACCAGCGAATACCACGCAGATATCCATGATGAAAAGAGCAAGACTCGTTTTAACAGATGGTGAGTATGGAAAAATTGAAATTTCCGGTGGTTGAAATAAGAAATGTGTCTTTAGATAACTCAGGTACTAATTATTTATTCCGTTTTTCAGAACCATCTACGTCATCCACACAACATTGCGCAACATGTCAACTAGATGTTCCTACGAATCCTATGGGGTGGCCATCTAAGGACCCTGGGACATCGAGAGAAATGCTGTGTGGTGCAGGAGGAGGAAGGAGTAGAGTTGATAAGAACGTCATTCAGGAGCCGAATTGCAACGTACCGACTGACTTCAAGCAAAGATCCCACCAACGTAAAGCAGTATCTACAACATCTAAAACAAAAATTCGTCAAGTTGGTGGGAGATATCCGCACGAAGTATGACCAGCTTAAGGTCGGACTGGAGCTTTTCGGCCGCTTCCTCCTGCAGTCGAGCGAGTCGTCAGAGGTGAAGTCCTTTAACAGCAAGTACCAGATGGTGAATGGGGCTACGGACTTGGAGGAGCTATGTGAGCAGTTCATCACCATCCTAGACCGGAAGTATTCCGAATTTATGGAAAAGGATAGTGGTAAGTGTAAAACTATTGCAAAAAAAAAACAAATTTCAACTGTTTAAGATTTCTCGCTAATAGATATTTCTATTGTTACAGGGTGGGCGCTCCAACAACTCCTCCACTTAGAATTAGGAATCAACAAGATCCAGCCTCTAACGCCATCCTCTCACATCCCGCTACCCAAGGAGATTGAAGCAAAAAAAGCTGTCTTGAACATCCGGAACATCGATCAAAAATGTTTCATGTGGTCAGTCCTAGCAGCCCTACATCCAGTTCATTGGACTCAACATGCAAATAGAGTCGCGAACTATTTGCCTTTTGAAAACGAGCTGGCCTTCACAGGTATGGAATTTCCGATTAAACTTACTGATATCGCTAAGTTTGAGCGACTCAATAATATTTCTATCAACGTATACGGGCTGGAGAAACCGTTCGAAGATGGTAAAAATAGTATTGAAGTCGTGGGGCCCTTATACTTTACAAATTCTCGCAACAGAGAGCGCCATGTAAATTTGTTAGTAATCAGTGATGACTATGGCAATAGTTATTACTGTTTAATAAGAAGTTTATCTCGCCTGATCTCAAGACAATTATCTTTACATTGCGGCACAAAGTATTTATGTGATGGGTGTCTATCGTATTTTTATTCAGAACAAAAATTAATGACTCATCAAGAACATGATTGCGGACACGTTTTAGCTAAAGTCCCAACGACAGATTTAAAAATAAATAAATACGGCGAAGAGATTCCCGAGAATATTTTGAAATTTACAAACTTTGAAAAGAAATTAAAAGTACCTTTCGTTGTTTATGCCGATTTCGAAACTATTCTTGAACCTATTGATACAGAGGAAAATGCTCAGGATCCCGATACGTCATATACTGTGAGAACACACAAGCATGTCCCGTACTCTTTCGGTTACTACATCAAATGTGACTTTGATGATGCTCATTCAATTTACCAAAGCTATAGGGGTCCGGATGCTCACAAAGAATTCGTAAAACGTTTAGAGGCTGATTGTAAATCAATCTATAATCGCTTTATGAAGGAAGTAGTACCCATGTTACTTATTTCTGCGGAACAAGAGATTGAGCATCAAAATGCTACGGTGTGCCATATCTGCGAAAAGCCATTTGATGTAGCATTAAACGATCGCGTGCACGACCACGATCATACAAATGGCCAATATCGGGCGGCTTCGCACTCTGTATGCAACCTAAATTACAAAATCCCTCAATTTATACCCATCTTTTTCCATAATATGTCCAACTTTGATTCCCACCTCTTTGTTAAGGAATTGGCTGCCAACAAAGAAAAGCTGGATGTTATTCCCCAAAACAAGGAAAAGTACATCTCCTTTACTAAGCATGTTTTGGTGGATAACATCGAAAACAGGGATGGTAAACAACGGCAGGTATTTTTAAAATTACGCTTCCTCGACAGTTTTCGTTTCATGGCCAGCGGTCTAGATAAACTTAGTCAAAATTTAAAACCAGAACAATGTCGAGAAGTTAGGAAATATTTCGCGGAAGAAAATAAGTTTCAGCTTATTCGACAGAAGGGTGTCTTCCCATATAATTACGTGGATAGTTTCGCAAAATTGAACGATGCTAAGCTTCCATCACATAAAGACTTTTACAACCAGCTGAAAAAAGAAGACATTAGTACAGAGGATTACAAGCGTGCTTGGGCTGTGTGGAATTTATTTGAATGCAAAACTTTAGGCGAATATTCAGATATTTATTTAAAATCCGACGTTTTATTATTAACAGATGTGTTTGAAAGTTTTAGAGCCGTGTGCCATAGTACTTACGGTCTAGATCCTGCGCAGTATTTCACAGCGCCCGCTCTTTCAATGGATGCTGCACTCAAGGCCACATCAATTAACTTAGAATTACTGACAGATCTAGACATGGTACACTTCTTTAAACACGGTATTCGCGGTGGGGTCAGCCAGTGTAGCGTTAGAAAAGCTTTTGCGAACAATCAATTTATACCTCATTATGACGCTTCCAAACCTACTTCCTACATCATGTATTTGGACGCCACCAACCTATATTGTGCAGCCATGTCACAATATTTACCAACGGGGAATTTTAAGTGGTTGGATGAGACCGAAATTCAAAGTTTAGATTACATGAATGTCGCGAATGATTCTAAAACTGGCTACATATTAGAGGTAGATTTAGAATATCCCGAACAGTTGCATTACTTACACAACGAACTACCCTTTTGTCCAGAATCCATAGCCCCATCAGAATCAAAATTCCAAGACATTACAAAATTAATACCCAACTTTCTTAAAAAAGAAAAATATATTATTCATTATCAAAAATTGCGTCAGGCTTTAGATTATGGGCTTAAGCTCACAAAAATTCATCGCGTTATATCTTTTGATCAATCACCATGGTTAAAGAAATACATTGACCTAAACACAGCGATGCGTAATAAAGCGAAAAATAAGTTTGAAAAAGATTTCTTCAAACTTATGAACAACGCTGTGTTTGGTAAAACGATGGAAAATGTGTAGAAACGGGTAGATGTTAAACTTGTTTCTCATTGGGAAAATATTGGTAGAAGGTTGGGAGCCGAAGCGTTAATCTCGAAACCTCATTTTAAAGACCGCACGATTTTCGGCGAAAACCTGGTAGCTATCCAGATGAAAAAACAAAAAGTCACATATAATAAGCCTATTTACGTAGGTTTTAGCATCTTGGAAATATCCAAGACTATTATGTATGAATTTTTGTACGGGTATATTAAGCCAAAATACGGCAACAACGCGGTATTACTCTACACTGACACCGATTCCCTTGTTTTAAAAATTACAACGGAAAATTTCTATAATGACATGCGAGAAAATTTAGATAGATTCGACACGTCCAATTACTCACAAGATTACCCACATGGTGTTCCTGTAAACCAATCAATTTCGGGTAAAATGAAAGATGAGTATGCAGGAAAAATCATTTGGGATTTCTACGGTACCGGGGCGAAGGCATATTGTGTAAATGTGGAGGGAAAGTTAACGAAAAAAGCTAAGGGAGTTCCTGACTACGTCACCCAGGAAGAACTGTCTCTCGATGATTATAGGGAGGCGGTTGACGTAGAAGGAACTCACATTCATCGACAGATGAACACTTTCCGTTCACATTTACACGATATGTATGTCGAACTGAAAAATAAGGTAGCATATCACACGCGGACGATAAGCGCTATCTTATTCCCGGTGACTTAGAGAACACGCTTGCTTGGGGTCATCGAGATATTGAAAAGTATAAGGAATCATCGGAATCATCGGAAATTCCATGAGCTAAGACTGATCACCGACAGCTAACTTTACATCAATCACCTTTGATAGCTAAATGTGTGTGACTTTAGAGGCTGTGATATTAGGCTAGTAATTTATTTTAGATATTTAATTATTGTATTTATTTTACCCAAATCTACCCTATTTAATGTATTTAATGCATTTACCTAGTTACTTTATATGTATATTTTACCCAAGCTTACCCTATTTTTATATATTGTGTGTTTATTGTACTCTATTTACGATTTACGGACCACTGTTCGGCCCCTTTTTTACTTTTGTAAATTTATACCCGTTAATAAACGTTGGGTTTTTGTGTTTATATTGCTGTTTTATTTCCTTAGTTAGAGCAAAGAAAAAATAAATTGACATTGGGCTCTGTATTTAGTAACAGTATAATATTCAATATTAAGCTTATGCAATTCAGAAATATGCTTTGCAAAGAGGTGGATTAGCTTCTCGGTCCATCTAAATAGATACTTGTCTGTTGTGGCATCTTCAAACTTGAGGCTTCTCTTATCACCATTGTGATGAAACACTAGCGTGTATTGTCCAATTCTCATAAATATATCTACCCAATGGGTATTGAAACAATCAAAAGTGCCTAAAAATTCTTCAAATTCATCACTAGAGAAAAAAATTTTGCCATAACCAATAGTATCCAAAATTACTTGTTTGCGTTCCTCTTCGGACGTAGTAAAAATGACAGTTATAAAATCATCAATCTCGTAAACTCGGTTAGGCTTAGTCTTCGGAAATATCGCTGGAACATCTGGACATCTCGAAGAAGATTCAAACACCTTATCCCAGCTGGAAGAGGAGGAGGAGGAGGAGGAGGCAGCCATTGGTAAGTTTAAACGGTGAGTTCCACAAACAGTCTAACCAAAGATTTATATTCTTGGTAAAACTTAATGTCTCTTTTCAGCTTGCGTATTTTTTCCAAATGCTCGTCTAATGGAATAAAATTATATAAACTATGAATAGTATTGGATTTAATTTGATGTAATAACAACAGCAAAATATGCATTAGTACCTCGAAACTTACGAGGATGGGGGTTAGATCTTAGGTAGATAAACGAAAAACTATGAAATAAAAAAAGATATAGCCTTTTATAATTTTGTGAAAATGTCATCTGCTGGATGATGATATCAAGTGAAAATAACCGAAAGCAAGGTGGAGTAAATTTATATCCTACAAGAATGAAATAGGACAACTGTATGGAGTGAAAAAAAATTATAATGGGGAGAGACAAAGTCCTAGAGAGAGACCCCCTGTTTCCGGAAACAGCTAAACAAACAGCTAAAAACAGCAAAAAACAGACCCCCTGTTTCAGGAAACAGCTAGAAAACAGCTAAAAAACAGCTAAAAACAGACCCTGTTCTGGAAAAACAGCTAAAAACAGACCCTGTTTCCGGAAACAGCTAAACAAACAGCTAAAAACAGACCCCCTGTTTCTGGAAACTGCTAGAAAACAGCTAAAAACAGCTAAAAACAGACCCTGTTTCTGGAAAAACAGCTAAAAACAGACCCTGTTTCTGGAAAAACAGCTAAAAACAGACCCCGTTCTGGAAAAACAGCTAAAAAACAGACCCTGTTTCCGGAAACAGGTATGAAACAGCTAAAAACCAACCCCCCTGTTTCGGGAAAACAGCTAAAAACAGCGAAAAACGGGCCACCCCCTATTTTCGGGAAAACAGCTTAAACATCTAACTACCCAATCACTCAACCGCTGAACTGCTTAACCTCCCAACCGCTCAACAGCTGGACCGCTTAACCGTTCAACCGCTTAACGGCTAAGAAAACAGACCCTGTTCCAGGAAAAGTGCTTAAACGTCTAACCGCTCAACCGGACAACAGCTAAGAAACATAGGTTATTTCGGTGATATACTTTTACATATGTCGTATGACACCGCCCTTAACACGTAACCTAAGTTAAATTTTTATTTCGACGTTTGACAAGTGACTGTTTGGTTGGGTTTGCTCAGGTTTGTCTCGTTGGGTTTGCTTAGGTTTGTTCAGGTCTGATCAGGTTTGTTTCAGTGGGTTTGCTCAGGTTTCTTCAGGTTTATTTGGGTTTGCTTGAGTTTGCGCGTTTTAAGGTTAGCGCAGGTCGCGCGCGCGCGCGACCTGAGCTAACCTTAAAACGCGCAAGCTCACGTTTAAGCAGTTTTCCTGGAACAGGGTCTGTTTTCTTAGCCGTTAAGCGGTTGAACGGTTAAGCGGTCCAGCTGTTGAGCGGTTGGGAGGTTAAGCAGTTCAGCGGTTGAGTGATTGGGTAGTTAGATGTTTAAGCTGTTTTCCCGAAAACAGGGGGTGGCCCGTTTTTCGCTGTTTTTAGCTGTTTTCCCGAAACAGGGGGGTTGGCTTTTAGCTGTTTCATACCTGTTTCCGGAAACAGGGTCTGTTTTTTAGCTGTTTTTCCAGAACAGGGTCTGTTTTTAGCTGTTTTTCCAGAAACAGGGTGTGTTTTTAGCTGTTTTTCCAGAAACAGGGTCTGTTTTTAGCTGTTTTTAGCTGTTTTCTAGATGTTTCCAGAAAGAGGGGGTCTGTTTTTAGCTGTTTGTTTAGCTGTTTCCGGAAACAGGGTCTGTTTTTTAGCTGTTTTTCCACAACAGGGTCTGTTTTTAGCTGTTTTTAGCTGTTTGTTTAGCTGTTTCCGGAAACAGGGGGTCTCTCTCTAGGACTTTGTCTCTCCCCATTATAATTTTTTTTCACTCCATACAGTTGTCCTATTTCATTCTTGTAGGATATAAATTTACTCCACCTTGCTTTCGGTTATTTTCACTTGATATCATCATCCAGCAGATGACATTTTCACAAAATTATAAAAGGCTATATCTTTTTTTATTTTATAGTTTTTCGTTTATCTACCTAAGATCTAACCCCCATCCTCGTAAGTTTCGAGGTACTAATGCATATTTTGCTGTTGTTATTACATCAAATTAAATCCAATACTATTCATAGTTTATATAATTTTATTCCATTAGACGAGCATTTGGAAAAAATACGCAAGCTGAAAAGAGACATTAAGTTTTACCAAGAATATAAATCTTTGGTTAGACTGTTTGTGGAACTCACCGTTTAAACTTACCAATGGCTGCCTCCTCCTCCTCCTCTTCCAGCTGGGATAAGGTGTTTGAATCTTCTTCGAGATGTCCAGATGTTCCAGCGATATTTCCGAAGACTAAGCCTAACCGAGTTTACGAGATTGATGATTTTATAACTGTCATTTTTACTACGTCCGAAGAGGAACGCAAACAAGTAATTTTGGATACTATTGGTTATGGCAAAATTTCTTTCTCTAGTGATGAATTTGAAGAATTTTTAGGCACTTTTGATTGTTTCAATACCCATTGGGTAGATATATTTATGATAATTGGACAATACACGCTAGTGTTTCATCGCAATGGTGATAAGAGAAGCCTCAAGTTTGAAGATGCCACAACAGACAAGTATCTATTTAGATGGACCGAGAAGCTAATCCACCTCTTTGCAAAGCATATTTCTGAATTGCATAAGCTTAATATTGAATATTATACTGTTACTAAATACAGAGCCCAATGTCAATTTATTTTTTCTTTGCTCTAACTAAGGAAATAAAACACCAATATAAACACAAAAACCCAACGTTTATTAACGGGTATAAATTTACAAAAGTAAAAAAGGGGCCGAACAGTGGTCCGTAAATCGTAAATAGAGTACAATAAACACACAATATATAAAAATAGGGTAAGCTTGGGTAAAATATACATATAAAGTAATTAGGTAAATGCATTAAATACATTAAATAGGGTAGATTTGGGTAAAATAAATACAATAATTAAATATCTAAAATAAATTACTAGCCTAATATCACAGCCTCTAAAGTCACACACATTTAGCTATCAAAGGTGATTGATGTAAAGTTAGCTGTCGGTGATCAGTCTTAGCTCATGGAATTTCCGATGATTCCGATGATTCCTTATACTTTTCAATATCTCGATGACCCCAAGCAAGCGTGTTCTCTAAGTCACCGGGAATAAGATAGCGCTTATCGTCCGCGTGTGATATGCTACCTTATTTTTCAGTTCGACATACATATCGTGTAAATGTGAACGGAAAGTGTTCATCTGTCGATGAATGTGAGTTCCTTCTACGTCAACCGCCTCCCTATAATCATCGAGAGACAGTTCTTTCTGGGTGACGTAGTCAGGAACTCCCTTAGCTTTTTTCGTTAACTTTCCCTCCACATTTACACAATATGCCTTCGCCCCGGTACCGTAGAAATCCCAAATGATTTTTCCTGCATACTCATCTTTCATTTTACCCAAAATTGATTGGTTTACAGGAACACCATGTGGGTTATCTTGTGAGTAATTGGACGTGTCGAATCTATCTAAATTTTCTCGCATGTCATTATAGAAATTTTCCGTTGTAATTTTTAAAACAAGGGAATCGGTGTCAGTGTAGAGTAATACCGCGTTGTTGCCGTATTTTGGCTTAATATACCCGTACAAAAAGTCATACATAATAGTCTTGGATATTTCCAAGATGCTAAAACCTACGTAAATAGGCTTATTATATGTGACTTTTTGTTTTTTCATCTGGATAGCTACCAGGTTTTCGCCGAAAATCGTGCGGTCTTTAAAATGAGGTTTCGAGATTAACGCTTCGGCTCCCAACCTTCTACCAATATTTTCCCAATGAGAAACAAGTTTAACATCTACCCGTTTCTACACATTTTCCATCGTTTTACCAAACACAGCGTTGTTCATAAGTTTGAAGAAATCTTTTTCTCTAGGACTTTGTCTCTCCCCATTATATTTTTTTTTCACTCCATACAGTTGTCCTATTTCATTCTTGTAGGATATAAATTTACTCCACCTTGCTTTCGGTTATTTTCACTTGATATCATCATCCAGCAGATGACATTTTCACAAAATTATAAAAGGCTATATCTTTTTTTATTTCATAGTTTTTCGTTTATCTACCTAAGATCTAACCCCCATCCTCGTAAGTTTCGAGGTACTAATGCATATTTTGTGGTTGTTATTACATCAAATTAAATCCAATACTATTCATAGTTTATATAATTTTATCCCATTAGACGAGCATTTGGAAAAAATACGCAAGCTGAAAAGAGACATTAAGTTTTACCAATAATATAAATCTTTGGTTAGACTGTTTGTGGAACTCACCGTTTAAACTTACCAATGGCTGCCTCCTCCTCCTCCTCTTCCAGCTGGGATAAGGTGTTTGAATCTTCTTCGAGATGTCCAGATGTTCCAGCGATAGTTCCGAAGACTAAGCCTAACCGAGTTTACGAGATTGATGATTTTATAACTGTCATTTTTACTACGTCCGAAGAGGAACGCAAACAAGTAATTTTGGATACTATTGGTTATGGCAAAATTTCTTTCTCTAGTGATGAATTTGAAGAATTTTTAAGCACTTTTGATTGTTTCAATACCCATTGGGTAGATATATTTATGATAATTGGATAATACACGCTAGTGTTTCATCGCAATGGTGATAAGAGAAGCCTCAAGTTTGAAGATGCCACAACAGACAAGTATCTATTTAGATGGACCGAGAAGCTAATCCACCTCTTTGCAAAGCAAATTTCTGAATTGCATAAGCTTAATATTGAATATTATACTGTTACTAAATACAGAGCCCAATGTCAATTTATTTTTTCTTTGCTCTAACTAAGGAAATAAAACACCAATATAAACACAAAAACCCAACGTTTATTAACGGGTATAAATTTACAAAAGTAAAAAAGGGGCCGAACAGTGGTCCGTAAATCGTAAATAGAGTACAATAAACACACAATATATAAAAATAGGGTAAGCTTGGGTAAAATATACATATAAAGTAACTAGGTAAATGCATTAAATACATTAAATAGGGTAGATTTGGTTAAAATAAATACAATAATTAAATATCTAAAATAAATTACTAGCCTAATATCACAGTCTCTAAAGTCACACACATTTAGCTATCAAAGGTGATTGATGTAAAGTTAGCTGTCGGTGATCAGTCTTAGCTCATGGAATTTCCGATGATTCCGATGATTCCTTATACTTTTCAATATCTCGATGACCCCAAGCAAGCGTGTTCTCTAAGTCACCGGGAATAAGATAACGCTTATCGTCCGCGTGTGATAGCGCTACCTTATTTTTCAGTTCGACATACATATCGTGTAAATGTGAACGGAAAGTGTTCATCTGTCGATGAATGTGAGTTCCTTCTACGTCAACCGCCTCCCTATAATCATCGAGAGACAGTTCTTTCTGGGTGACGTAGTCAGGAACTCCCTTAGCTTTTTTCGTTAACTTTCCCTCCACATTTACACAATATGCCTTCGCCCCGGTACCGTAGAAATCCCAAATGATTTTTCCTGCATACTCATCTTTCATTTTACCCAAAATTGATTGGTTTACAGGAACACCATGTGGGTTATCTTGTGAGTAATTGGACGTGTCGAATCTATCTAAATTTTCTCGCATGTCATTATAGAAATTTTCCGTTGTAATTTTTAAAACAAGGGAATCGGTGTCAGTGTAGAGTAATACCGCGTTGTTGCCGTATTTTGGCTTAATATACCCGTACAAAAAGTCATACATAATAGTCTTGGATATTTCCAAGATGCTAAAACCTACGTAAATAGGCTTATTATATGTGACTTTTTGTTTTTTCATCTGGATAGCTACCAGGTTTTCGCCGAAAATCGTGCGGTCTTTAAAATGAGGTTTCGAGATTAACGCTTCGGCTCCCAACCTTCTACCAATATTTTCCCAATGAGAAACAAGTTTAACATCTACCCGTTTCTACACATTTTCCATCGTTTTACCAAACACAGCGTTGTTCATAAGTTTGAAGAAATCTTTTTCAAACTTATTTTTCGCTTTATTACGCATCGCTGTGTTTAGGTCAATGTATTTCTTTAACCATGGTGATTGATCAAAAGATATAACGCGATGAATTTTTGTGAGCTTAAGCCCATAATCTAAAGCCTGACGCAATTTTTGATAATGAATAATATATTTTTCTTTTTTAAGAAAGTTGGGTATTAATTTTGTAATGTCTTGGAATTTTGATTCTGGTGGGGCTATGGATTCTGGACAAAGGGGTAGTTCGTTGTGTAAGTAATGCAACTGTTCGGGATATTCTAAATCTACCTCTAATATGTAGCCAGTTTTAGAATCATTCGCGACATTCATGTAATCTAAACTTTGAATTTCGGTCTCATCCAACCACTTAAAATTCCCCGTTGGTAAATATTGTGACATGGCTGCACCATATAGGTTGGTGGCGTCCAAATACATGATGTAGGAAGTAGGTTTGGAAGCGTCATAATGAGGTATAAATTGATTGTTCGCAAAAGCTTTTCTAACGCTACACTGACTGACCCCACCGCGAATACCATGTTTAAAGAAGTGTACCATGTCTAGATCTGTCAGTAATTCTAAGTTAATTGATGTGGCCTTGAGTGCAGCGTCCATTGAAAGAGCGGGCGCTGTGAAATACTGCGCAGGATCTAGACCGTAAGTACTATGGCACACGTCTCTAAAACTTTCAAACAAATCTGTTAATAATAAAACGTCGGATTTTAAATAAATATCTGAATATTCGCCTAAAGTTTTGCATTCAAATAAATTCCACACAGCCCAAGCACGCTTGTAATACTCTGTACTAATGTCTTCTTTTTTCAGCTGGTTGTAAAAGTCTTTATGTGATGGAAGCTTAGCATCGTTCAATTTTGCGAAACTATCCACGTAATTATATGGGAAGACACCCTTCTGTCGAATAAGCTGAAACTTATTTTCTTCCGCGAAATATTTCCTAACTTCTCGACATTGTTCTGGTTTTAAATTTTGACTAAGTTTATCTAGACCGCTGGCCATGAAACGAAAACTGTCGAGGAAGCGTAATTTTAAAAATACCTGCCGTTGTTTACCATCCCTGTTTTCGATGTTATCCACCAAAACATGCTTAGTAAAGGAGATGTACTTTTCCTTATTTTGGGGGATAACATCCAGCTTTTCTTCGTTGGCAGCCAATTCCTCAACAAAGAGGTGGGAATCAAAGTTGGACATATTATGGAAAAAGATGGGTATAAATTGAGGGATTTTGTAATTTAGGTTGCATACAGAGTGCGCAGCCGCCCGATATTGGCCATTTGTATGATCGTGGTCGTGCACGCGATCGTTTAATGCTACATCAAATGGCTTTTCGCAGATATGGCACACCGTAGCATTTTGATGCTCAATCTCTTGTTCCGCAGAAATAGGTATCATGGGTACTACTTCCTTCATAAAGCGATTATAGATTGATTTACAATCAGCCTCTAAACGTTTTACGAATTCTTTGTGAGCATCCGGACCCCTATAGCTTTGGTAAATTGAATGAGCATCATCAAAGTCACATTTGATGTAGTAACCGAAAGAGTACGGGACATGCTTGTGTGTTCTCACAGTATATGACGTATCGGGATCCTGAGCATTTTCTTCTGTATCAATAGGTTCAAGGATAGTTTCGAAATCGGCATAAACAACGAAAGGTACTTTTAATTTCTTTTCAAAGTTTGTAAATTTCAAAATATTCTCGGGAATCTCTTCGCCGTATTTATTTATTTTTAAATCTGTCGTTGGGACTTTAGCTAAAACGTGTCCGCAATCATGTTCTTGATGAGTCATTAATTTTTGTTCTGAATAAAAATACGATAGACACCCATCACATAAATACTTTGTGCCGCAATGTAAAGATAATTGTCTTGAGATCAGGCGAGATAAACTTCTTATTAAACAGTAATGACTATTGCCATAGTCATCACTGATTACTAACAAATTTACATGGCGCTCTCTGTTGCGAGAATTTGTAAAGTATAAGGGCCCCACGACTTCAATACTATTTTTACCATCTTCGAACGGTTTCTCCAGCCCATATACGTTGATAGAAATATTATTGAGTCGCTCAAACTTAGCGATATCAGTAAGTTTAATCGGAAATTCCATACCTGTGAAGTCCAGCTCGTTTTCAAAAGGCAAATAGTTCGCGACTCTATTTGCATGTTGAGCCTAATGAACTGGTTGTAGGGCTGCTAGGACTGACCACATGAAACATTTTTGATCGATGTTCCGGATGTTCAAGACAGCTTTTTTTGCTTCAATCTCCTTGGGCAGCGGGATGTGAGAGGATGGCGTTAGAGGCTGGATCTTGTTGATTCCTAATTCTAAGTGGAGGAGTTGTTGGAGCGCCCACCCTGTAACAATAGAAATATCTATTAGCGAGAAATCTTAAACAGTTGAAATTTGTTTTTTTTTGCAATAGTTTTACACTTACCACTATACTTTTCCATAAATTCGGAATACTTCCGGTCTAGGATGGAGATGAACTGCTCACATAGCTCCTCCAAGTCCGTAGCCCCATTCACCATCTGGTACTTGCTGTTAAAGGACTTCACCTCTGACGACTCGCTCGACTGCAGGAGGAAGCGGCCGAAAAGCTCCAGTCCGACCTTAAGCTGGTCATACTTCGTGCGGATATCTCCCACCAACTTGACGAATTTTTGTTTTAGATGTTGTAGATACTGCTTTACGTTGGTGGGATCTTTGCTTGAAGTCAGTCGGTACGTTGCAATTCGGCTCCTGAATGACGTTCTTATCAACTCTACTCCTTCCTCCTCCTGCACCACACAGCATTTCTCTCGACGTCCCAGGGTCCTTAGATGGCCACCCCATCGGTTCGTAGGAACATCTAGTTCACATGTTGCGCAATGTTGTGTGGATGACGTAGATGGTTCTGAAAAACGGAATAAATAATTAGTACCTGAGTTATCTAAAGACACACTTCTTATTTCAACCACCGGAAATTTCAATTTTTCCATACTCACCATCTGTTAAAACGAGTCTTGCTCTTTTCATCATGGATGTCTGCGTGGTATTCGCTGGTCTTTTGGGAGCTGGGTGTTTCTCCTTCTGGTGTCGAAGAACTTGAAAATTCCACTGCAGACTTCGCAGATCTTGACCGCCATGCGGCAATCCCCATGACGCTTGAGGTGGTCCTTCCTGGCGAATGTTCGGCTACAGAATTCACATACGAACATTTTCTGTAACACATTAAGATTTGACAAGAATTTTCAGAAAAACCACTTTGAAAAAATTTTGGAAAAAATTGGTGTAACACTGTTTTTGGAAAAAAATTTTTGTAAAAATGTTTTTGGAAAAATTTTGGAAACATTTGGAAATATTTTGAAATTTTTTTTGGGAAAATAGGTCTTTAATCTACCCTTGTGTCTCATATTTTCTTTTGAAACATAAAGGCACGCTATTCTAAAGAATTTTTGCCGATTTTTTCAACTCCAATTGCAGTTTGAACACACCCAATCAAAACTATCTATTTTTTTTTTGGAACAATGGGTCTTTAATCTACACGCGTACTTCCGATTTTCTTTTGAGCTATAACGATACACAATTCTGAAGAATTTTTGTAGATTTTTTCCACTCAAATTGCGGTTTGAACACAAAAATTATTTTTTTGAAAAAAAGGGGTCTTTCTCCTACACCCGTACATCGTATTTTCTTTTGAAATCTAAAGACACTCTCCTAGCGAGAATTTTTGTTGATTTTTTAAACTCAACTTGCTGTTTGAATATAAAAAACTAGTAATATCTTCCACGCAAGTATCCCTAATATTCTACACGTTAATACTAATACACCACCAAGTAAATCTTCTAAGTACTTACCAAGATTTCACAGTACACTCACTTCACAAAGAAAAACTCTAATTGTGTAAATGAATAAATAATTCTCACAATTTTACACACGCTTTTCCTGAATCACCTTCACTCTACTACTTCTTGATGCGAACTGCTGGTCTTGCCTACGTGACTTTGCTAGAAATAACTATTATAATTACTACCACTCCCTGCCGACTTGATCGTAACTATCTGCGCTTTACATTAAAATGCATAATCATTGTGCTTGCTAGAAAATTCTAGTACTTGCTGAGTCATCCTCATCATCAGGACTTCGTATAAAACCACTTTACTCAGCATGGTTCCGCTAGGTACGGAAAACAATGGTCGCGTTGACCTTGCCTCGTGCCGTGTTATTTTAACGCGCTTTGTCCAGTAATATTCCACTGATGATGCAATCTTTCTCCAATGTTCTGCATCTTCAACTCTTGCTCCTTTTGAAAGTGTTTTACGTGACATATGTCTTCAGTATGACTCTCCTAAATTTTCGGTTCAGGGTGATTTAAAGACAGCTTGTTTCAAGCAGATTTTCGGAGAAAAATTCAAGATTTCAGCAACAATCCTTTTTGTCGTTTAGACGCTAACCGTAATTTAGTTTTTTATTTAACTTCTCACATTTCTACGCTCCTGATACCTTAAACACCTTTGTAACCCTCTAGCGCCTAAACGGCTTCACGGATTTCGATCCTTTTGGTCAACGTCCGAGAAATCGCCGAAATGACTTTAAAATTTTTTGGGGTTTTTGAACCTGTATATCTAATGGTCTTTCTGACTTCTATCTAACGCCAAAATTTTAATTCTCCAACACTTATCGTTTTAGCGCTAGCCGTAATTTAGTTTTTATTCAACTTCTCACATTTCTATGCTCCTGATACTTTAAACACCCTTGTAACCCTCTAGCGCCTAAACGGCTTCACGGATTTCGATGAAATTTGGGGTATGTATTGTATTACTCCTACCCTTAGTCCCTATCGAAGCAAACCAATTTTAAGGCCCTTTTGGTCGGCACCAGAGTCATTGTCTAAAGGACCTTACTCTTTTTGGGGGTTTTGAACCTGTATATCTAATGGTCTTTATGACTTCTATCTAACACCAAAATTTTAATTCTCCAACACTTATCGTTTAGGGGCGAGGGCTTCTATGAATTACTAATTCTTCTACACTAACGCCATCTTTCTCCGAAACTCTGAACAGTATTTCTAGTACTGCTACTTCTACACTAACGCCATCTTTTTTCGAAACTCGGAACAGTATTTCTCGTCTCCTTGTATTCCTAGCAGTAACCTGCTATTATTGTGGTTAAATAAATAAGTTTCCTACTACTACTACTACTGTGTGTGTTTTCTTCCTTTAATCCATTTATTACATATCGTTATCATCGTGACTTCGCTCAAAACAGCAACAACAACAACAACTTGCTTGCCCAACTGCCGCAAGCCTTTATGTTCGGAACTCAATATTTTATGTGAAGCAGATGGCCAGGTCGGCTAGAGCGTTGGTAATTCCACGTTGTAATATGCAGGTCCCAGGTTCTAATCCTACTATCGGCAAAATAAAGAAAAAAGTTTTTGACGTCATTTTTCCCTGAAATACTTAATACTAATAATATTCTTAAGGAGTAGTACTAATATCCGATGCAGTTAGGTCTCAATCGATAGTGCCCAAGTGATTGATGTCCAAGTAGTTAAAGTCCCAAGTAGTTCCAGCCCCCAAGTAGTTAAGACCAAAGTAGCTAACGCCCAAGAGTGTGACAGATGACGTATGCCAGTTGACATATGACAGTTGACAGATGACAGATGGCGGTTGACAGATGACGTATGATAGGTGACAGGTGACAGTTGACAGATGACGTATGACAGGTGACAGATGACGTATGCCAGGTGACAGATGACAGTTGACAGATGACAGATGGCGTATGCGCGCGCAGGTTGGGTTTGATGCTGGCGCATGTGGTATGGTTGGGTTTGATGCTGACGCTTGCGCTATTGAGTGTTGGGTTTGATATGACGTCATAGATCACAAGATAAAATCCCCCCGGGAGACGGGGTGGCGTTGAACATCCCATCTCCCTCTATTCAGCACCTAACTAGTGGTTATGTTTACCACATATTGTAAAAGGCACCCTTGATGATACGTCTTCATTATTTACGTTTTTAATATTTTGGTATCCAAAAATCACCTTTCCGTTTAAAAAATAATAATAAATTATCCTATTTTACCTAATAGTTTCATTTCTGCTGGAACTCCTTCTGCTGGTACAGCTGAATTACTATTTACTGGCTTTGAAAACACACCATATTATCTCAAATTAAAGACCTTTAACTATATTCTAGCATAAATCCATTGTCATATTTACTGGGTTTGGATTATAAGAAATTCGAATCTAAAATCCGTTTTCTACTTTATTTTTTGACGTTGCGTTGAATTATAAGTATACTTAACATGTGGACGGGCGGACGAACAGGTTGATGGACGCGATTGGACTGACAACACGATGCCAATAACGCCTCTAAAAATTAATTATTAGGATTTGTTATAATGTAATTAAAACTAAGCTTATGCTTTTTGCAGGCGTTGCACACATTTTACAAACTTGAGGGTCCTGGCTAGTATTCATGATTATAATTAAAATTTACCAGTTAAAATAATTTAATCCATAGTTACTGATTCTGACCTAATTGTCGGCATAATAGGTCGTGAAATGGCGCATTAACTTGAAAAATGCCAGGTCCGTATTGGTAGAATATCCTGATGATGATACTATTCTTCACCAAAACGTCGAAAAACGTAATCAAGTGATACACAGTTGTAAAGGGTATGAAGTATTCTTTCAACAAATGCAGCAAAATGTCCAGGTCCGTATTTGGAAAAAACAATTTAGTATCAGTAACTCAATCAAAACAAATGGTATAAACAACACAATAAAGTTACTTTTCTTTTTTTTTTTCCCCTTGGGCTCCGTCCGAGACCGGAAGCACTGCGGCCACTAGAGGCCTATTGTGCCTACCCAATAACTTTTGTTACACCCACTCTGTTATCCCAGTTTCCTGCACAAGCCTGTACAGGTCCACAAGGGAGCGGGTGATCAATTCCTCCGGTTCTAACTTTGGTTGCCCGAACAGTTGGTGGCGCTTGCGATCTAGTGACTCGCAATTATATATAATGTGCTGAACTGTTTCCCTGTCCCTACCGCATAGTCTGCAGCTAAGGTCTCCCTGGTACAGTTTCATTTTGTTGAGAAGGTCCTTTACAGCCATGTGTCCTGTTAGTACCCCTACTATTGTCCTCAACTGGATCCTGCTCAGATTTAGCAGTTGCCTGGTGAGTCTAGGATTGGGATTTCCTATAGCGGCCTTGCTGTGGTTCAGTCCCTGTACTCCGTTCCAGTGGACTTTGTGTTGTTGCTTGATCCATCTGTTTACCGCCTCTCGTGCCGTGCACTTTGGCACCCCGAGAGATGGTTCTGGGCCAATGTATGGTGTAGCCGATCCCTGTCTAGCAAGTTCGTCGGCTTTTTCGTTACCAGTGATGCCCTTGTGTCCCGGTACCCACATGAGCTTCACTGAGTTTCTGGCAGCTAGCGCGCCAAGATCGTTTATGCACTCCCATACCAGTCCCGAAGTGACTCTGTGGCATTAGAGTGCCCTCAAAGCGGCCTGACTGTCTGAGCAGATATAGATCCGCTTATTTGAATAAGCCCTCCTATTGTTTTCCAGCGCACATTGTAAGATGGCGTAGGTTTCTGCTTGGAATACCGTGGGGTACTTCCCCAAGGAAAAGGACATGTCCCTCCTTGGTCCGACCCCATGTACTCCTGCTCCGGTTCCCGCTTCGGTTTTTGATCCGTCGGTGTACCATATGATTGCCCCCGGAGGAAACTCTGGGTTTGTCGAAGTCCATTCCCTGCGATCCGCTATTACTACCTCGTAGGGGATGTTGTATTGGAATTTTGGAGTCATGTAGTCCGATCTCATTTCTAAATCGGGCCCTCCAATCTTCTCTCTTATGAGTTCATGTCCCGCCCTTTTCCCTAATGAAGAGGGCAGAGTGTTTTGCAGTCGATAGAGACCCATCCTCGCCTCTCCCTGGATGACCAGGTGCAAGGGAGGAAGGTCTAGGAGATTCTCCATCGCTGAGGTAGGGGTCGATCTCATTGCCCCTGTAATGCCCAGACAGGCTAGTCTTTGCAGACTGCTGAGCCTGAGCATTATTGTTTTCTGCGTTGCCTTGGTCCCCCAGACCAAGGCTGCATAAGTTATTGCGGGTTTCACCACTCTGGTGTACAGCCAGTGCACCATCTTTGGTGAGAGACCCCATGTTTTCCCATACGTTCGTCTGACCACCGCAAGGGTGATTTCCGCTTTTCGTATGGTTTTATCCACATGCTTGTTCCAGGTAAGTTTTGAGTCCAGTGTTACCCCCAAATACTTTACCTCTTCCTGCAGTGGAATTGTGACTCCTCGCAGGGTTAGAGGACCGAGCCCCTCCTTTTTCCTGCGGTTAGTGAACGGGACGATGACAGTCTTGTTTGGGCTTACATTAAGCCCTTCCTGTCCTACCCATTTTTCCACTACGGCGAGGGCGCTCCTCATGCAGTCCCTCACGGTTGTGTTGAATTTTCCTTGAGTCGTTATGACCAGGTCGTCTGCGTAGCCCAGGATCGAATAACCCCTTTGGCTTAGTTCTTTTTTACCTTAGAGAAGGTATAAAATCGTGTGATTTTTGTTAAAACAACTTTTTTCTAACTATAATAGTTTTCGAGATATTTAATAAAAAATTTTTGACTATTTTTAAAAAATCCTCTGTAGATAAGAAAGTATAGAGAATTTGGCAACTCCGTAAACGGAATATAAATGTGGAGTAAAAATTGCACATTTTCTCCAATTTAAGCGACCTTATATCTT
Source organism: Philopedon plagiatum (assembly GCA_963971165.1). Lineage (NCBI taxonomy): Eukaryota > Metazoa > Arthropoda > Insecta > Coleoptera > Curculionidae > Philopedon > Philopedon plagiatum. The sequence continues at coordinate 57,804,573 of OZ020191.1, forward strand.
TTACCGTTTCGGAGATAGCAATAGTGGTATCACCTATTTTAGACACCCTGTATATATATATATATATATATATATATATATATATATATATATATATATATATATATATATATATATATATATATATATATATATACGTGCATGGCTATCTAACTGGGCTCCATACGTTACACAGGCACCCAGGCCTCCACTGTAAAGAATAAAGATTTCCGTGTATATTGCATTCAAATAGCATTAAATAGTAAATGTCTACGTGAGCAACGTGAGAGGGGTAAGAAATAAGCATCCAAAAAAGATACAAATTTTTACTATACTTTTAAATGTAACACGCCTCCATACATTTTACGTCTAGTAAGCCTCCTCTGAATAAATTTTTATGCGCACAGCGAGCGCATACGCCTCCGACAACGTTGCCAAATTTAAGTAACGTCTTCAACAAGGTGGCACGTGGTAAATTCGTTTTTTAAACATACCAGTAAACTGCTTATAATATTATTGTAAAATATAGTGAACAGCAATACAAAATCTCCCATTCCGTCGGTCTCTCTGTCCGTTGGCGCGAAAACTTAAAAACTACTTGACGGAAAACTAAAATATTTTAGAAATATATTAGTCTGAGACCTAGCTTAAAACCCAAAACATTTCCGATTAACTATGTACAGCATGAACACTTTAAAACATTAATTTCTAAAAATAAGATATTAGTGTCCATAATAAATTAATAATGTAGTCAAATAAAAATGTTTGGGGCATAACAAACCAAAAAGACAGTGTGTTCTGCGCTTGCATTAAATTATGTGGCATCCAAAAACTAATGGAAAATCCCGGGCCGGGAGGACAGTAAGCTTTCACCTTGTTGGGGATCATCAGACTGACGTAACCCTCAGGCAGCAGGCATAGTTCTGTTTTAGAAGAAGTGTTGACTATGCAGGATTGCTATTGATGGTTACGTCAGTCTGATGATCCCCAAAATTTTGCGCCACATTCAGAGGGTTGATCTTTTGACTTCTATCGCGAGAGAAAGTATTTTATTGGCGAAAAAAAATCTTTCGAGATTTTTTTCAGATCACGTTTGGGGGTGCCCAGATCAGGGAAAACATGGTTTCCGATTTCCGTCTGTATGCTGGCGCGGAAACTTAAAAACAGCGTGAGCGAGCACATTTTAATAAATAGTATCTATTTTTTGTTTAAAATGATACATTTTACACAAATTATACTTTGTATGTAGCTAAGTCTTTTACCGTTGATATAATAGTATTTTTTATTGTTTCTTTAATTCGAAAATATAAGCATTCTGATGAACCCAAAGCTTTCAGTGACAATTTCGATTTTTCTTACAACAGAATGTGAAAGAGTAGAAAAATGCTTGTTTAGTTTTGTAATAGCTCTAAAATATTAGCTTAAAAGAAATAAACACGCAAATGACGATTTTACGTAAAAAAACTTGATAAAATTTTTATACAGGGTGGGAAGTTTAAAAAAATCTTTTCTATGTCTTTTTCCCCGACTGGGATTAAGCGTAAGTTCGTGGCTTTTTCTTTTTTAAAGTGCATTTTACCTTGTATATAGAACAAACAAATATTATCTTTTTCTTCCCTCGCTGGAGGAGTTAATATTTTCTTCGTTTAATAATCGCCTCCGGAAATTTTTTCAGATCTTTATATTTTGGGGTTTCTGATTCACAAAAAAATATTTTCTCATTTCCGTCAGTCTGTCCGTGGGCGCGAAAACTTGCTAATTACTCGAACAAAATAAAAAAAAAATTGCATATAAATTAGGCTTTGTCCTGGCTCGAAACCGGCCAATAAAATTTATACAGGGCGGAATCCAACCTCAAAAACTATATTTCTGATTTCGTCGCTGTAACTAAAATACAAAAATTGTGTTTTGTCTATAGCTAAAGATTTTATCGTTGATATAATTTAAGGCACTGTTGATGCCCTAGATATAGGGCGGGCCACTTAAAAAATTTAATTTTGCTGGTTTTTGCTCTAGCTAATAATACTTAGTTACATTTTACATTAGTTAGTTATTATTTATAAACTTGCATGTGCTACAGTTTGAGTTGATATTATAGCTTACTAGTTAATGTAGGTTACGTGCTACTGTTGACAATTAAAGACAAAATAGTTTGCATTTTGAAAGTTTATTATTATTTCACGACAGATAATCCATGCAAAGAATTTTATATATTATCAGTACTGAACTGATGTACTGAAGTTATAAGAAAGTATATAAACTGAGGACCAAGTAGGAATTTATTCTTACCTTGACAGTAATTCTGAATTATTAAAACTGATTTTTTTTTTAATTTCCTGTTTATTTTTAAAAATTGCATCGCTGACGCGCCACCCTTAAAAGTTTTAGGAGCCTAAGCCCGAGCTTTCTAGGCTTATAATACGCTCCTGTATAGGGCGGACAACTTTAGAAAATTTAACTTAATATTTATAATATATTATTAATGTTTTTCACATATAGCTCTGTCGCTGGCAAAACTATATGCACTTTTTATTTATTGTTTCATCAGAGTATTTATCCATTTTAACATACTAAATCTTATTTATTCTTGTCTAATTATCCTTTTTTAGTGTTCCTTGAAATGGAATCACTTCCATTTCAAGGAACACTAAAAACGTCCGTCTGTCAGAGGGGATTTTCTCTGAAACTGTTCAACGTAATCATTTGAAATTTAGCACAGAGATAGAGTGTGGTGGACCAATTATAGACGTGAAGTATAGGAAGTTAAATTTCGATTCTGGGGGTTAATTTAGGGTGGCAAATTGGGAAATGGAAATTTTTTTCAAGGGCATTGTGTGGGGAGCCTAATGAAAGCTTATTGAAGAACGAATTAAACAATATTTATAATATATTTTCTATGCATTTTTTAAATATTTTTCGGAAAAAACGTGTAAAAATTGTTGTCCCCCACCACCCTTATCACTTAATCACCAGAAGGAGCGTTTAGAAAAATCTGACAAAAAATCATGAACATTGAGAATTAGCTGTACCTAGATTAAACCAAAATTATCAGGATTGAACAATTCTACGCGATCAATTGTCATAAATAATTTAATTGTTTATTTCCTTATAACTGCTGAATTATTGGTTTTAGAAAAAAAGATTTTCGACAAAAAATATTTCTCACCATGTAAAGAACAACTTTTGTGCTTACACGATTCTCAAAATTTGTAATTTGGCCTATTCAGCTCCGCGCTCCGCGCACACACGATGTGATACGGCGTTGGTGCTGTCGGCGGCGGGTAGCGCGGCAGATGGGCGGAGGTCGGGCGGCCGAGGTTTGCTCAGGTTAAGTAGGGAGCACGGAACACTAATTGTGCAAGTATAGCTTGCACTGGACCGATTTTTTATATTTTTATTTGTGTTCCGTGAAAGGCAGATTTTTTGTATCCTTTATAAGTTACGCAGTGTGAAAATAATAATATACAGGGTGAGTCGGGAGGAATGGGCCTAACTCTAAGGGTGTAATCTATGCATCAAAAGAATAAGAAAAAACTCAAATGTTGTTATCCAATATTCATTTGTTTTCAAATTATAACGCAAAAACAAAATATTGCATTAATTTAGCTTTCTTGTAATAAATGGTATTATTGTCCGCTTTTGATTGTTGTGCTGTCACCATCCTGTCAGTGTCGGTGTAAATAGTATCAGTATAAAATTTTACATTGATTCACCGTTAACTTTCGGATTTGTATCATTTAAATTTTCTAAAATGCCACACATTTATTCACACCTCGAATACGCCAATATGGTTTTTATTTATTGTTTGTGTAATGAGAATGCTACAGCGGCTGCTGAAGAATATGGTCAACGATTTCCAAATCAAAGAACACCGAACAGAAAGGCCTTTATCAGAGTTTTCAACAAACTGTGCGAGACCGGAACGCTTCCTAGTGCTAATGTAACATCCGAACGAGCCATTCGACAGGATTTAGAAGAAATAGAAAATGTTCTAGCTTTAGTTGAAGAAGATGCAACGACCAGCTCACGTGTGGTGCGACATGATCGACAATAATTTAATTGGCCCTTTTCTTTTGGAAAAGCGCCTTACAGGGGATCACTACTTAAGTTTTTTACAAAATGAATTGGAAGGACTACTGGAGGAGGTTCCTTTAAACATCAGAATTCAAATGTATTATCAACACGACGGAGCGCCTGCCCATTTCGATTGTCGGGTCAAGCAATATTTGGACCAAAGGTTTCCAGGGGTTTGGATTGGTCGCGGTGGTCCTATTAGTTGGCCTCCTAGATCGCCAGACTTCACACCGTTGGACTATAATTTATGGGGTTCGTTAAAAAATGAGGTATACAAAGTAAAAGTAGATACTAGGGATGCATTAATTAGACGCATTAGAAATGCTGCACTCAATATTAAAGAAAGGCACGAATCAATTAGAAGAGCCACGCGCGCCCTTCATAAACGAAGCAGGAAATGTTTGGAAGTCAATGGCGGTATTTTTGAAAATTTACTAAACCAACGATTTATCTAAAACAATGTTAATATTGGATATTTTGGTTTAACAATATCATTATTTTATTTAACGCTGTAATTTGAAAACAAATGGATATTGGATAACAGCATTTGAGTTTTTTCTTATTATTTTGATGCATAGATTACACCCTTAGAGTTAGGCCCATTCCTCCCGACTCACCCTGTATATAAAACAAATTTAAGCTCTATTATTTTCCTCTTTGCCTATAACTTCTTACACCTGTCTCACCTGTAATTTTTTTCTAAATAACTTTTAAAACGTAGCAAACCCATTTTGATGTAGACACACACACACACACACACACACACACACACACACACACACACACACATACTTCTCCCGTTATTCCTGAGCAAACCTGATCAAACCCCATAATTCTTGAAATTTTGATTAGTCTGATCATTTTGATCATAAAAAGTTTTATGTCAAATGTTCTGAAATGTCCTTGAACTATCAAATAATAATAATATTAATAACAAAATTCTTATTATTTGTATTGGCTAAACAAACCCAAGCAAACCTGAGCAAACCCACAAGTTATGTGCTTGTTGTCATTGCTTTGATCCGAAATAAAAATATTTTTGTTATATAAGGGTTAATGTGGTTGCTTTTTTTGTTAAAAATATACAAAAATAAAAATCTTAGAGGGTCGACAAATATCGATTTTTAGTTCCAAAAATATACGTCTCGGAAATAACTAAATGGATACAATTTTTAAGTTAGAAAAATAACAATTTTAACGGATCTTGGACCATTAACTTAAAATAAGTTTTAGACACTTCTAGGTAAATTATCGAAAACAGTTATGCAAAAATGTCAACGTCAATTTTAAACGTCCAGAAAATGTCATTCTTGGTCCTCTTTGCATTTTCACTAATACAGTGTCAATCACAAAGTGACTAAAAATATCTAAACTACGATCAAATCTTTTGTGGCCCTGAAAAGGGCCGTTTTCGCGGTGGGTTGGGTTGGAGAGGGAAACCTAGAGTGGTTGTTCCCCTCTCGCGATCTGCACCGATCGCGGTGCGGCACGCCGTCTTCGTGCCTCCAGTCGCGTGCTGCGACGGCTCCGACGGCGCTCCGTGAGCTCTTGTAAGAGAGCCTCCCTTTCTTCCGGACCCAGCAGCATCTGGGGTCCTTCCACCACACTTTAATGTCTTTAGGAAATTTACTTTTGCGTGTTTCGAACTCCAATTTCACGTCCACTGTGGACGTCCTAACGGCTTCTGGTTGGTGATTGTAATCGATTACGAATAACGGATTTTTAAGATAGTCGGCAAAACTCATCATAGGATCGCTCAGTTCTCGCTGGTAGTAGCTAGCTTGAAAATTCTCATAATTATAATAGGCTGCGGCATACAGTTTCTTTGAAAAATCTAAATTTCATCTTTCGTACGGAAATACGGCAGAGTTCAGATAGAGCCTAATATCACTTATATCGGCCGTTGTAAATTGTGTGATATCTTTTGCTCTGTTGTCGGAAGAGCTAGTTGGTTGAAAACCGATAATCAAATATCTCGGTTTTTCGAGACTCGTGCTAGTTCTTAAGGCCCATACGTCTGACGATGTTTCTCTCGAAGAAGGTAGATCGTAAAGATCCCATTTACGGTAAGCCATTGGAACGTTTGCGTTACTGCCACCTTTATTCATGCGTGATAATATCTTTAACTTCTGTCGATCGTCTGGAATAATGTGACGAATTTTCCATTCAATTTTTTCAATTGAAATGTCTGCATCTACTTCGCCGATATAGCAATTTTTGAAAGTGCGGGCGATAATTAAAATCAACTCTTGCTTGACGTTAAAAATACCCTTTGAGTAATCCTCTGCGAAACCCATGAGATATTTTAGAGGAAGCTTGCCGGAGAACACGTTACTTGTGGAATCTAGTATACCTTGATTTGCTTCGTCTAGACCCCATCCACATGCCATGAGAGTTCTATTTTGCCACCATAGTTTTCATCGTTGTAGTAATTCCGGGTTTCCGAACGACGGCAACTTGCTCCCCTCCCATTTCATAACGACATTCGTCGAATAGAAAGATAACATTTTTAGTAGCGTCTTTGGGTTTGAATGTTCCTTCGATGTAAATGTAACTATCCGATATATCCAAAATGATATCTTGAAAGTGTACAGGTATGCGAATTTCATCGGAATTGCGGAATGTTGGAGAACCGTAAGGTTTATATGTGTGTTCTTGAAAACTAATAATGGAGTTATCAAAAATTGCTTCCGTAAAAACTTCGATTTTGTCACTGCCAGCGGCCATCATTTTCTAATTTTTCTCTTTCAAACCGATCGATTGTAGAAATTTGCAATCTTTCACGGAGAGCTGGCGCTTGCTGTGCGGATGTGTTTTCGATCGTCCGTCTGACTTGCGAATGAACCTTGACTGTGTTGTCTGCTTACTTTTATGTCGTTTAACTGAATCTTGAATTGTTGACAGCTTATGCAGTTGACGGTTAAAGCAAAAACCCATTATACGATTTTTTTCAACTCTAGTTTAACTATAATTTTCTCACCTCGAAAATCGATCAAATCACCGCTATCGTCCAAGATGCGTAGAGTAATGTTGTCGATAAACTGACGACCATCCGGCATTATCGGCATATAAATATTATTTTGCGGTTCTTTGGAGATTTTGTAACCGGGTTCGACGTCAATATCAAATTCAAATAACGTATGACTTTCCAAAGAATTCAGGTATGCTCAGGTTGGGTGCTCTTTTTCTACCTCCAAGTATACTGAGATATTACGTTCGTCTAATTTTTAAAATGAATCTTTAGTGTTAGGCTTAGAGTATACCTTAATATTTAACTTCTAGTATACCTAGGATTTTTAATACTAGAATAAATAAAAAAGCAACTCTTTAGTACAAAGTTGAAAGTCTAGGTTAGTATCTGCTAATAAAATTTAAAATGTTTTAGGATTATTTAAAAACTTAAATTATATCAATTTACTGAGAGGTAGTAGGCAGTTTCGTGACAAAAAAAATTACTTTGTGCTATTGTTTTTTCAAAAATAAGTCTGACGATATTTTACATGCTGTCAACAATAAGTAATAACCGTACGAACATTTGAGCAGTTTTAGCTCACGCAGTATTTACAAATACCAGAAACTCTTAAAAAAAATCTGTAAACCTTCCCTAAGGGAAATAGATAACTTCAGGCTTATCTCACCTGGTAACATCCTGTACCACTAAACATCATCGATTTGTTTAAGCATTGTGCTCAAACACTAGCGTCACCTTTTATGAAGACAAGATGCGTAAATTCTTAAAACAACTACGCCCCTAGCTACGTGCCACGCAGGGTATTGAATAACATAAGACATTCACTTGTCTTTTCTTCATAAAATTTGTTACACTTGAAAACCATTTCAAAATACCTTACTTGTCAGTAAAGTTTATATATATATAGTTGAGTCGTTCTGTAGGTACTCTAGAATAATAAATATATACTCGTGTATTTAATTTAAAAACTCAGGCACGATGCTTTAATACTGCATCGGATTAAAAAAAAAATCTCTATATATTTTCATTGGTAACACTCTTACTTTCTTACGTAAGTTTATTATAAGTTTCAATCATCTCATGCCTATAAAAATTGTTTTATGCCTCGATTAACTAGATAATAATTCTGGATAAAAACTACTGTGGTTTTGCACGCATAAACCCTTTTTCTTTTTCCATTTAGTTTTTCATAATTCCTTTGATTATGCATAAAAATAAAAAAACATAAATAATATGAATGAGTACTTGTGAAAATGAGGCGCGTGCTTGATCGGTAACCTTATGCCATTATTGTATAATAATATAAAATTCTTGATACCTGCCATCTCTGGGTCAGCAGTGTCTATTATAATTTATTATGAACTTGAAATAAAGCAAAATTATGTCCGCTTTTGATAACAAAACATATTTTTTATACCTTGGACGTATAACAATTACGTCTAATAATATTTAGTATTTCTATAAACGTAAGCAATAATAATAAAATGTTGATATGTTTACTAGTTAGTTATTTAAGAAATATTTAATTTTAAAACAAACTTCTGAAATTGAAAAGAAAATTGTTGCTGGCTATTATATTAAAAATACAACACATTAATGCCCTTATTTACCAGTGGTCTTCGTTAATTGCGTAAAACTTGATCTATTCTTTTTCCGCAAGACAACATATTTTAAAACTTGTAACTAGTACTAAAATGAAATTAGTACCTACTAAATTAAAAATAAAAATCTAATCAAATTTTTCTGTTCTTTTTCTTGCATATCGCCTATGTGCATAATGTTTAATTGCAAATAAATTACACATCAGAAATAGATTTTTTACGGCACAAAAATTAAAAGTATAAACAAGTAGTATAATTTGGATTTTGTCTTCCAACGTAACGTAGATCAATGTATGTATCAAGAGAAGACTGACGAATTGTACTGTGGACATTAAAAAAATTACAATTACAATATCTGCGTAAAAATATTGACTTGGAACTAAAATAGTATGCAATGTTAGGTAAATAAAAAAAAATCTATTTTACACTAAATTTTGAACCAAGGAAAAATCAGTGCAAATAAAAACGAGAATAGGTTTAGAGTTTGTATTTTATTTACTTAAACTCATAATACTTTGGTAAGCTTACTTTCTTAAAATCTTATATCCAACTAGAAAAAATATTTATTAAAGAATTATTTTATGGTATAACTAATCACCTTTTTTTGCTAACGTATTTTATATTCTGAAATAAAAGTTTAGTAGAGCAACAAATGTGAAGAAACGTAGATTCATACATACGTACGTACATATGTATATGTATATGTACACTTTAACAAACGCTTTGACTTAGTTCTTTGTTACTGTAAATACATTTAAAGCTTCTTCCAAAATCATTTTTTACTTCTCTTTAAGGCAGAAACTTGTATATTATATTTAAAATAAACACTCAACGTGAAAAAATGTATCGCAATGTAGTTTTATTTTGATAAAAGCAAAAATTGTACCTATATAATTTTCAAATTACCATTAAAATTTCAGAATACTTTTTGAAGAGGCCGAAAAAATTAAAATTAACTTGCACCAATTATTCTATTATAGACGTAAAGTAAAAATTGCCGACTCTTATTTTATACAATTTAATTAAAATATACTTCATTCCCTCAGATTATAATCAAATGTTTATCTATACTTAAAGAAAATTTATGCCTACTCTCACACAATGGACAGAATTTATTAAAGAATATTTAATTTTTGCCCCAAAAAAGTTATAATTTATTGTGTATGGAGAGTAAAAGCGGCGCCTCCACCAAATGTCGCAACGGGGGTTGTTGCGACTGAGACTAAGTAATAGTCTCTGGGATCGTGTGGAGGGAATGAAGTTAAAACAGGTTATAAAAAATATAACATTTAATAATTAATCAACAATAATAGCAATAAAATAAAGTTTGGCATTAAATAAATGAAATGAGGCACTTACTTATACACTTCCCTTACATCTTATCTATAAGGGCGGCTCTTCTCCCGACCAACGGGCACATGTCTTATCTCGACATCTTAAGAACGACTCCCTATCACTCCATTATACAGTTATCGACGATCGGTGCATTGCTCAGTCAACATACCTTGCCTTCCTCAATAAAATTAAACAAAACCAAGCTGACCTTCAATGTCATCACCAAGTTCACCGAATAACAGAGTGTCTATTCATCGTTATTGTCAAAATAATCTTTATATAAATACAGTGTGATTTTAAAAGTAATTAATAAAATAATCCATGATAACATAACTATGACATAATTAGGAAATAAGAAGAAAAGAAACGGAAGATTCTCTGGACTTGCAGACACTGTAGCCTTAGAAAAACAAAGTATTCGCTTCGTTAATTAGAATTAGTAATCAGTTATTAATTAGTATTTTATTTTAGCTTACAATTAATCAAAATCTACTATATACAATTAAAATGGGAGAAACGTGCTACAAGAAAAGGATTTTTTTAGAGCAGTTGTTACGTAGTTCTTAAAGTACACGCAATGATATAGGTAATATTCCTAGGAAATGCTAAATTAAACAATGAATACAATACTGTAAATTGATCTTTTAGGGTGAATTAACTCAAGTGCAGAAATAAAATTAAAACATTCTGGACCCGCACAACATTGTGGGGTTGAACTATATAGAATAAAAAAGGATGCCAAAATGCATAACCTACATCCTTGTAAACATGAATGCTGGTTATCTGTGTAAAGAATTAATAATTTAATAAAATAAGATTTTATGAGATATTTAGTGTTTGCCTTAAAGTAATGTCAAAATTTTCTAAAAAATCACCTTCGCCATCTTGTCAAGAAAACCAAATGCACTAAAAGGTAATTTCAAAAACAATGTAGCATTTCAAATGCTACAACATATTTGGAAAAAGTGTTTATTACTACTAAAATATATCGATACCCTTTATTAAATATTGCATAGGAAAGCATCTGTACCAAATCAGCTTGTCACAAGTCATTTAATTTTTTAATTATTACACGTCGATGTTTAAAATTTTTTCTAGCCGGTTTATGCAATTCATTAACAACTTCCTCCTTGATGTTATTTTGGTTACTCATATCTTCTAAATGTCTATTTTTTTATTTCTACACGACATTTTATTAACAATTTACCATAAAAATCTTCTAAATGGCTACCTTCAGGACGATGAAAAAGAAAGAACATCCTCTTTCTTTAACTCCAATCCAACAGGACCAATATCTTTTTCCATTAATTTTAAGAAAAATATATGGTTTTGGATACTCTGCCGCAAGTATTGTAGCAGACTCTATAGGAAAAATATACTTCATTCGTTTGTCTTGTAATAGTTGATAAACTCCATCTGCCATAAAAGGTAGCACCAAATTATAGTATAATTTTACATCGCCAATATAAACAATTTTCAAAAGATTTTCTGTACTAACATTTGGCGACAAGTTACTCTTTATATTATCCCTCCCAAATATGTGGGATCCAAACTTATCAATAGACATCTTTGCAGTCAACCGTATAATAAACAATATTTCAATTATACAAAGTATCTATTCAATTATTTTCTCTTCCCTTAATTCTTGTAAAATTGATATTATTTCATTCTGATGACCAGTATGTCCGGCCATTTGCGATGACGTTATCAGTTTTAGTCTATCTATGATTTCGTTTTGGTCATCATAATAAACATAATCAATTTTTTTTTCTTGATAAATTTAACATTGCTCCCCCCTTTTTTGATGCAGTTCTAGCCGTTCTTTGACGTGTTTGAGGAGGTTTTAATCCCTCTAGGTGGGAGACGCTAGAGACACTTGAAGTACTAGAAGTACTTTTCGGTTTAATAATTTTGTTTTCTATTAAATACGGTTTAATAACTGTAAGATACTTTTTGTCAGTGGTGCCATGAATTTGTTCATTAGAATCATAATTTCTTCTGTAAGCATTAGTTTGACTCAAAATATCCATATAGTTTTTAAGATCGGTGGCGGTAAAACCTTTGAAATTTTGAAAAAAACAAAAGTTCATATAGACCAGGAGTGCCCTTATATGTTAGATTTTTTACTTTAATGTTCTCTTTGTCAAAATCAAGCAAACTGTCTCCAATTCTCCATTTTTCTGCATCGGTATCGTGTCTTAGACCGTGGGTGTGATCCAAATCTCGTCAGTAGTGGTATATAGGGGTTTGACCGCCATGTCAAAATGACCTCACAGCATAATGACCTTGAACGCCCACGTGTGTGATTGTTATTTGACCTTGGCATTGAACTTGACCGCACAGGTGTTCTATTAGGATAATTACCTTGATCGTGCACGTGTGTGATTGTTATTTGACCTTGACCTTGAACGAGAGTTTGGTCTTGAGCAAGATCTTGACCTTGAGAAATAACTTGACCCTGAACAAGAACTTGGTCTTTATCTGGCCTTGACCGAGAGTTTGGCCTTGAGAAAGATCTTGACCCTGAAAAATAACTTGACCCTTCACGAGAACTTGGCCTTGAACGCGAGAAGCTGTTTCTTTGTTTTTTGATGACCAGGTGTACGACGCTAGTTTCAAGGATACATTTGTGATGCATGTTTTCAAGGTTGTCGGCACAAGAACTTGGCCTTGAACGCGAGCAGCTCTTTCTTTGTTTGTTGATAACCACATGTACGATGCTTGTTTCAATGTTACATTTGTGATGCCTGTTTTCGAGGTCGTCGGCACAAGAACTTGGCCTTGAACGCGAGCAGCTGTTTCTTGGTTTGCTGATGACCAGGTGTACGTTGCTTGTTTCAAGGTTACATTTGTGATGCCTGCTTTCGAGGTCGTCGGCACAAGAACTTGGCCCTGAACGCGAGCAGCTTTCTTTGTTTGCTGATGACCAGGTGTACGACGCTTCTTTCAAGGTTACATTTGTGATGCATGTTTTCAAGATCGTCGGATGTATTCCTCTCACTTTGAATAATTATTGGTAATGACCCTGAGCGTGCACGCGTGTGATTGTTATTTTACCATGACACTGACCTTGAACGAGAGTTAACCTTGAAATAGAGCGAGAGGTTCACCTTGAGCCATATTTGCCATTGACAAAAACATTGACCTTGAACCATACCAAAATAACGCAAACGTGTCAAAACGACGTAGGTATTACGTAAGCACACTGTGGCGAGCGTGCACGTGTGATTGCTATTTTACCATGACGCTGACCTTGAACGAGAGTTAACCTTGATAATGCCCTGACATAGAGAGAGGTTCACCTTGAACCATATTTGCCATTGACAAGAACATTGACCTTGAACCATACCAAAATAACATAGGCGTGTCAAAACGACGTAGGTATGACGTAATCACACTGTGGCGAGCGTGAACGTGTGATTGTTATTTGACCTTGCCATTGACCTTGAACGAGAATTCACCTTGACAATTGCTTTACTTTGAGCGAGAGGCTGGCCTTGACCTTGAACCATATGCAGTATTATATAAACAAGTTTTAAGATTTGCTGTAATCATTTGGTGTTTAACCTCCAATCTTGGTTGAAGTACTCGTTTTACATTTTTTTTTGTTTTGGTGAGTGTGTGTTGTTTATTCTTTTGTAAGTACATTAAAATTTTTATCTTTGATATATACGTTTTGATTATTGGGGTCCTTATTAATTATTATTATTATTTGAATTATGCGACCTTTTTTTTCAGCTTATTTTTCAATTAAAGGATAAAAAATATATTAATGTATTTTACGCCTCATAAAAGTTTTCATTTATTAGAGGTCTTTAAATTAAGAATAAAGTATACGGTGATTCTGTTTTCCAAAGGTAAAAATTAGGAATTAGTTTTGTATAGGCTGTGCTGACACGTGAATTGTGATTTTTTGAATAAAACAGTTCTTTTCGGAGTAGATTTTTCCTAAATTTATCTTAATAATATGAAAATTAATTTTTTATAGACCTTTGCATATTTAAAAAATATATACTGATTCTGTTTTCAAGTAATAATAAAATTTCGCACTATACATGCATGTTGTGTTTCTAAAGAAAGCTTTTACTATGAATAGTTTGATTCTCTTGTAATGTGATTGGTTCAAGGAGTTTTTTAAAAATTTATATTTTTGGGATCCAATATTAATTTTTATATAAATAAAAAATTATGTATAATATTTAATATTGCGCTAGTATGTAGAGCCAAACACCTATGACTTTCTTCCTTCCCTGAATAGAGAATATAAACCTTATCAATATACAATTTTATTTTAAATTTTATCTGCTTTTGTTTTAGAGAATGTGATACGATTTTTTCACAATGCTTCGCAAAAAAAATATTGTTTACTATCACTTATATTTTGTGCTTTAAGAAGTATTTTCCTTGTTTATATGGGCAATACAAATAAATTAAAATATCTTTTTTTAAGGAAATGTTTGTCTGTGAGTACTTTTCCCGATTATTCGTCAGTAAGGACAACCTCAAACGCCATGGATATTGTCGCATTAAGATAAAAATTTGCGATGTATGCGGAGCAATCTTTAAGTCCCAGAGGGGTTTCCAGCAACATCAAATGGAGAGCCATCCCACCTTGAAACGGAAGTGCGAGATACCGCATACACCCAGGTTAAAGGAAAAAAGACTTGACTTAGAAGGTGTGTGATATTTTTTCACTATTGGTCTTAGATACAACATATATAATTTTTACTGAGAAGCTTTTTAGCTAAAAAAAAATTGAAACTTCATTTTTTCCAGAACCATCAACGTCAGTCACGCAGTATTGTAACATCTGCGGGGTGGAGGTTTCCACTAATCGTTGGACCAGACATCTTAGAAGCCCTCAGCATAAGAAGAGGCGCTGTGTGAAGCAGGAGGAAGGAGTTCAACTCGTGAAGACTTCGCTTCGCAACCGAATTGCAACATACCGACTTACACTGAGGGAGCGGTTTACCCAGTTGGTAAAGGTTAGCGTAATAAGTTACGATCTCCTGAAAGTCGGCGTGGAACTCTTCGGACGCTTACTCCTGCAGACCAAGGAGATGGAAGAAGTCAAGTCATTCAACACCAAATTCCAGCTGGTGAATACGGGGACCGATGTGGAGGAGTTATTCGAACAGTTCATAGCCATACTTGAGAGGAAGTTTTCGGAATACAAGAAAAAAGACAGCGGTAAATTATTATTTAAATATATTGATATTCTGCTTAAGTAGTTTGTTATTTTGCCTAAATACAGTATACCGATTTTTTTATCTCTTGCTACAGGATGGGCCTTTCAACAACTCCTCCATCTAGATTTAAGTATTAATAAGCTCATACCGCTACCGAAAGAAATTGACTCAAAGAAAGCTGTTCTCAACATCCAGAATAATGATAACCAGTGCTTTAAGTGGTCAATTTTAGCAGCCGTACATCCAGTACATTGGTCCCAACATGCAAATAAGATCGCAGACTATGTGCCTTTTGAGAACGAACTGAGCTTTACAGGTATTAAATTTCCGATTTAACTTAAAGATATATAAAAGTTTGAGCGACTCAATAATATATCCATCAATGTATATGGGCTTGATAAAGTTTTTGAATGGTAAACATATTATTGAAGTTGTTGGTCCCTTATACTTTACCACATCTCGAAAGGAGAGACATGTTAATTTATTAGTAATCAGCGCTGACTATGGAAATAGTCATTATTGTTTAATAAGAAACATGTCTCGTCTGATCTCCAGTCAATTGTCTAAACATAGAGAAACTAAATACTTATGCGATGGTTGCTTGTCGTATTTTTATTCGGAACAAAAATTAAAAACTCATCAAGAGAATGATTGCGGTCACGTTTCGGCTAAAACACCAACAACAAATTTAAAGAAAAATAAATGCGGTGAAGAGGTTCCTGAGAATATCCTGAAATTTACCGATTTTAAAAAGAAATTAAAAGTACCTTTTGTTGTTTATGCCGACTTTGAGACAATCCTAGAACCCCTACATACAGATCAAAATGAGTTAAATCCCGAAATTTCCTATACTGTAAGAACACAAAGACATATCCCATATTCCTTTGCCTACTACATCAAATGCAACTTTGACGATTCTCAGTCGATTTTCAAGAGTTATAGGGGTTATAATGCACATAAAGAATTTGTAGGTCAGTTGGAAGCTGATTGTAAATCACTTTATAACCGATTTATGAAGGATATAGTAACAATGACGCATTTAATGGCTACACAGCAAACTGAGTTTCGTGAAGCCACGGTATGTCATATTTGCGAGAGGCCATTTAAGGAAGGAGATGAAAGAGTACGCGATCACGATCACAAGACAGGAAGTTGGAGGGGGGCAAGTCACTCTGTGTGCAATCTAAATTACAAAGACCCAAATTTCATTCCTGTATTTTTCCACAACATGTCCGGTTTTGATTCCCACCTGTTTATCAAAGAATTGGCACTTCATAAGGAAAAATTGGATGTTATTGCCCAAAATAAGGAAAATACATTTCCTTTTCTAAGCACATTTTATATAAGATTCAAAATAAAGAAGGTAAAGAACAACAGGTATTTTTAAAATTACGCTTTCTCGACAGTTTTCGATTCATGGCCAGTAGTTTAGATAAATCAAGTCAAAATTTAAAAACGGAACAGAGTCGAGAAGTAAGGAAATTTTTCAAATTTCAGCTTATTCGACAGAAGGGCGTTTTCCCATATTCTTACGTGGATTCATTCTCAAAATTAGACGATACCAAGCTTCCATCAATTGATGGCTTCTATAATGTTTTACGTAAAGAGGCCATCAAGCGAGAAAATTATGAGCGTGCGCAGACTGTGTGGAATTTATTCGAATGCCAAGGTCAGTGTTCCGTTGTTTATTTAAAATCCGATGTTTTAATATTAGCAGATGTTTTTGAGAACTTTAGAGACGTGTGCCTAGCGACTTACAATCTAGATCCTGCGCAATTTTTTACAACGCCTGCGCTATCCTTTTCAGCCGCACTTAAATTTAGTGCTGTAGAGATGGAGCTGTTGACCGATCTAGACATGGTACACTTCTTTAAACAATGTATTCGCGGTGGAGTCAGTCAGTGTAATGTGAGAAAAGCATTTGTTAACAATAAATTTGTACCTCATTATGACGCGTCCAAACCTACCTCCTACATTATGTACTTGGATGCTACCAACTTGTATGGTGCAGCCATGTCACAATATTTACCAACGGGAAATTCCAAGTGGCTGGACGAGAACGAAATTCAAAATTTAAATTATATGAATATCGCCAAAGATTCAAAACTAGGATACGTTTTGGAAGTGGACTTGGATTACCCCGAAAATTTACATTATTTACACAATGAACTACCATTTTGTCCGGAATCCATTATACCTCCAGGTTCAAAATTCAAAATTTCAAAGTTAATACCCAATTTTGAGAAAAAGACGAAACATGTTATTCATTATCAAAATTTGCAACAAGCCACTGAGAATGGCATCAAACTCACAAAAATCCACCGGGCTATCAGCTTCGATCAATCTACTTGGCTGCAATGCGAAACAAAGCAAAAAATAAGTTTGAAAAGGACTTTTTCAAACTTATGAACAATGCCGTTTTTGGAAAAACTCTGGAAAACGTAGAGAAAAGGGTGAATGTCAAGCTTGTTTCCCATTGGGAAAATGTTGGTAGAAGATTAGGGGCAGATGCGTTAATCGCAAAACCTCATTTTAAAGACCGTACAATTTTCAGCGAAAATCTAGTTGCAATTCACATGAGAAAACAGAAGGTCTTATATAATAAACCTATTTATGTAGGGTTTTCTATTTTGGATATTTCCAAAACCATTATGTACGACTTTCTGTATAGGTATATAAAACCTAAATACGGTAATAACGCGGTATTGCTCTATACTGATACAGACTCCCTTGTTTTGCAAATTACAACGGAAAATTTCTATGACGATATAAGGCAAAATTTAGAAACATTCGACACGTCTAATTTCTCGCAGGATAACCCACATAATGTTCCCGTAAATTCATCCGTTTTGGGTCGAATGAGAGGCGAATATGCTGGGAAAGTTATTTGGGACTTTTATGGAACTGGAACAAAGGCATATTGTGTAAATGTGGCCGGAGAGTTGACCAAAAAGGCTAAAGGTGTTCCCGGCAACTTCACTAAAAACTTCTCTATAATCATGTTTAGATGATTATAGAGAAGCTCTTGACGTAAATGGGACCCTTATTCACCGTCAAATGAATACATTCATTCATACATCATTTGCACGATATGTATGTTGAACTGAAAAATAAGGTAGCCTTGTCACATGCGGACGACAAGCGTTTCCTTATTCCCGATTCTGAGTACACGCTCGCTTGGGGTCATCGAGATCTGGTTTTGTATAAGGAATCATTGGGAATTCCATGAGTGGAGACCAACCACAATGGCTATTCTTTGTTTGAATTTACCGTTCAGTATCTGTTGCTGGCTTAGATGTTAAGTTTAGATTTTTTTAGCTTTCATTCTCGTTTATTTTTTAAAAATATTTTTCATGTATTTGTATTATGTATTGACTTTCTATAGCAATAAACTTGTTTTTTAATCGTTGTTTTATGATATTAGGTAAGGCAGTATTTTTTTATTGTTTATTTCTGTATTTATTATTTCATGTATTTATTATTTATTTATTGTATTTGATATTTATTTAGGATATTTCTTATTTATTATATATGTATTGTTGTATGAATGTATTATTGTTTATTACCGGCTACATTATCCCCGGTCAGTATTCTAATAAACAAGTGTGTTGTTTTTAAATAGTTGTTTTATTTCCTAAAGTGTAGCGGAATAAAAAAAAACATAGTTAAAATAATATCATTTATTTAGTAACCTTATAATATTCAGTATTTAATTTATACAATTCATAAACGTGCTCTGAAAAATAATCGAACAATTTTATCAGTCCAACGAAATAGGTAGTTTTCTGTAGTGGTGTCCTCAAACTTAATCCTTCTCTTATCACCGCTGCGATGAAATACTAAAGTGTATTGGCCAATAATCATAAAAATATCTAGTCAATAAGTGTTGAAAAAATCAAGCGTACTTAAGAATTCTTCAGATTCCTCACTAGAGAAATAAGAGCATCTAGACAGTGTCGGATTAAATCTAAAGACGCATTTGAGAAGATGAAATCTCAGGACGCCCACGCAAATTATCTCCCCATAGGTTCTAAGTACAAGTTCGGTAGCTTAAAGTGTTATGTATATTTGGTGTACAGGAGGTGTAAACGGTTTACAGCTTGGCTACCATTTACACAAAATATATCTAACCTGTAAGTTACCAAATTTTTAC
Source organism: Philopedon plagiatum (assembly GCA_963971165.1). Classification (NCBI taxonomy): domain Eukaryota; kingdom Metazoa; phylum Arthropoda; class Insecta; order Coleoptera; family Curculionidae; genus Philopedon; species Philopedon plagiatum. Next base: position 57,823,875 of record OZ020191.1, read on the forward strand.
AACTCCAAATCTAAAAATGCACTAAAAACCCTATTATTCTAGAACTTTCAATTATAACAACCAATTCTATAAAAGAGAATAGAAAGTCTGTTGATCCTGTGTTATTCTATTACAGAATATAGTTATAATATCTATAACGTTATTACAGTATGCATTTTCTCTATACAGCCTTTAATGTGGAATTTTCATTTTTAATTTGAATTAAATCATTTTGTTTTCTATCTTGTGAGAATATTTACGAAAATTTCTTTGTATCATTCTTCAAATCGATATTATTATTTCAGTGTATTGTCGCGGGGCTCCTTAAAAGTAAGCGGTTCATAAATCTATGTCTACCTCGCATATTTAGCAATCCGGACTGTCTCTAGAACTTCTGGTATTTTTAGATCACTCTCTCTGCTCTTATGGGTGGCCCTGTCCTGATTATATCATAGTATTTTTAAATGTTTCAAAATAAAGTGGGTAGAACAACCTAAAGTGTGTAAAAGAGTTTCATCGACAACGGATAATTATTATCTCGATTTGGGTTCTGATAATACACCATATGGAAAAACTGATAATTTGTATCAAGATATCACCGTGAATCCTGTGGAAAGCGACAATGAAAAACCTATTTTTGGGTAAACAATAGTGTGAGCCGCATTTGGATTTCAGATTTTTTGCTTGTGGAACCCTCTTTGTTATTGATTTTTCCAAGCAAAATGAAACCCTCAAGAGTAACGCCAACGATGTCAAGTCAGAATTTCAGAGTTCAGAAAAATTTTCCGATGAGTCACGTGCCTTTTGTATAATTATTCAAGTTCGAGTGTTCGAGTATCAGGGTTTAACAAGCCAAGTACGTGACTTCGTAGTCAGTCACCCCTCAACCTCCCTCGGCACGATGAAGTTTGTTGTGGTAGACGTTCAAGGATTCTGTGTTTCCTAAATCTGAAGCTGAAGAATTGGCTATTTACGATGGAAAGTAAATAAAGAATTATCTTTTTAAGCCAGTTAAGGCGTTTTATGAACTATCCTGTGATTGTAAAAAGCAAGCAATATTTCTGTATGGGTACCGACATGGACTCTACTACAATTCTGGCGAAACCGATTACAATTTACTTTATCGCATTATCTACGACGACCACGAGAAGATGATGTCATCTTTGTGAAGCACCATAAAAGGAAGATCTTTTTATCTGAAGCTTTTTTCCAGATTAAGTATCTTAGGGACACACCAGATATTGTTAATTTAGAATTTACTGGAAACAGTTCTAAGTGAAACCACTTGTTCTTATCATGTTTTAGAATATTGTATTTGTAGTGTTAAGAATTCAAAAATCTCGTATCGATATATTTGTGATTTTTTACCTAAATAAAGATGTTAAATTGTGTTACTTGTTTAATTTTACCTTATATTAAAGAATTCACTAAGACATTTGGGCATTTAGTCCCTAGCTCATGACTGAAACAGTTGATTTAAAGGTTAAGTTGAGAGATCATTTGCGTAAAATACGTAAACTGAAAGAGGTATCCAGTTTTACGAAGATAATAAATCTTTGGTTAGGATAGTATTAAAACTTACCATTTAAATTTACCGATGTCGACCTCTCCCCCTTCCCCTCATCTAGATGGGATAGGGTGTTTGAATCTCCTTCAAAATATTCGACAGAGGAAGATCCAACTCAAGTGATTAAGTCTAATCGAGTGTAAGAGAGTGACGATTTTATAACTGTTGTTCCCCGCATAACAGAAGAGAAACGCAAACGAGTAATTTTGGATACTATTGGTTCTGGAGAGATTTATTTCTCTAGTGAGGAATTTGAAGAATTCTTAAGTACGTTTGATTGTTTCAACACTTATTGACTCGATATTTTTATGATTATTGGTCAATACACTTTGGTATTTCATCGCAGCGGTGATAAGAGAAGGATTAAGTTTGAGGACACCACTACAGAAAACTACCTATTTCGTTGGACTGATAAAATTATTCGATTATTTTTCAGAGCACGTTTATGAATTGTATAAATTAAATACTGAATATTATAACGTTACTAAATAAATGATATTATTTTAACTATGTTTTTTTTATTCCGCTACACTTTAGGAAATAAAACAACTATTTAAAAACAACACACTTGTTTATTAGAATGCTGACCGGGGATAATGTAGCCGGTAATAAACAATAATACATTTATACAACAATAAATATATAATAAATAAGAAATATCCTAAATAAATATCAAATACAATAAATAAATAATAAATACATGAAATAATAAATACAGAAATAAACAATAAAAAAATACTGCCTTACCTAATATCATAAAACAATGATTAAAAAACAAGTTTACTGCTATAGAAAGTCAATACATAATACAAATACATGAAAAATATTTTTAAAAAATAAACGAGAATGAAAGCTAAAAAATCTAAACCTAACATCTAAGCCAGCAACAGATACCGAACGGTAAATTCTAACAAAGAATAGCCATTGTGGTTAGTCTCCACTCATGGAATTCCCAATGATTCCTTATACAAAACCAGTTCTCGATGACCCCAAGCGAGCGTGTACTCAGAATCGGGAATAGGGAAACGCTTGTCGTCCGTATGTGACGAGGCTACCTTATTTTTCAGTTCAACATACATATCGTGCAAATGAGAGCGGAATGTATTCATTTGACGGTGAATAAGGGGGATGATTATAGAGAAGTTTTTAGTAACATAGTCGGAAACAACTTTAGCCTTTTTGGTCAACTCTCTGGCCACATTTACACAATATGCCTTTGCTCCAGTTCCATAAAAGTCCCAAATAACTTTCCCCGCATATTAGCCTTTCATTCAACCCAAAACGGATGAATTTACGGGAACATTATGTGGGTTATCCTGCGAGAGATTAGATGTGTTGAATGTTTCCAAATTTTGCCTTATATCGTCATAGAAATTTTCCGTTGTAATTTGCAAAACAAGGGAGTCTGTATCAGTATAGAACAAGACCGCGATGTTACCGTATTTAGGTTTTATATACCTATACAGAAAGTCGTACATAATGGTTTTTGGAAATATCCAAAATAGAAAACCCTACATAAATAAGTTTATTATATAAGACCTTCTGTTTTCTCATATGAATAGCAACTAGATATTCGCTGAAAATTGTACGGTCTTTAAAATGAGGTTTTACGATTAACTCTTCTGCCCCTAATCTTCTATCAGCAATTTCCCAATGGGAAACAAGCTTGACATTCATCCTTTTCTCTACGTTTTCCATAGTTTTTCCAAACACAGCATTGGTCATAAGTTTGAAAAAGTCTTTTTCAAACTTATTTTTTGCTTTGTTTCGCATTGCTGTGTTTAGATCAATATATTTTTTAAGCCAAGGAGATTGAGCGAAGCTGATAGCCCGATGGATTATTGTGAGTTTGATGCCATTCTCAGTGGCTTGTTTCAAATTTTAATAATGAATAACATATTTCGTCTTTTTCTCAAAATTGGGTATTAACTTTGAAATTTTGAATTTTGAACCTGGAGGTATAATGGATTCCGGACTAAAGGGTAGTTCATTGTGTAAATAATGTAAATTTTCGGGGTAATCCAAGTCCACTTCCAAAACGTATCCGATTTTTGAATCTTTCGCGATATTCATATAATTTAAATTTTGAATTTCGTTCTCGTCCAGCCACTTGAAATTTCCCGTTGGTAAATATTGTGACATGGCTGCACCATACAAGGTGGTAGCATCCAAGTACATAATGTAGGAGGAAGGTTTGGAAGCATCACAATGAGGTACAAATTTATTGTTAGCAAATGCTTTTCTCACACTACACTGACTGACTCCACCGCGAATACCGTGTTTAAAGAAGTGTACCATGTCTAGATCGGTCAACAGCTCCATTTCTACAGCACTAAATTTAAGTGCGGCTGAAAAGGATAGCGCAGGCGTTGTAAAAAATTGCGCAGGATCTAGATTGTAAGTCGCTAGGCACACGTCTCTAAAGTTCTCAAAAACATCTGCTAATATTAAAACATCGGATTTTAAATAAACAACGGAATCCTGACCTTGGCATTCGAATAAATTCCACACAGTCTGCGCACGCTCATAATCTTCTTGCTTCATGGCATCTTTACGTAATACATTATAGAAGCCATCAGTCGATGGAAGCTTGGTATCGTCTAATTTTGAGAATGAATCCACGTAAGAATATGGGAAAACGCCCTTCTGTCGAATAAGCTGAAATTTATTTTCATATGGGAAAAACTTCCTTACTTCTCGATACTGTTCCGGTTTTATATTTTGACTTAATTTATCTAAACTACTGGCCATGAATCGAAAACTGTCGAGAAGGCGTAATTTTAAAAATACCTGTTGTTTTTTACCTTCTTTATTTTGAATCTCATCTACCAAAATGTGCTTAGAAAAGGAAATGTATTTTCCTTATTTTGGGCAAAAACATCCAATTTTTCCTTATGAAGTGCCAATTCTTTGATAAACAGGTGGGAATCAAAACCGGACATGTTGTGGAAAAATACAGGAATGAAATTTGGGTCTTTGTAATTTAGATTGCACACAGAGTGACTTGTCCCCTCCAACTTCCTGTCTTGTGATCGTGATCGCGTACTCTTTCATCTCCTTCCTTAAATGGCCTCTCGCAAATATGACATACCGTGGCTTCACGAAACTCAGTTTGCTGTTTAGCCATTAAAGGCGTCATTGTTACTATATCCTTCATAAATCGGTTATAAAGTGATTTACAATCAGCTTACAACTGACCAACAAATTCTTTATGTGCATTATAACCCCTATAAGTCTTGAAAATCGACTGAGAATCGTCAAAGTTGCATTTGCTGTAGTAGGCAAAGGAATATGAGATATGTCTGTGTGTTCTTACAGTATAGGAAATTTCGGGATTTAACTCATTTTGATCTGTATCTAGGGGTTCTAGGATTGTCTCAAAGTCGGCAAGTAGATGGTTTTCAGGCATACGAGATCAGGATATATATCCAAAAATTCCCCCCACTCTTCACCCCACCAAAATCCCCCCACTCTTCACCCCACCAAAATCCCCCCACTCTTCACCCCACCAAAATCCCCCCACTCTTCACACTACCACAATCCCCCCACTCTTCACACTACCAAAATCCCTCCACTCTTCACCCCACCAAAATCCCTCCACTCTTCACCCCCCTCTCCTCTCCCTACCAAATCCTACTCAATATTTACAGTATTTAACACAATTCAGATCATGTCTGCAGCAGTCCCTATTGATTATTCATGGGACGCAGAACATTGCGAAGGCTATAATCCACAAGAGTACATAGAAAACAATTTAATAATAATCAATCCACCTCCCAATCTATCTAAGAGTGCTAAAACAAAGTTTCGAACTCAACAGAGAAAGAAAGTTCAAGAATTGGAAGCAAAAAAGAAAAACTATGTCTTGTCCAACAGCAAATGTAATGTTTAGTCATGTAAGCGGAAAGAAAACCTTGCAGGATTTTACTACAGATGAACTAGAAATGTTACCTTTGGAATATTTAATTAATTATGCAGATCCTTTGGAACTCTTGGATGTATGGGGAAAATTACCAATGTCTTATAAATCAAGTTTTGATCTTCAAATTAAATTGCCATGTTTTTTTCATTATAATCGTCCTGACTGGAGCACACAATTCGATGGTCCTCCTGTATCCCAGAAATCATGTTTCGTGTGCTATAGAAACATAAAGTAGACTAATGTAGATAAACTCACTGTTATTTTTGTTCAAAAATAAACCTGTATTTTAATATATGTTTTATAAATGTCAAACAAATAATTAGAAGTATTATTCATTAATCCATGGATTTACAGCATCCCACCACCACCAAATCCCCCCACTCTAAATCGTTAAACATCATTACACAAAGCTTCACTCATTTCATCGTATTACAGCGCGTTACTTAAAAGGGTAAGTGCGGTTAAAACGCAAGTGTTGTACTAATTCGAACAATACACAGGTCAATACAGACCCCATATGTAGAGCGGTAGACCCGCCCAAAACAACAAATTTTTTATTTGTGGCTTCACTATTGGAGTTATATTCTTAAAAGTGGGTGGGTTGGAATGTACACACCAAAGTACATCTCCTAACACTCCGTGCGCATGTCTAGCACGCTCGGTGTGCGCGTGGTACGCATTGTGGTCTACTGCGCATATAAAAACTCAAAAAAAACTCAAAAAAAAAAAAAAAAAAAAGGCGGCTCAAAAAAAAAAATGGCGGCTCAAAAAAAAAAAAACAAAAAAAAAATGGCGGCTCAAAAAAAAATTAAAATAAAAAAATGGCGGCTCAAAAAAAAAAAAAAAAAAGGCGGCTCAAAAAAAAAAAAAAAAAAAGGTGGCTCAAAAAAAAACTCCCAGACGAAAAAAAAACTCCCCTCTCCTCTCTCCTCAGGAGCTTCCAGAGGAGCTACCAAATCCTACCACTCTTATATCAAATCCAGCTCCACAGGAGCTTCCAAATGAACTTTAAAAACTCCCCCCACTCCTCTCCCCTCTCCCCTTTCCTCTCTCCTCTCAGGAGCTTCCAAAGGAGCTACCAAATCCTACCACTCTTATATCAAATCCAGCTCCACAGGAGCTTCCAAATGAACTTTAAAAACTCCCCCCACTCCTCTCCCCACTCCTTTACATCTGCGCAATACGGATGCGCATGGGCATGCCCCGCCCACACGGATTCTCTTTATATTCTCTTTGCGCTTCCCATTCTGCAGTCGCACCTTGAGCTCGACAGTTGTGCTTTCTCCTTGTTAGATATATATCCTCAGCGGTTAGTTAGCGTTGATATTATATTAATTGTTTAGTTTGCAAAAACAGTATTGTGCAAAGTGTTGTGAGACCAGTTAAAAATATCCCAAGAACTGTTGAATAAATATCAACCTTTTCTGCTTTTTTGTTCAGTTCTCAAGATGTATCAGTGCAGTGAATGCAACAAGAGTTTTATTCATCAATCGAACGTGTATAGACATAAAAAAGAATCGTGCGCCATGAGGCCATCTTGTTCTCGCAAAAAAAGAAAGGCTAATACCCAGGTATGTGATGTATCCATGAAAAAAGCTAAAATAGAAGACAGACCTCCAATACCTAAACTTACTTTATCACGATGTAAAGATTGTGATACTTGGTATGTGAAAAATAAACTTGCTGCGCATTTACGGTCAAACCTACATAAAAGTGCACTTAAAAGTGACGATAATGTAAAAATTTTAACTTCCGCGTTTAAAAACAGGATTGTGTCTTACATGCTGCTTCCATCGAAAAAGTACGTGGACATTGAAGAGTTTTTTGATGAAGTACAACAAAAGTTTGTAAGTTTACTTTCCGAAGAGTTAGTTAATCATATAAGTGTTAAGATTAATGTAGAACTGTTTGGACAATATCTCTTACAAACAAAAGAGACAATCGAAACTAAATCGTTTAATACGAAAAATAAGGTCATAACTTCAACAACAGATTTATCTGATATTTACAAGAAATTTTTGTCTGAAATAAAAGAAAAGATGTCAATATTTGCGGAGAATGGTTCAGGTTGGGCGTTGGAAAAAATATTACATTTGGAGCTTAATATAAATAAATTTAATCCAATTTAGAGCTTCATAGCTTGGGGACACAAACATATTCTGGAATTTTCTTAAATTTACTTAATTTTGGTTCTTGGGCAATGGGAATAGCGTATATGAAATCTTCATCCAAAAACTTTTTTAAGAAGTTGATTTTTTCATTCCCTTTCACGTAAATTTTGGGCGATTGGTAAACTTCTAACACATGCTTTAAAATATTATCAATTTCATTAAGTTCTATATTTCCAAATTCCCATTTTAGTCCATGATACTCTTCGCCCCATTTAACCATTTTGAGATCGAGAGCAGATAACATATTTTTTTGAAATGGTGATTTAAACAGATAATTTGAGCAACGAATACCATCATAAATCGCTAATTCTTTTGGAATGTATCCAAAGGAACTGTTATATCCTTGAATGTCGATAAAAAGTTCTGTCTTACACTCATTCATGGTTAGTCGCTAAATGATGTTTAAATCTATAAGATTAGTGTTTAAATCCCCACACCACTCTTACTACTCCCCACTACCACGCTTATTATCCCCACTACCACGCTTGCTTATTTAAGCACTCACCCACAGTTCTACAACCATTATTTCAATCAAGCATCTGAAAATGTATCAACCAACAAGCCAACAAGAGTTTAGTAAGAAGCGCAATGCAGCTCTCATCAATGAAACCATCTACTACATAAACAAATCCAAATCCAAATGGGTCAGCATTGGATTTTCCTTAGAGAGAAAATATATTCCTGTTGTTAAAATCTGTGGCTACAAATATAATCAAAATGTGATTTTTAATGAAGATCAATGGATTTCCTTCCTTCCTTAATAATCAAGGAATTATGTTAAGTTTCATTTATTCCAACAGCACCGGGTGGCAACCCATGAAGGGAAATGGTTATGAGATTCACTTTGTGTTTATTGGTGATGCAAGAATAATTAAGATTACACAAGATGGAGGTAATGAAGTATTCCTTGCTGGTGATACCATAAATGAATTAGTGAACTTGGCAAATTTAATCAAATATCGTGTTGATATCTTAAAAAACCAGGAATTTTCCAAATATTACAATATTTTAGTTAGTGGAATCTCTATGAAAAATGGCGATTTGTTAAAAAATGTATATGATGTTATTTCACCTATGGAAAATAGTTTAAATGTTTGCTGTGTTTTAGAATTATTAAACTTTTACTCAGATTGTGTTCTGGAGGATGTAGAAACATTCGTATGTAATGAATTTGTAAAAAGTTGTATTGAAAATAAAAATGTATAGGTATATTTGTCTTTTTATTCCGCCCACCTCCTAAATTAATTTTTAAAGCTCTCTGAACTTACTTTAAGTGTCACACATATGGAAAATAGTTTAAATGTTTGTAGTGTTTTAGAATTATTAAACGTTTATTCTGATTGCGTTGTGGAGGATGTAGAAACGTTCGCATGTAGTGAATTCGTAAAGACTTGTATTGAAAAATAAAATTTTAAAATATATTTTTCCTTTTTATTCCTCCCACCTCCTATTCCTCCCACCTCCTATCCTAAATTATTATTTAAAGCTCTGAACTTATTTTAAGTCTCACATACTCATACAAGATGTGGTTAGCATATACATCTCAACGAGTAGCATATAACCTAACAAGCGCTATAGAGAATCTATCACATGACTTTAGTATCTTAAAATTTGATGCTGCCCATGAAGCCGAGTATGGATTCGAAAGATTTTATACATATGATGAATGCATGGATATGGAAAGAAAGTATGAAAAAGCTGCAGAAGCCTGTAACATATATTTACATACTTTTGATATAAGAACTTTTCTGCAAACCATAAAGGAAATGGGATTTGAGGAGCATTTGGGTGAAGTAAAACAGTTTATTCCACAAGATATCATTCAAGAAATATTTGAAACCTAATTTATATCAAATAAAAAACTTTATTTCATTTATGTGTTTTATTCAATCATTAAATAATTATTATATAAATTGTATACATTAGTAAGTGCACATTTAGAATGATAAAAACAATGAGCTTCTCCTTCTTGTAACGATGGATTTTCATCAAGTTCCATGACTGGTTTTAATGAATATTTTCGAATGTATTCGGATTTCTCTCTCCTTTTTACTACCTCTCCTATGCCACCTCTCTCTTATGCTATCTCTCTCTTATGCTACCTCTCTCTTATGCCACCTCTCCCTACCACTCCTCTCTCTTATGCTACCTCTCTCTCGCTTTTACTAGCTCTCCCCTCTCTCTTATGATACATACCACCTCTCTCTCTTATGTTAATTTCTCGCTCTCTCCCTATGCTACTTCTTGCATACAAGCTGCCGTTTTACCATTTGTTTCAAACATTACATAGTTCTAACGTATAAAAAAGAATGTACAAGAAGGTATAAAATGTCTATTTTTTCTGAATTTGGTTTCAGATTTTTCCAATTTATCTTTATAATATTGTTTATTACCTATACCAAATTTAAATTAGATTTATCAGCCACATCGCCAGCTAAAAGCTTGGTTTTTCTCTTCCGAGCCAGAAAACGATTTCTTCCATGCCTAATTACACACTCTTTATGTTTCCCAACTAATACCTCCAAATGAGAGCCATTCGACTTATCATTAACTCAGTCCTCCCAAGAAAACTCTCTTATTTATTTTCTATCGATACTTGCACGGATTTTGCTTTGAAGACCTCACCGCTATAATTAACATCCTTAATTGTTTATAATAGAACAACAAAAGGCGTGTTACGTATGCAAGGACCTCCAGATTATGGATCAAAATTGTCTGCAGACGTTTTTCCCTGCCCCATCCCAATCTTCAATCCTTTAAATCCTGTGTCAATAGATCACATTTTCCTTCTCTCTTCAGACTCCCACGACACATTAGTACTTAGGCTTGAAGTTTTCGTGGACTGTCTCAGATAAAAAAGCCAAGTGTTTCAGCTTTATTTGTGAAAAGACAATATTTTGATGTGGAATAAATAATGCATTTTTGAGCTTTTTCTAAGACCGATATCTTTCAAAAATCTTGCTCTTGATGGTAGTTTTCGACTGAACAAACTCCTGCCAACGCATAACTGGTCAACTAGAACACCTTACTTTAAACCAATACTAAATCTAAACTTTCCTAGTGAATCTGAACGTTTATGTCGACAACACCAAAAAAGTATTAATCCAGTACACTTTGACGCTAAGAAATGAAACATCCTTTGAAGCTATTTTTAATAAATTTGATCTTAGATCGGTACACTTAATTGTAGCAGCTCGAAAAGGCGGATTAAAACTTTGTTCTTTAACTTGATGCATCCCAGAATAATATAATGACAACTTGTGTTACTATCTTTATTTAACCCATCAGTGTACATCTTACCTAGTAAAAACATTATTGCGTTCACAACTAAAACTATTAATAAAACTCAATTCCAAGTTGCTCCAGTTCTCTTAAAATACTCATAATTTCAGGTGTATTAATGCCATCCGTATTATTCTCTTCCAAACATCGAAATTGGTCTATCAAGTCATTGACATCTGTGTACTCTAGGATAGGACTCTCCGTCTAACTTCCTGAAGCCCACCTCCCCATTTTTCTACTTCGTAGTTCCCATCGCTAGTGTCTTCGATTAATTTTCTCCTTTGGATTTCGTTTTGAAATTTTAAAAATTTTAAATATTTCGTATTTTTCTTTTTAGCCACTATATTATTCAATTCTTTATAAGTGCTTCGGGGAGGAAATATATTTTTAATAATATTTACATACTTCCAACCAGACGATGAACTAATGCGTTCACACCGTTTAAAGTTTCTTTTGTGGGCATTTGTTAGAACTAAAATGTTTCTATATTGTAAGAGGTCGTTATCGGTGTACTCTACAGGGTGTTCCTCAGTCAGGAGATTTAGGAGGCCATCTGTTAACTTAAACTCTTTCTCACTAATAATTAGAGTATTTCCTTTAAAAACAGCTGGCACATTTCCAAGAAACCAACTGGAGCACACCTCCCGAAAACCAAACACGTTTTTATTTGACATTTCCATCAACTTTAAAGTTATTTTGCTGATAGCCATCTTATCTCTTTGACATCTAACTTGATAATGAAGCTTTCTTAGTGATAGTAGGATATTTATTAACACGTAATGGCGTCGTAAAATAGACGTAACATAGACGTAACATAGACGTAACATAGACGTAACATAGACGTAACATAGACGTAACATAAACGTAAAATGGTATATGGCCTGTTTTTACCTGGTTTTCAGCTGGTTTTAGCTGTTTTAGCTGGTTTTTACCTGTTTTTAGGAAGAGTCTTTTCTATCAGTTAAAAAAATAGAATATTTCTTAAAACACAATTTACACTCGTGTGGCATCATCCCGAGCCGGAGGCGAGGGATGATCGAACGCCACACTCGTGTGGCATCATCCCGAGCCGAAGGCGAGGGATAAATTGTGTTTTAAGAAATATTCTATTTTTTTAACTGATAGAAAAGACTCTTCCTAAAAACAGGTAAAAACCAGCTAAAACAGCTAAAACCAGCTGAAAACCAGGTAAAAACAGGCCATATACCATTTTACGTTTATGTTACGTCTATGTTACGTCTATGTTACGTCTATGTTACGTCTATGTTACGTCTATGTTACGTCTATGTTACGTCTATTTTACGACGCCATTACGTGTTAATAAATATCCTACTATCACTAAGAAAGCTTCATTATCAAGTTAGATGTCAAAGAGATAAGATGGCTATCAGCAAAATAACTTTAAAGTTGATGGAAATGTCAAATAAAAACGTGTTTGGTTTTCGGGAGGTGTGCTCCAGTTGGTTTCTTGGAAATGTGCCAGCTGTTTTTAAAGGAAATACTCTAATTATTAGTGAGAAAGAGTTTAAGTTAACAGATGGCCTCCTAAATCTCCTGACTGAGGAACACCCTGTAGAGTACACCGATAACGACCTCTTACAATATAGAAACATTTTAGTTCTAACAAATGCCCACAAAAGAAACTTTAAACGGTGTGAACGCATTAGTTCATCGTCTGGTTGGAAGTATGTAAATATTATTAAAAATATATTTCCTCCCCGAAGCACTTATAAAGAATTGAATAATATAGTGGCTAAAAAGAAAAATACGAAATATTTAAAATTTTTAAAATTTCAAAACGAAATCCAAAGGAGAAAATTAATCGAAGACACTAGCGATGGGAACTACGAAGTAGAAAAATGGGGAGGTGGGCTTCAGGAAGTTAGACGGAGAGTCCTATCCTAGAGTACACAGATGTCAATGACTTGATAGACCAATTTCGATGTTTGGAAGAGAATAATACGGATGGCATTAATACACCTGAAATTATGAGTATTTTAAGAGAACTGGAGCAACTTGGAATTGAGTTTTATTAATAGTTTTAGTTGTGAATGCAATAATGTTTTTACTAGGTAAGATGTACACTGATGGGTTAAATAAAGATAGTAACACAAGTTGTCATTATATTATTCTGGGATGCATCAAGTTAAAGAACAAAGTTTTAATCCGCCTTTTCGAGCTGCTACAATTAAGTGTACCGATCTAAGATCAAATTTATTAAAAATAGCTTCAAAGGATGTTTCATTTCTTAGCGTCAAAGTGTACTGGATTAATACTTTTTTGGTGTTGTCGACATAAACGTTCAGATTCACTAGGAAAGTTTAGATTTAGTATTGGTTTAAAGTAAGGTGTTCTAGTTGACCAGTTATGCGTTGGCAGGAGTTTGTTCAGTCGAAAACTACCATCAAGAGCAAGATTTTTGAAAGATATCGGTCTTAGAAAAAGCTCAAAAATGCATTATTTATTCCACATCAAAATATTGTCTTTTCACAAATAAAGCTGAAACACTTGGCTTTTTTATCTGAGACAGTCCACGAAAACTTCAAGCCTAAGTACTAATGTGTCGTGGGAGTCTGAAGAGAGAAGGAAAATGTGATCTATTGACACAGGATTTAAAGGATTGAAGATTGGGATGGGGCAGGGAAAAACGTCTGCAGACAATTTTGATCCATAATCTGGAGGTCCTTGCATACGTAACACGCCTTTTGTTGTTCTATTATAAACAATTAAGGATGTTAATTATAGCGGTGAGGTCTTCAAAGCAAAATCCGTGCAAGTATCGATAGAAAATAAATAAGAGAGTTTTCTTGGGAGGACTGAGTTAATGATAAGTCGAATGGCTCTCATTTGGAGGTATTAGTTGGGAAACATAAAGAGTGTGTAATTAGGCATGGAAGAAATCGTTTTCTGGCTCGGAAGAGAAAAACCAAGCTTTTAGCTGGCGATGTGGCTGATAAATCTAATTTAAATTTGGTATAGGTAATAAACAATATTATAAAGATAAATTGGAAAAATCTGAAACCAAATTCAGAAAAAATAGACATTTTATACCTTCTTGTACATTCTTTTTTATACGTTAGAACTATGTAATGTTTGAAACAAATGGTAAAACGGCAGCTTGTATGCAAGAAGTAGCATAGGGAGAGAGCGAGAAATTAACATAAGAGAGAGAGGTGGTATGTATCATAAGAGAGAGGGGAGAGCTAGTAAAAGCGAGAGAGAGGTAGCATAAGAGAGAGGAGTGGTAGGGAGAGGTGGCATAAGAGAGAGGTAGCATAAGAGAGAGGTAGCATAAGAGAGAGGTGGCATAGGAGAGGTAGTAAAAAGGAGAGAGAAATCCGAATACATTCGAAAATATTCATTAAAACCAGTCATGGAACTTGATGAAAATCCATCGTTACAAGAAGGAGAAGCTCATTGTTTTTATCATTCTAAATGTGCACTTACTAATGTATACAATTTATATAATAATTATTTAATGATTGAATAAAACACATAAATGAAATAAAGTTTTTTATTTGATATACATTAGGTTTCAAATATTTCTTCAATGATATCTTGTGGAATAAACTGTTTTACTTCACCCAAATGCTCCTCAAATCCCATTTCCTTTATGGTTTGCAGAAAAGTTCTTATATCAAAAGTATGTAAATATATGTTACAGGCTTCTGCAGCTTTTTCATACTTTCTTTCCATATCCATGCATTCATCATATGTATAAAATCTTTCGAATCCATACTCGGCTTCATGGGCAGCATCAAATTTTAAGATACTAAAGTCATGTGATAGATTCTCTATAGCGCTTGTTAGGTTATATGCTACTCGTTGAGATGTATATGCTAACCACATCTTGTATGAGTATGTGAGACTTAAAATAAGTTCAGAGCTTTAAATAATAATTTAGGATAGGAGGTGGGAGGAATAGGAGGTGGGAGGAATAAAAAGGAAAAATATATTTTAAAATTTTATTTTTCAATACAAGTCTTTACAAATTCACTACATGCGAACGTTTCTACATCCTCCACAACGCAATCAGAATAAACGTTTAATAATTCTAAAACACTACAAACATTTAAACTATTTTCCATATGTGTGACACTTAAAGTAAGTTCAGAGCTTTAAAAATTAATTTAGGAGGTGGGCGGAATAAAAAGAAAAATATACCTATACATTTTTATTTTCAATAGAACTTTTTACAAATTCATTACATACGAATGTTTCTACATCCTCCAGAACACAATCTGAGTAAAAGTTTAATAATTCTAAAACACAGCAAACATTTAAACTATTTTCCATAGGTGAAATAACATCATATACATTTTTTAACAAATCGCCATTTTTCATAGAGATTCCACTAACTAAAATATTGTAATATTTGGAAAATTCCTGGTTTTTTAAGATATCAACACGATATTTGATTAAATTTGCCAAGTTCACTAATTCATTTATGGTATCACCAGCAAGGAATACTTCATTACCTCCATCTTGTGTAATCTTAATTATTCTTGCATCACCAATAAACACAAAGTGAATCTCATAACCATTTCCCTTCATGGGTTGCCACCCGGTGCTGTTGGAATAAATGAAACTTAACATAACTCCTTGATTATTAAGGAAGGAAGGAAATCCATTGATCTTCATTAAAAATCACATTTTGATTATATTTGTAGCCACAGATTTTAACAACAGGAATATATTTTCTCTCTAAGGAAAATCCAATGCTGACCCATTTGGATTTGGATTTGTTTATGTAGTAGATGGTTTCATTGATGAGAGCTGCATTGCGCTTCTTACTAAACTCTTGTTGGCTTGTTGGTTGATACATTTTCAGATGCTTGATTGAAATAATGGTTGTAGAACTGTGGGTGAGTGCTTAAATAAGCAAGCGTGGTAGTGGGGATAATAAGCGTGGTAGTGGGGAGTAGTAAGAGTGGTGTGGGGATTTAAACACTAATCTTATAGATTTAAACATCATTTAGCGACTAACCATGAATGAGTGTAAGACAGAACTTTTTATCGACATTCAAGGATATAACAGTTCCTTTGGATACATTCCAAAAGAATTAGCGATTTATGATGGTATTCGTTGCTCAAATTATCTGTTTAAATCACCATTTCAAAAAAATATGTTATCTGCTCTCGATCTCAAAATGGTTAAATGGGGCGAAGAGTATCATGGACTAAAAAGGGAATTTGGAAATATAGAACTTAATGAAATTGATAATATTTTAAAGCATGTGTTAGAAGTTTACCAATCGCCCAAAATTTACGTGAAAGGGAATGAAAAAATCAACTTCTTAAAAAAGTTTTTGGATGAAGATTTCATATACGCTATTCCCATTGCCCAAGAACCAAAATTAAGTAAATTTAAGAAAATTCCAGAATGTTATTTTCACAAAAATGTGAATCCATGGCATTGTGCATTAGCAAACGTAAAATTGTTATATAATTATAGGTATTGTTATGAATAAAAACCATTATTATATATATGTTTTTATTATTATTGAATTTTATTTATAATACAAATATACTTTGAATAATATATATCCTATTGAACATAAAAACACTACTAACAATATACTTAATAATACTAGACACACATTTGAATTACATTCTTCTATACAAGATTTTCTATACAACTGATTCCATTCCTGTGTCACTATTGAAGTTTTATTGAAATAATATAATCTTAACTTATACTGTACAATGGTAGATATGTTTTTTATTATTGAATTTTATTTATAATAGAAATATACTTTGAATAATATATATCCTATTGAACATAGAAACACTACTAACAATATACTTAATAATACTACACACTCATTTGAATTACATTCTGCTATACAAGATTTTCTATACAACTGATTCCATTCCTGTGTCACTATTGAAGTTTTATTGAAATAATATAATCTTAACTTATACTGTACAATGGTAGAATCATTTATAATATTATCATCTATTTTGTGGGTAAATAAACCATTATTTATATTCATTCTTTTCCATGTTGAAGGCCAACTATCATTATTTACCTTATTAACAGACAGACAAATAAATGCTTCTCGAACATTATGATCAACTTGTATGAACAAAGTATTGTTAACGAATGCTGATAGAAATAGAACTCCTACTGGTAGCAGAGCCATTTTCAAAATAAAATATTTTTCCAGGGTTCTTATGTTTTATATTCGTCACGAACTAAATCTTTTAGAATATCAATTACATTATTAACTTGATCATCATCAGTCTTGGATTTCTCTTCCAAAATACTTATATGTTTGTGTCCCCAAGCTATGAAGCTCTAAATTGGATTAAATTTATTTATATTAAGCTCCAAATGTAATATTTTTTCCAACGCCCAACCTGAACCATTCTCCGCAAATATTGACATCTTTTCTTTTATTTCAGACAAAAATTTCTTGTAAATATCAGATAAATCTGTTGTTGAAGTTATGACCTTATTTTTCGTATTAAACGATTTAGTTTCGATTGTCTCTTTTGTTTGTAAGAGATATTGTCCAAACAGTTCTACATTAATCTTAACACTTATATGATTAACTAACTCTTCGGAAAGTAAACTTACAAACTTTTGTTGTACTTCATAGTAGTGAAAGTTTGGGAGTTCACGGCCCACCGTCCACCGGTGGGATCTTATCTTGTGATCTATGACGTCATAGCTCGGCCACCTTTGCGCAGGTGCAAATTTCAAGTACGTCATCGAAGTCTACGTCACTGGATCTTACGTCAGCAAACCCAACCTGCGCGCGCAGCTGTCAAATGTCACCTGTCAACTGTCACCTGTCACTTGTCAAATGTCAAAATTAAAATTTGACATACGTCACGTATGAAGGATGACGTCATAAGACATGTGTAAAAGCATGTCAGCTGTCACCTGTCATTTAAGATCTGTCAACTGTCACCTGTCACTTATGAAACGTTAAAATAAAAAACTGACATACGTCACGTGTTCAAAATGGCGTCAGAAGACATGCGTAAAAATATGTCAGCTGTCACCTGTCATTGAAGACCTGTCAACTGTCACCAGTCACGTGTTAAACGTCAGAATAAAAATTTAAGATACGTCACGTATTCAGGGCGGTGTCCGAAGACGTTTAAAAAAAGAATGGCGTCGATCGGCCTTAGGGTTCCGGAGATATAGTTTTTTGCGATTAGCGACCTAACGGCTGATGGTGGAGAGCCGAAATTCGCATGGGGGATAGTGACGGAGCAGATCTTTCGATTTGTCAAATTAGTTTTCAAAAATCTCGACTTTGAGGAAAAAATTAGATTTCAAAATTTTTACATCACCCTGTATAGTAAATTTTGGATTAATTATATAGGTTATGAATATTAGGGGATTTGGTAATAGAAAAATAGGTATTAGATCATCGGAACTAGTAAAAAATTAGATCTCAAAATTTTTACATCACCCTGTATACTAAATTTTCGATGAAATATATATAATTTAGGAATTTTATTTAAGTTAATAACAACTAAACAACTCACGTTAAAATCGTCAATGTTTAAACTGAGTTGTTGAAACACCCCTGTTTGAACAGCCCTGTTCAAACAGCCCTGTTTAAACTACCCTGTTAAAAACGTCTCTGTTTAAACAGGGTTGTTTAAACACACCCGTTTAAACAGTCGACGGTAGCACTTCCGGTTGATGATAAGGGGGTCGAATATGGTAAAAGTCATGATGGATATCAAAGAAAAGAGAAAAATTTAAATAAAGTAATAACACTATTCGGGTTTCTTAATTCCGAGAGGTAAGGGCATTAGCAATTAAAGAAAATTAATGATTTGAAATTGTTTGCAAGGAAATCAAAACGTATTTACATGTCGTTTAGTGGCAATAGAAATGAGTATACAGCGATAAGGACGGTGGAAGCCGTCGGCCTTCGCAACTTCCGTCCTTATCAGGAGAATAGTAATTAGTTGAAAAAGTTATTTACTTGCAAAATAACAGTCGGTATGTGTGTTTAGATCGAAGCAAATATGTACGTAGAACCGATCGGTAAAAATTAAGATTTGAAAATTTTTGAAGAAATAGAATGTATTAATATTATTTAAGTGAATAATAATATGTAGTAGTGCCGCGTGCAACACAGGAAGTTGCGGTTAACATTTCCGGTGATAAGGTGGGCTCGAACGTGCGAACAACAGAAAGAATTGCAAAATATTAGTATTGTACTGATAAATAAAACACACAATTAGAAATTATTAACTTTATTTGAAGCAGCAAACTGCGTCGTTAACTTGTTAGGACCCGTCAGTTTCCGGCTGATAAGGAAAAGCATAAAAGGGAGAAAGAGGCAATTTGCAAAGCACAGTTGGCGTCTGAATCTCCTAGTGTGCACGTTAAGTTCGTTGCCAGCCAGTCGGAGTGTTCTTTGTTCTTTGTTTTTTTTTTGTGTGAAGAAAGTGTACTGTGAAATTTTTGGGTAAGTACCGATTGATATTAGCTTAAAGTTTTGTAGTCTGCATGTATGAACAAAAATGAAATGTCGAATATTTACAAGAATATTAGTGCCGTTTTGTCAGGGAAAATAAAAAATAGTCTATCGATGTGTCTGTCTTACAACCTAGTGCCGTCGTGTCAGGGAAAATCAAAAATAGTCTGTCTATGTGCCTGTCTTACAACTTTAGTATACAAAATTATGATTTTAATTTCGCGTTTAAGTAACAGCATGGAAATCTTCAATTATTTACAGTAATATTAGAATCGGGATCGAGTAATAGAAAAGGAGGTTGGTCTTAAACCCTTTTTTATTTTTTAAACTATATAGATTAAGATCAAACATACTTTTTAGAATTAAAAGTCGCTGACAGTGTTCAAAACATTTCTTTTTTCATTAGTTGTTTGCTGTTTAAACGTAGTGACTTTGAGTATTTTTAAAATATTTTTTAAAATATTTTACCTTAGCAGTAGAGTGACATAGCTTCCAAACAATAAATCTTTTAAACTAGAACCTAACAAAGCACTCGTAGTCTTCATACATGTAATATTGTTTGAAAAAATTTTAAAGTCGCTGACAGTGTTCAAAACATTTATTTTTTCACTATTTGTTTTTTTTTTTGTTTAAACGCAGGGACTTATTATTTTTAAAATATTAATTTACCTTAGAAGTAGAGCGACGTAACGCCCAAACAATAAATCTTTGAAACTAGAACCTGACGAAGTAGTCTTTATGCATGTAATAGTGTTTTAAAAAATAATTTCTCTATCGGGTATGTATAAGCGCTAGTTTTGCTTGAAGTTAGGCTAAAACTGGAAATTTAATGAAAGAAAAAATTTATCAAACGGCGAGTAGGGAAAGATGACGTATGTTCGGTTTCCACTCACATCTCGGAGTCACATAATAGTAGGAGTATACCAACAAGGGTTCGGAAACATTTTCCTCAGTCAAAATATTTTATTTTCCAGAAAATGTTTGTGTGCAACTTCTGTAGCCGTGCATTCGCCAGGAAGGACAGCCTCAATCGTCATGGAGATTGCCGCTTAGCAGTCAAGATCTGCGACGTCTGCAGTGGGATTTTCAAGTCGGAGGGGGCTCTTCTTCGCCACCAGAAGGAGAAGCACCCGGCCCCCAAAAGACCAGCGAAGACCACGCAGACATCCATGGCGAAAAGAGCAAGACTCGTTTCGACAGATGGTGAGTAGTTAAAAAGTGAAATTTTCTTTTAAGACTAGAATTGTTTTTAGATAACTTTGATACTAATTATTTTTTCTTATCTCTAGAACCATCTACATCAGCAACGCAACACTGCAAGGAGTGCAAACTGGATGTTCCAGTCTCCCGATGGGGAGGACATCTGAGAACGTTAATCCATCGGGAGAAGTGTTGTGTGAGGATGCAGGAGGAAGAAGGAGTGGTGCGGGTGGAAACATCATTTAGAAACCGGATCACTACCTACAGACTCACTTCAAGCCAAGACCCAACCAACGTGAAGAACTACGTACAGCAGCTGAAACAAAAATTCGTCAAGTTGGTTGGGGCCGTTGTGTTAAGGTACGACTACCTGAAGATTGGCTTGGAGCTTTTCGGTCGCTTTCTCCTGCAGTCGAGCGAGTCGGAGGAGGTGAAGTCCTTCAACACCAAATACCAGCTGGTGAGCAGGGCTACGGACTTGGAGGAGCTGTTTGAGCAGTTCAGCGCTATCCTGGACCGGAAGTATTCGGAATTTATGGAAAAGGATAGTGGTAAGTGTAAAACTATTGCAAATTTTTTTTTAAAACTTCAATATTTCTTACTAATACCTATTTCTATTGTTACAGGGTGGGCGCTCCAACAACTCCTCCACTTAGAATTAGGTATCAACAAGATCCAGCCTCTAAAGCCATCTTCCTACATCCCGCTGCCAAAGGAGATTGAAGCAAAGAAAGCTGTCTTGAACATCCAGAACACGGATCAAAAATGTTTCATGTGGTCAGTCCTAGCTGCCTTACACCCACTTCATTGGACTCAACATCCAAATAGAGTCGCGAACTATTTGTCTTTTGAGAACGAACTGGACTTTACAGGTATAGAATTTCCGATTAAACTTATCGACATCGCTAAGTTTGAGCGATTCAATAATATTTCTATCAATGTTTATGGACTGGAGAAACTGTTCGAAGATGGTAAAAATAGTATTGAAGTCGTGGGTCCCTTATACTTTACAAAATCTCGTAATAGGGAGCGACACGTAAATTTGTTAGTAATCAGTGATGACTATGGAAATAGTCATTACTGTTTAATAAGAAGTTTATCTCGCCTGATCTCAAGTCAATTATCCCTACATCATGGTGTTAAGTATTTATGTGATGGTTGTTTATCGTATTTTGATTCAGAACAAAAATTAAAGACTCATCAGGAGCACGATTGCGGGCACGTTTTAGCTAAAGTCCCAACGACAAATTTAAAAAAAAATAAATATGGTGAAGAGATTCCCGAGAATATTTTGAAATTTACAAACTTTGAAAAAAAATTAAAAGTGCCTTTTGTTGTTTATGCCGATTTCGAAACTATCCTTGAACCCCTGGATACAGAGGAAAATGCGCAGGATCCCGATACGTCATACACTGTGAGAACACACAAACATGTTCCGTACTCGTTCGGTTACTACATCAAATGTAACTTTGACGATGCTCATTCGATTTACCAAAGTTATAGGGGTCCGGATGCTCACAAAGAATTCGTAAAACGTTTAGAGATTGATTCTAAATCAATCTATAATCGCTTTATGAAGGAAGTAGTACCCATGACACCTATTTCTGCGGAACAAGAGAGGGAGCATCAAGAAGCTAGGGTGTGTCATATTTGCGAAAAGCCATTTGATGCAGCGTTAAACGATCGTGTGCACGAACATAGCCATACAGACGGCTCCTATCGAGGTCCCGCGCACTCTGTATGCAACCTGAATTACAAAATCCCTCAATTTATACCCATCTTTTTCCATAACATGTCCAACTTTGACTCCCACCTGTTTGTTAAGGAATTGGCTTCCAACGAAGAAAAGTTGGATGTTATCCCTCAAAACAAGGAAAAGTATATCTCCTTTACTAAACATGTTTTGGTGGATAACATCGAGAACAGAGATGGTAAACAACATCAGGTATTTTTAAAATTACGCTTCCTCGACAGTTTTCGTTTCATGGCCAGCAGTCTCGATAAACTTAGTCAAAATTTAAAACCAGAACAATGTCGAGAAGTGAGAAAATATTTCGCGGAAGAAAATAAGTTTCAGCTTATTCGACAGAAGGGTGTCTTCCCATATAATTACGTGGATAGTTTCGCGAAATTGAATGACACAAAGCTTCCATCACAAAAAGACTTTTATAACCAGCTGAAAAAAGAAGACATCAGTAACGAGGATTACAAGCGTGCTGGGGCTGTATGGAATTTATTTGAATGTAAAACTTTAGGCGAATATTCAGATATTTATTTAAAATCCGATGTACTATTATTGACAGATGTTTTTGAAAGTTTTAGAGACGTGTGCCTTAACACTTACGGTCTAGATCCTGCGCAGTACTTCACGGCGCCCTCTCTTGCGATGGACGCCGCACTCAAGTCCACATCAATTTGCTTGGAATTACTGACAGATCTAGACATGGTACACTTCTTTAAACACGGTATTCGCGGTGGGGTCAGTCAGTGTAGTGTTAGAAAAGCTTTTGCTAACAATAAATTTCTACCTCATTATGACGCTTCCAAACCTACTTCCTACATCATGTATTTGGACGCTACCAACCTCTATGGTGCGGCTATGTCTCAATATTTACCAACGGGGAATTTTAAGTGGTTAGATGAGACCGAAATTCAAAGTTTAGATTACAGGAATGTCGCGAACGATTCTAAAACTGGCTATATATTAGAGGTAGATTTAGAATATCCCGAACAGTTGCATTATTTACACAACGAACTACCCTTTTGTCCACAATCAATAGCTCCACCAGAATCAAAATTCCAAGATATTGAAAAATTAATTCCAAATTTTAAACCTAAAAGTAAATATATAATTCATTACCAAAATTTGCGCCAGGCTTTAGATTATGGGCTTAAGCTCACCAAAATTCATCGCGTTATATCTTTTGACCAATCACCGTGGCTAAAGAAATACATTGACCTAAACACAGCGATGCGCAATCAAGCGCAAAATAAGTTTGAAAAAGACTTTTTTAAACTTATGAACAACGCCGTGTTTGGGAAAACAATGGAAAATGTGGAGAAACGGGTAGATGTTAAACTTGTTTCTCATTGGGAAAATATTGGTAGAAGGTTGGGAGCCGAAGCGTTAATTTCAAAACCTCATTTTAAAGATCGCACTATTTTTAACGAGAACCTGGTAGCTATCCAGATGAAAAAACAAAAAATCACATATAATAAACCGATTTACGTGGGTTTCAGCATCTTGGAAATATCCAAGACTATTATGTATGACTTTTTGTACGGGTATATTAAGCCAAAATACGGCAACAACGCGGTATTACTCTACACTGATACCGATTCCCTTGTGTTAAAAATTACAACCGAAAATTTCTATAGCGATATGACACAAAATTTAGATAGATTCGATACGTCTAATTTCTCACAGGAAAATCCACATGATGTTCCTGTAAACCAGTCAATTTTGGGCAAAATGAAAGATGAGTATGCAGGAAAAATCATTTGGGATTTCTACGGTACCGGGGCGAAGGCATATTGTGTAAATGTGGAGGGAAAGTTAACCAAAAAAGCTAAGGGAGTTCCTGACTACGTCACCCAATCCGAACTGACTCTGGACGATTATAGGGAAGCGGTTGACGTAGAAGGAACTCAGATTCATCGTCAGATGAACACTTTCCGTTCGCATTTACACGATATGTATGTCGAACTGAAAAATAAGGTAGCGCTATCACACGCGGACGATAAGCGTTACCTTATTCCCGGCGACTTGGAGAACACGCTTGCTTGGGGTCATAGAGATATTGAAAAGTATAAGGAATCATCGGAAATTCCATGAGCGAAGACTGATCACGGGCAGCTAACTTTCCTTCAATCCCCCTTTGGTAGCTAAATGTATGACTTTCGAGGCTGTGATATTAGATTAAGCATATATGTTATTTATTTTATTATTTATTGTATTCATTTATTCCTACCCTATTTATTGTATTAATGTATTTCACCCTAGTCTACCCTATTTATTGTATTCATTTAGTTACTGTATATGTATATTTTACCGAAGTTTACCCTAGCTTTATTTTTCTATTATTTGTTTATATGTATATTTTACCCAAGTTTACCCTATTTTTTTTATTTTTACATTGTTTGTTTATATGTATATTTTACCCAAGTTTACCCTATTTTTTTTGATTTTTTATATTGTTTGTTTATTTTACTATATTTACTATTTCCAGACCGCTGTTCGGTCAGATTTTTTGCTTTTTTAACTTATTTTACCCAAGTTTACCCTTTTTTGATTTTTATATTGTTTATTATTTTACTCTATTTACAGACCACTGTTCGGTCACATTTTGTGTTTTTTTCACTTTTTTTACACTTTAATAAATTTTTGTGTTTATATTGGTGTTTTATTTCCTTAGTTAGAACAAAGAAAAACAAATTAACGTTAGACTATTTATTTAGTAACAGTATAATATTCAATATTAAGCTTATACAATTCATAAACATGTTTTGCAAATAGGTGTATTAGCTTCTCGGTCCATCGAAATAGATACTTGTCTGTTGTGGCATCTTCAAACTTGAGACTTCTCTTCTCACCATTGCGATGAAACACTAGCGTGTACTGTCCAATTATCATAAATATATCTACCCAATGGGTATTGAAACAATCAAAAGTGCTTAAAAATTCTTCAAATTCCTCACTAGAGAAAGAAATTTTGCCATAACCAATAGTATCCAAAATTACTTGTTTGCGTTCCTCTTCGGACGTAGTAAAAATGACAGTTATAAAGTCATCAATCTCGTAAACTCGGTTAGGCTTAGTCTTAAGAACTTTCGCTGGAACATCAGGACATCTAGAGGACGATTCAAACACCCTATCCCAGCTGGAAGAGGAGGAGGAGGAGGAGGAGACCGCCATTGGTAAGTTGAAATGGTAAGTTTCGAAAACAATCTAACCACAGATTTATATTCTTGGTAAAACTTAATATCTCTTTTCAGCTTGCGTATTTTTTTCAAATGCTCGTCTAATCTAACTGACAAGTCGACTGTCTTTGTCATAAGCTCGAGACTAAATGATCAAATTTCTCAAGGGGGGCCTAATAATATAGGATAAAATTAAACATGTAATACAGTTTAACTTCTTTATTTAGGTAAAAAATCATAAATATATTCATACAAAATTTTTGAATTCTTAGCACTACAAATACAATATTCTAAAGCATGATAAGAACACGTGGTTTTACTTAGAGCTAATTTCGGTACAGCAACACTGCCCCCAGTAAATTCTAAATTAACAATATCGGGTATATGCTTAAGATATTTCATCGTGGAAAAAGTTTCCAGTAAGAAGGTCTTCTTTACATGCCCCTTCACATAGATGACATCAACATCCCGTAGATCGTTGTAGATAATGCGGTGAAGTTCATTGTAATCGGTTTCGCCGGAATTGTAGTATAAACCATGTCGGTTCCCATATAGAAACATCACTTGCTTCTGGCAATCATAGGACAGCTCATAAAACGGCCGAACGGGTTTGAAAAGATAGTTCCGTATTTGCTTTCCATCGTAAATAGCCAATTCTTTAGCTTGAAATTCTGGAACGCTGAATCCCTGAACGTCAACCACAACAAACTTCATCGTGCTGAGAGGGTTGAATAGTAACTGATTACAACAGATCACGTACTTGACCTGTTAAAGCCTGATACTCGAGCACTCGATCATGAATAATTATACAAAAGGCTCGTGACTCCTTCGAGAAGTTTTCGGAACTTTGAAACTCCAACTTAACGTCAATAGTGTTACTCTTGAGGGCTTCATTTTGTTTGGAGCAGTCAATAACAAATAGGGCTCTGCCAGCGAAAGCGAGAAAATCCAAGAGCGGCTCCGACCGTTGTTTTCCCAAATAGGTTTTTTGAAAGTCCGTATACATCTGATAGGCTTCTGCAAACTGTCTATTGGCAAAGTTTAGGTTTAACGACTCATAGGGGTAAACTTCAGAATTCAAATGCAATTTGACGTCGGTGATGTCTAAATTATCAAAGTAGGTACAATCAGCTTCAAAGTTATCTTTTCGCTTCTTCATAAAAAAGACAATGACGTATCGGGCTCTCTCAGACATGGTCTTCACGGTCCAAATATCACGCTTTGTTGTTCTCAAAGCAGGCAGTTCATGTAGTTCCCAGTTTCTAAATGGAATATATATCGGTTTGTTCTTGGCAATTTCATCCAAAAGCCTTAATTTCACTGCATCACTCGGGTAAATATGCTTCACTTTCAACTCAACCGTTTTTAAGGTTATTGTCGCCTTCTTAGTACCAGTGGACTTGTAGCAGTTGTCATCATGACGAGCACGAACCAGTTTAATTTTCTGTTTACCCATTAATACATTGTGGTAATCGGCAAACACGCCAAACAATAGGGAAAGGGGGATACGAAAATTAAAGTCTTTGGATGTTTCATCCAAGGTCTTGACAGTTCCACTTGGCCAATTCCATCCAGCTATGTCTAGAGCCCGACTTTCCTGCTCATTTAAACATAGCAGATTTTTAACGGTGCTAACAATACCAGGATCTCGAATCTTTTCAATCTCCTTGCCATTAACTTCATAGGAAATGTTGTCAAAGAGAAAGGCTCCGGCATTATTGGTTAGATCGCAAGTACCGGTCTTACCAGTGGCATCTGCTTCCACCTTAAACGTACCCTCGATGTAGAGTTGAGCTTCACTCATATCCAAAAAGACATCTTGCTGATTGATAACAATCTCGATTTCGTCATTGTTATTAAAGGAGTTGGTAAAGGGGTGATAAGTGTGCCATTCTTCGCGAATGACCGACTCATCACTCTTGATCTGATTGAAGATTTGAAGTTTTTCTGACATGGTAGCCGTAAGGACTGCTTATAGACTGCAAATATAAGATATTTGAAAACGTGAGTGACCCCTTCGACTTCTGATCACTGAATGATCTGCCGACTGAGGTATTAGTGTTTAAATACCTTTTAAATACTAGAACCATTTCGTCTAAGTTCTAATCGAATTACTACTTCTTCACCTCGAAAATTAAGAGGTCTAGAATCCTGGTCTACTAGCGTGAGAGTGATGTTATAGATGCTTTTCTGGTTCACAGGTAAATAGATTAGATTCCTTGGCTCGATATTTATACTGTAGCCGGGGTCAACAGTTGGTGAAAATTCGTACAGAGTATGTGAGGGATTATTTGTGTAATACGAGCCGGAAATGATGTTACACTCTACTCGAATAGTAACAACTTGTATAATTTCCACAGGTTGATCTGATTCGTGGGATTTACCAGACTTTAACAGTTGAGACGAAAATCCCAACACCTTTGCAATACTGTCTTTTGGCTTAAAGTTTATGTCGTAGACACTGGTTAACTCACACTTTAACGTATTGTTATTGGGTTTCAGCGATAAGATGCGATTCCGTTCGTCTGCGGGAGCACTGGGATCTAGGAGCTTACGTTGTAGAAACTGCTCGATATCTTCCAACTCGTAGGACCCTGTTGGTATTTCCAGTACTCGTTCCTCCTGATTATTGATAATATAATAAAACTTGTTTCGTCCCTCTTCTATATTGGGAATCGTGTTCCAAGTGTTTAGCGAAATTAATGCTAACGAGTAATCAAACCTGGAATCGAGCTCTATGGGAGGTACAAAGTATGCTTCAAGTCGATGAGAGCGACCTTTTAACGTGAATGTCTGTGACATGACTGCGAGCAATAAGCATCAACACCTGCATTTATAAAGTTTCATTGTAGAGAAATGCTAGAGCAAGATGACCACAATTGGTCATTCCATAATCCTGATACTGATCGGAATTAAAATAGATTTTCACATTTTTCATGTACCTGACAAATTCCTTGGGTGGTTTCAAGTTGCCAAAACTATCGAAATAAACAACTCGATTACCGTGTTTCTTGTAAGCTACCCAATGTGTTCCGAAGCCTGTGTTCCGATCCAAATTAATAACACCACACTCTGTTTTGAGGGGTGCGTTCGGTAAAGTGTTTCGCATAAATACTCCTCTAAAATGCGGTATTTTTAATCGAGTGACGTACGACTTAATATCATGATCGGATAATGGTTTTTCAGGTAGCTTTATTGGTAGTTTTTTGGCAGTTTTCGTAAAAACAATCCATAGCCAGTTTTGTGCTTCTTTAAATACATGCCGCTACCCTTTTTTCCCAATGCAATCGCCTCCATTGTTTCGTTGTGTCGTTTCGATTCTTTCAACTTCTCCTTGGCACTTTGAGCGTCATTAACGGCCTTAGCTATCCCCGCGGCGCCTCCGCTGAGTGCTCCCAGGGCACTAAGTCCTGCAAATATGGGAATAAGTGGTAGAAACCCACCCTGTTTCGGTAAGGGTATTATTCGTGGTACGTTGATCCTCTTACGTCCTCCCACCTTCTTGACCGTTACTCGTGCAGCTTTAAGTATTTTACTGAGAGTTCTTTTCTTACTAACATCACCAGTACCCGTATGTCGAAGTTGTTTCTTAAGCAGAGTGACCACTGATGATAGGGGTTTCATCTTCTTCTTGCGAGCACCCAACTTGCGTTTCACCTTCTTGCCAGCACCCAACTTGCGTTTTACCTTCATAGCGTTCGTTACTAACCACGCTGAAGCTTTTTCACCCAAACTGGAATCGTTTGCCTTTACTCGTTCCCAAGCTCGGTTCTCCAACACTCGATCGGCTCTATGTCTTTGTTCCAACTCTGTTGACTTGGCGTATTCGATATCGTGATCGCGACAAGCACTATCCAATTTGTTCTTTGGTCGATCGCCTCGAGCCAGTCGCTCTTGAAGTTTGGTTCCCGGTCCGCAATAGGAATAACCAGGCAAATGAAGCTCGAACGGGAGCTTGTTGATAGCTGTATTTAACACACCTGCACCCTGCAGAGTCTTCATTCGTAATGAAGCCCTGGGAGGGTGTAGAGTAGTATTTATAGAGATGCGTCAAGAGAAGCAGAAACTCAAAATCCAAGTTTATAATTGCGATATGAAAAAAGAAAAGTGCCTCAGTAGCAAACATGGTCAACTTTTGCCTTCTACAATTCGAGCGTTAATATGTGGTCCGAGTAATTGTGGCAAAACCAATGTAATGATTAGTCTTTTGATTGATGAAAATGGTTTAAAATTCGAGAATGTGTACGTGTATTCTAAATCTCTACAGCAAGACAAGTACGACTTTCTTCAACAGGCTATGAAACATTCCCGTTTAGGCTATTTCGGCTACAGCGATAATGATGAAGTTTTAGATCCTGCCAGTGCCCGACCTCACTCTGTATTCATATTTGATGACGTAGCATGTGAGAAGCAGGATAAAATACGTAATTATTTTTGTATGGGTCGACATCATGCGATTGATTCATTCTATTTATCGCAAACTTACTCGAAAATACCCAAACAGCTGGTTCGTGACAATGCCAATGTATTAATTTTATTTAAGCAGGACGACTTAAACTTGAAACATATCTATGACGATCACGTTCATACAGACATGACATTCGATGCATTTAAACATATTTGCTCCGAATGTTGGAAAGATAGGTATGGCTTCCTAGTAGTGGTGAAAGACAATGATATTGCTAAAGGCCGATATCGTAACAAGTTTGATACATATATCATACCCTAAACCCTCGGGACTCAGTGTGACACTTGACGTTCTAGAAGCTAGATGTGTTAAGTCTCGAGAAACAGGGTCTGTTTAGTAGTTGTTTTAGCTGTTTCCTAGCTGTTTTTCCCGAACAGGGTCTGTTTTTTAGCTGTTTTTCCCGAACAGGGTCTGTTTTTTAGCTGTTTTTCCAGAACAGGGTCTGTTTTTTAGCTGTTTTTCCAGAACAGGGTCTGTTTTTTAGCTGTTTTTTTCCAGAACAGGGTCTGTTTTTAGCTGTTTTTCCAGAACAGGGTCTGTTTTTTAGCTGTTTTTCCAGAACAGGGTCTGTTTTTTAGCTGTTTTTTTCAGAACAGGGTCTGTTTTTTAGCTGTTTTTTCCAGAACAGGGTCTGTTTTTTAGCTGTTTCTCTAGAACAGGGTCTGTTTTTTAGCTGTTTTTTTTTCCGAACAGGGTCTGTTTTTAGCTGTTTTTCCCGAACAGGGTCTGTTTTTAGCTGTTTTTCTAGAACAGGGTCTGTTTTTTAGCTGTTTTTCCAGAACGGGGTCTGTTTTTTTAGTATGTCTACCCCCATGAGCCAGCTCGATAAAGACGTTAAACGTAGGATTATCCAAGCTGCACGAACAATAAGAAAGAAGTATTTAGCATTAAAGTTGGAGCGAGGCGAAGAAGATGAAGCTCTTAATAAATTATTAATGCCGATTACCGCTCCTCTGAATAAGCTTGTGAGTGCTTCCGCCGCCGCCACTGCAAAATCTAAGAAACGTAAGATTAAAGGGGAACAGAGTGTTGGTGTAAAACCCAAAGTTAAACCGTCCAAACCTCCTGTAAAATTTTTAACCGAGGAAACTCACTACGGGGATGTTGCTGCTGCTGCTGATGATGATGATGATGCTGTGTTTGAAGAACCAGCTCAGAATCCTGCGGAACACATAAGACAGAATTTTGAAGATTCTCTTCGAAAATCTGATGTCTTTGAGACTTTTATCGAGCAGTATCCGAAGATTGCTCAAGAATATCTGAAACTATATTGGTCGCACTCTACCGAAATAGATGCTAACAGCCTGAAATATGATTTGGTGACTGATTCTTGGAGCTTAGGTTCAGAACCGGTTAATTTCTTAAAGAATGGTGATATTCAAGTTGGCCCCCTTACGTATAAAGGAACTCTGGGACTATACGATTTATTGTTTCTCAAGGTTCCTCAATTTAATACCGCTGCCGATGAAGAACAATACAAAGATATTTTAAAGCGATCAGATTTATACTTGAAAGACAATGGTCAGTTGAAAGGTAATAGATCCCACAAATACAATGCCATTGTGAAACCACTAATTTCGAAAGGTTCTACCAGTAAAATTCCTTCGCCCGGGGGTAGAATAGCGACCAGATCGAAGTCGGAGAAATCTGGATCTGTGAAATCCGGATCTGCCTTAATGGAATACAACGAAAAACCCAAAGAATATGTCTACTATGATGACGTAAATGAGCTGGTTGACAGGTTAAAAAAGCTAGACGCTTCCAATCAGGTTGGCAACAATAATAACATGAACGAGATTTGGAGCATTTTGCATGAATTGGAACACCTTGGAGTAATTGAATTCTATAAATAAGTTTGTTAAAGCTGTTATGCCTTAGTACCGCAGTAATCATGAATAAGTTTGGACGTTCCTTGCCCACGTCGTCTAATCAGAAGAGAGTGAGAGTGTTGCAAGCACCCAACTTGATCACTCTTACAAAAGATGGCGATTATGATATTCGAGATCATCGGCTTTGTAACGTCAAATCGCCAGCAGATATCGCTGATGCAGTAAATAAAAAGTTTGTAGAGCGTATGCTAACTTCCCTTTCTACTACCATTGATAGATCGCTGAATGATAAAATACAAGTATCCCACTTGGAGATGTTGAGACAAGTAACGGGGTTGGAACAAAAAGTAAACAACTCTAACGGTAGTATTGTAAAACAAATGGAGACCTTTACAAAAACTAATAAGGGTTCTGTAGACTCGGTATCCAGCCAACTTAAGCTGCTTGACAACAAATTAAAGAGCGAGACTTTAGTTTTGAATAAAAACCTGGATCGCCTATCTACCCAATTCAAGGATCTCGAAAAACGCCTAAAAGTTTACACCAATCAGGCTATTCAAAATGCTCTCAGACCAGTTAGGACGGATGTGGGAAAGATTCGTGAAGAACTCTCCAAATTATTACAAACAGTTGATTTGCTAAAGAAAGGATCTTCCCGTCCACCAACTGTTTAAAATGTAGACGTATATAATTCGATATCTTGCTGCAGAACCTCATTCTTTGAGAAATAATGGCCAAGGGCATTACGAAGGCTAGAGAACAAGTTGTTAAGGAACTACATAAACCCGCTAGAATCAAATTTAAACGTCGCAGATTTATCCAGTATGGTTTAGACGATACGTTTGCCTCCGATCTTGCGCAGCTCGATCAGTACGCCCGTGAAAACAAGGGATTTAAATACATCTTGGTTGTAATTGATTGCTTTTCAAAATTTCTCTGGACCCGGCCTCTCAAGTCAAAAAATGCTCAGGATGTGACTAATGCCATGGATCATATACTCAAACAGTCTCGGAGGATTCCGAAAAAGCTGGTGACAGATAATGGGAAAGAGTATTACAACGCTAGCTTTCAAAGTCTTATGAAGAAGCATGGGATACATCATTACAGTACCTTTAGTATTTTAAAGGCTTCTATTGCTGAACGAGTAATTCGAACGCTCAAAGAACAACTGTTTAAGTTGTTTACCTTGAATGGTAATCATAACTGGATCGACTTGTTGGAACAAGTTACAAATACTTACAATAACACCAAACATCACACAATCCGCATGAAGCCGAAGGATGTTAGCAAGAGTAATGAGAAGAAAATATTGAACTCGGTTTATAGTCGTTTAAAGGTTGTGGGAAAGCAAAAATTCAAAGTTGGCGACATTGTTCGCATCAGTAAGGCTAAGCACGTGTTTGAAAAGGGTTATGTACCTAATTGGACCACTGAGTTGTTTAAAGTATCTCAGGTTAAGATTACAAATCCAACGACTTATTTGCTAGAGGATTCGAGTGGTCAACCCATTAGTGGGGGATTCTATGAAGAGGAATTGCAAAAAACCAAACAATCTGATGTATTTCTTATTGAACAAATTTTGCGTAAAAAGGGCAAAAAGATGTATGTAAAATGGCTTGGGTTTGATAAGTCTCATAACAGTTGGATAGATATAGTGAAGGATGTGGTTTAAACGCTCGTTCTTTGTATAAATAGACAGAATTTTCCTGCTTTCGATCAGTTAAAACTATGCCGTATTGCAAAGAGTGTGATAGTGAAATTTTATCTCATAGTGCTCATAACCGCACTCTAAAACATAAGCAGCAATGTAGTGAGAACTTGTACTCTCAGGTAAAATTAGTTCGAACTGCTTTTAAACAACGGATACTAACTTACCATCTGACAAGTGACTTACATCCGACCGATGTTAAGCAATATTTAGAAGATCTCAAAGATACGGTTATGACTTTACTCACTGATCCTTTAAAGACTTTTCCCCAGCTTAAAGTTAATATGGAGCTATATGGACGTTATCTGTTGGCATCAACACAGGAACAAAACATAAAATCGTTTAATACAAAATTTAGTGTTATTTCTCCCAACACTAATTTGGACGACTTTTACAGCGAATATCAGATCTCTCTAGTGAAAAAAGCTTCCGAATTCACCGAGATGGGAAGCGGATGGGCGTTATCCAAACTACTGTTTCTCGAACTTAACATCAATAAATGTGGAGTGGGGGTATAGTTTCCTCTAAACTCATACTAATCCTAATACGTTGGCTGACGTCATTATTTTAGTGCGAACCATGGCCAGTAAACGTTGTACCGCTCCTGCTGCTGCTTCTGAGGTGATGGAAGACAACGACGACAGTTCCCGAAGCTCATCGCCCTATTGGACATATCTGGACAGTATGATTCTCCGAAGTAACCGAGAAATTCGCAACGAGAAGAAACTCTTGGGTGAATTTTGCTATCCTACTGGCAATGTTACAGTAATTGTGGGCCTTAGTATTGCCAGGGGGATGATGCCAAGTGTAAAACTAACCACAACAACAACAACAACAACACCCGAACATCTTCAGCTCTCCCTCTGCCATTCTGATTGGATCGAGTTTTTGGAGATTATCGACAAGATGATTGCCGATACTGATGGAAGTGTGACAACAACGCAGATGTCTTCATCGGAAAATTTTACCGTATCCAGTGCTATTCTTTTGAACGATCGATTATTTAGACTCAAGAGTAATGATGTAACTTTAACATTTTCTTACAATGATATAAATTCTATTGTTAGCATTAGGCATTTAATTAACTATAGATTAAAGTTAGTCGAACGTTTACAATTTAGAAGCTATTATGACGATACTTTGCAGTATGCAAAATGTTTTGTTACTATTAAGGATACCTTTTTTGAAATTGTAACCAATCTCTGTAATTTAAACCCCTCTGAACAAAGTTATTACATGTTGGAATTATTGCATTACAACCTGCAAAAATTGTTAGATGACTTTGATAAACTGTATATGTATTCTGATGACTTATAATAATAAATCTTTTACAACTCTCGGTTCCTTTCTTTTTTTCCTCTCACCCTTATCCTACTGTTCCTCATAAAACCACTCGATTTCCGGCAGAGTTTTCATAGTTGTTCCGACGTTCCTTGCAGTCAGTTGTAACCTGTTCAGACCTGTCGTGACTTGTTACATAACCTTAAAACACACGTCTTTGAGTCTCATAAGCGTGTCTGTGCAAGATGTCAAAAGAACGTCAGGAAGTTTGCATCGATCTTCAAGGTTACCCCTTAGCCAGTGGGTTTATACCGAAGGAGTTGGCTGTGTATGATGGCGTACGATTTTGCAGCTTTCTCTTCAAACCTCCGTATGGCAGGAAATTTTTAAAGCCTGAAGATCTCAAGATTGTCGAATATTTGGAGGAAAACTACCATGGACTAATGTGGGAGTCTGGCTGTTTGGACTTGAATCAATTTGAAAGTGTTTTACGTAACATATGGCTTCAGTATGACTCTCCGAAATTTCTGGTTAAGGGCGATTTAAAGGCAGCTTGTTTAAAGCAGATTTTTGATTCTTCCCTTATATTTAGTATTCCTTTAAAGACCGAACCTAAATTAAGTAAATATAAGAAAGTTGTGGAATGTTTCCACCATAAGGACTTTAATGTTTGGCATTGTGCCTGTAATAATGCTAAGTTATTGTATAATTTCCGACATTGTTTTTTAAATGATCTGGAATAAAAGTATATAACAGATTTTGTTTGTTTTATTTCTTAGTATAGCTCGATTAGTCTAAGTAGAAAGCCGTTGTAAAATGGCTGGTCGCAGTGTAGATTGTACTGATTGCTTAGACGACGGTCTTGGCTTTATTCGTACTTTTGAAGAACGACTGATCACGTTTGCAAATTGGACCAATAAAGTTAGTCCTAAAGACCTAGCACAGGCTGGTTTTTATTACACCCAGCGTTTGGATATCGTTCAATGTGTCTTTTGCCGCTGTGAGTTTACTGATTGGAAAGAGGGAGATGATCCGCTGGCCGACCACTACAAGTACTCCCAACATTGCCCGTTAGCTAAAGTATTGTGGAAGTGTCGCCAACTGAAAATGGCAGTTCCACCATCATCATCACCCCAAAGCTTGAAGAAGAAGACGAAGATACAACAGCAGGAGCCGCTCCCAACTCTCCATGTTAGTTCTCTGTTCTTACTACCGCTTTTGGTACTATCGTACAGCGGACTGATACACATATACGACCTTATAAATATCTATCAGTCCAAGTTTTAAATCATTTTGACATCAGTCATGGCAGCGTTAAGTTCGACGTACATTCTGCTCGTTGCGTTAGTGCAAAACGTATTCTACGTATACATGCCAAATAATGTTAAGGATGCCGCCATCATGATTGAAACCGAGGATTTTCCCTCCAATAATACGTGGTTACATATGGTTTACGAAAGAATAGACCATCAGCAAACGCCTGTTTTCTCTATGAAGATTCCTACGACAGCAGCAGCAGCATCAAGCAGCCTTCTTCGCTACAAAGTAAAGTTCATCTTTCGAGATAACACCGTTGGCGAAACCGATTGGAAGACAATACTTCGTGGGGATACATTAACTAGCACACCATCATCATCATCATCATCAAACACAGTTTTGAATTTACTTATATTTATAACTATAGCTTGTTCATTATTGTTAAGTAATGTAATATTTAATATTTGTAAGACAATTCGACAACATTCTTAATTAAAACCGATTTTTTCCTATTCAAGGTTTTATTTATCTACATCTGCTATCTATGATGCGGTTACCATGCATAAATTAAAACAAGTGTTCACCTTATCGCCCGGAAATGGCAACCACAAAGCCAGCCTTATCACCGGAAACTGCTAACCGCAGCTTCCTATGTTTCACGCGGCACTAATACATATTTTTGCTGTTATTAGTCCATAAAATTCAATCAAATAATATTCATAGTTTCTATAATTAAATTAAAAAATTTCCTATGTCCAGTGATATAAAAATTTTGAGATCTAATTTTTTACTAGTTCCGATGATCTAATACCTATTTTTCTATTACCAAATCCCCTAATATTCATAACCTATATAATTAATCCAAAATTTACTATACAGGGTGATGTAAAAATTTTGAAATCTAATTTTTTCCTCAAAGTCGAGATTTTTGAAAACTAATTTGACAAATCGAAAGATCTGCTCCGTCACTATCCCCCATGCGAATTTCGGCTCTCCACCATCAGCCGTTAGGTCGCTAATCGCAAAAAACTATATCTCCGGAACCCTAAGGCCGATCGACGCCATTCTTTTTTTAAACGTCTTCGGACACCGCCCTGAATACGTGACGTATCTTAAATTTTTATTCTGACGTTTAACACGTGACTGGTGACAGTTGACAGGTCTTCAATGACAGGTGACAGCTGACATATTTTTACGCATGTCTTCTGACGCCATTTTGAACACGTGACGTATGTCAGTTTTTTATTTTAACGTTTCATAAGTGACAGGTGACAGTTGACAGATCTTAAATGACAGGTGACAGCTGACATGCTTTTACACATGTCTTATGACGTCATCCTTCATACGTGACGTATGTCAAATTTTAATTTTGACATTTGACAAGTGACAGGTGACAGTTGACAGGTGACATTTGACAGCTGCGCGCGCAGGTTGGGTTTGCTGACGTAAGATCCAGTGACGTAGACTTCGATGACGTACTTGAAATTTGCACCTGCGCAAAGGTGGCCGAGCTATGACGTCATAGATCACAAGATAAGATCCCACCGGTGGACGGTGGGCCGTGAACTCCCAAACTTTCACTACTCTTCATCAAAAAACTCTTCAATGTCCACGTACTTTTTCGATGGAAGCAGCATGTAAGACACAATCCTGTTTTTAAACGCGGAAGTTAAAATGTTTACATTATCGTCACTTTTAAGTGCACTTTTATGTAGGTTTGACCGTAAATGCGCAGCAAGTTTATTTTTCACATACCAAGTATCACAATCTTTACATCGTGATAAAGTAAGTTTAGGTATTGGAGGTCTGTCTTCTATTTTAGCTTTTTTCATGGATACATCACATACCTGGGTATTAGCCTTTCTTTTTTTGCGAGAACAAGATGGCCTCATGGCGCACGATTCTTTTTTATGTCTATACACGTTCGATTGATGAATAAAACTCTTGTTGCATTCACTGCACTGATACATCTTGAGAACTGAACAAAAAAGCAGAAAAGGTTGATATTTATTCAACAGTTCTTGGGATATTTTTAACTGGTCTCACAACACTTTGCACAATACTGTTTTTGCAAACTAAACAATTAATATAATATCAACGCTAACTAACCGCTGAGGATATATATCTAACAAGGAGAAAGCACAACTGTCGAGCTCAAGGTGCGACTGCAGAATGGGAAGCGCAAAGAGAATATAAAGAGAATCCGTGTGGGCGGGGCATGCCCATGCGCATCCGTATTGCGCAGATGTAAAGGAGTGGGGAGAGGAGTGGGGGGAGTTTTTAAAGTTCATTTGGAAGCTCCTGTGGAGCTGGATTTGATATAAGAGTGGTAGGATTTGGTAGCTCCTTTGGAAGCTCCTGAGAGGAGAGAGGAAAGGGGAGAGGGGAGAGGAGTGGGGGGAGTTTTTAAAGTTCATTTGGAAGCTCCTGTGGAGCTGGATTTGATATAAGAGTGGTAGGATTTGGTAGCTCCTCTGGAAGCTCCTGAGAGGAGAGAGGAGAGGGGAGTTTTTTTTTCGTCTGGGAGTTTTTTTTTGAGCCGCCTTTTTTTTTTTTTGAGCCGCCATTTTTTTTTTTCTTTTTTTTTTTGAGCCGCCATTTTTTTATTTTTATTTTTTTTTTGAGCCGCCATTTTTTGTTTTTTTTTTGAGCCGCCATTTTTTTTTTTTTTGAGCCGCCTTTTTTTTTTTTTTTTTTTGAGTTTTTTTTGAGTTTTTATATGCGCAGTAGACCAAAATGCGTACCACGCGCACACCGAGCGTGCTAGACATGCGCACGGAGTGTTAGGAGATGTACTTTGGTGTGTACATTCCAACCCACCCACTTTTAAGAATATAACTCCAATAGTGAAGCCACAAATAAAAAATTTGTTGTTTTGGGCGGGTCTACCGCTCTACATATGGGGTCTGTATTGACCTGTGTATTGTTCGAATTAGTACAACACTTGCGTTTTAACCGCACTTACCCTTTTAAATATCGCGCTGTAATACGATGAAATGAGTGAAGCTTTGTGTAATGATGTTTAACGATTTAGAGTGGGGGGATTTGGTGGTGGTGGGATGCTGTAAATCCATGGATTAATGAATAATACTTCTAATTATTTGTTTGACATTTATAAAACATATATTAAAATACAGGTTTATTTTTGAACAAAAATAACAGTGAGTTTATCTACATTAGTCTACTTTATTTTTCTATAGCACACGAAACATGATTTCTGGGATACAGGAGGACCATCGAATTGTGTGCTCCAGTCAGGACGATTATAATGAAAAAAACATGGCAATTTAATTTGAAGATCAAAACTTGATTTATAAGACATTGGTAATTTTCCCCATACATCCAAGAGTTCCAAAGGATCTGCATAATTAATTAAATATTCCAAAGGTAACATTTCTAGTTCATCTGTAGTAAAATCCTGCAAGGTTTTCTTTCCGCTTACATGACTAAACATTACATTTGCTGTTGGACAAGACATAGTTTTTCTTTTTTGCTTCCAATTCTTGAACTTTCTTTCTCTGTTGAGTTCGAAACTTTGTTTTAGCACTCTTAGATAGATTGGGAGGTGGATTGATTATTATTAAATTGTTTTCTATGTACTCTTGTGGATTATAGCCTTCGCAATGTTCTGCGTCCCATGAATAATCAATAGGGACTGCTGCAGACATGATCTGAATTGTGTTAAATACTGTAAATATTGAGTAGGATTTGGTAGGGAGAGGAGAGGGGGGTGAAGAGTGGAGGGATTTTGGTGGGGTGAAGAGTGGAGGGATTTTGGTAGTGTGAAGAGTGGGGGGATTTTGGTAGTGTGAAGAGTGGGGGGATTTTGGTGGGGTGAAGAGTGGGGGGATTTTGGTGGGGTGAAGAGTGGGGGGATTTTGGTGGGGTGAAGAGTGGGGGGAATTTTTGGATATATATCCTGATCTCGTATGCCTGAAAACCATCTACTTCGGCATAAACAACAAAAGGTACTTTTAATTTTTTTTTGAAAATCGGTAAATTTCAGGATATTCTCAGGAACCTCTTAACCGCATTTATTTTTCTTTAAATTTGTTGTTGGTATTTTAGCCGAAACGTGACCGCAATCATGCTCTTGATGAGCTTTTAATTTTTGTTCCGAATAAAAATACGACAAGCAACCATCGCATAAGTATTTAGTTTCTCTATGTTTAGACAATTGACTGGAGATCAGACGAGACATGTTTCTTATTAAACAATAATGACTATTTCCATAGTCAGCGCTGATTATTATTAATAAATTAACATGTCTCTCCTTTCGAGATGTGGTAAAGTATAAGGGACCAACAACTTCAATAACATTTTTACCATTTTAAAAAACTTTATCAAGCCCATATACATTGAGTCGCTCAAACTTTGATATATCTTTAAGTTCAATTGGAAATTTCATACCTGTAAAGCTCAGTTCGTTCTCAAAAGGCACATAGTTTGCGATCCTATTTGCATGTTGGGACCAATGTACTGGATGTACGACTGCTAAAACTGACCACTTAAAGCACTGGTTATCATTATTCTGGATGTTGAGAACAGCTTTCTTTGATTCAATTTCTTTCGGTAGCGGTATGTAGGACGATGGTTTCAGGGGTTTGAGCTTATTAATACTTAAATCTAGATGGAGGAGTTGTTGAAGGGCCCATCCTGTAGCAAGAGATAAAAAAATCGCTATACTGTATTTAGGCAAAATATCAAACTACTTAAGCAAAATACAAATATGTATATTTAAATAATAACTTACCGCTGTCTTTTTCCTTAAATTCTGAAAACCTCCTTTCAAGTATGGCTATGAACTGTTCGAATAACTCCTCCAGATCGGTCCCCGTATTCACCAGCTGGAATTTGGTGTTGAATGACTTGACTTCTTCCATCTCCTTGGTCTGCAGGAGGAAGCGTCCGAAGAGTTCCACGCCGACTTTCAGGAGATCGTAACTTATTACGCTAACCTTTACCAACTGGGTAAACCGCTCCTTCAGTGTAATCAGGAATTTCTTCACGTTGGTAGGGTCTTGGTTAGATGAAAGTCGGTATGTTGCAATTCGGTTGCGAAACGAAGTCTTCACGAGTTGAACTCCTTCCTCCTGCTTCACACAGCGCCTCTTCTTATGCTGAGGGCTTCAAAAATGTCCGGTCCAACGATTAGTGGAAACCTCCACCCCGCAGATGTTACAAAGCTGCGTGGCTAACGTTGATGGTTCTGGAAAAAATGAAATTTCGATTTTTTTTAGCTAAAAAATTTCTCAGTAAAAAATTATATATGTTGTATCTAAGACCAATAGTGAAAAAATATCACACACCTTCTAAATCAAGTCTTTTTTCCTTTAACCTGGGTGTACGCGGTATCTCGCACTTCCGTTTCAAGGTGGGATGGCTCTCCATTTGATGTTGCTGGAAAGCCCTCTGGGACTTAAAGATCTCTCCGCATACATAGCAAATTTTTATCTTAATGCGACAATCTCCATGGCGTTTGAGGTTGTCCTTACTGACGAATAATCGGGAACAGTACTCACAGACAAACATTTCCTTAAAAAAGATATTTTAATTTATTTGTATTGCCTATATAAACACGGAAAATACTTCTTAAAGCACAAAATATAAGGGATAATAAACGATATTTTATTTGCGAAGCACTGTGTAAATATCGTATCACATTCTCTGAAACAAAAACAGATACAATTTAAAATAAAATTGTATATTGATAATGTTTATATTCTCTAGTCAGGGAAGGAAGAAAGTCATAGGTGTTAGTCTCTACATACTAGCGCAATATTAAATATTATACATAATGTTTTATTAACATAAAAATTAATATTGGATCCCAAAAATATAAATTTTTAAAAAACTCCTTGAACCAATCACATTACAAGAGAATCAAACTATTCATAGTAAAAGCTTTCTTTAGAAACACAACATGCAT
This sequence comes from Philopedon plagiatum, assembly GCA_963971165.1. Taxonomy (NCBI): domain Eukaryota; kingdom Metazoa; phylum Arthropoda; class Insecta; order Coleoptera; family Curculionidae; genus Philopedon; species Philopedon plagiatum. Next base: position 57,865,841 of record OZ020191.1, read on the forward strand.
GTATAGTGCCAAATTTTATTATTACATGAAAACAGAATCAGTATATATTTTTTAAATATGCAAAGGTCTATAAAAAATTAATTTTCATATTATTAAGTTAAATTTAGGAAAAAGGCTACTCCGAAAAGAACTGTTTTATTCAAAAAATCACAATTACCGTGTCAGCACAGCCTATATAAAACCAACTCCTAATTTTTACCTTTGGAAAACAGAATCACCGTGTATTTTATTCTTAATTTAAAGACCTCTAATAAATTAAAACTTTTATGAGGCGTAAAATACATTAATATATTTTTTATCCTTTAATTGAAAAACAAGCTGAAAAAAAAGGTCGCATAATTCATAATAATAATAATTAATAAGGGCCCCCAATAATCAAAACTTATATATCAAAGATAAAAATTTTAATGTACTTACCAAAAAATAAACAACACACACTCACCAAAACAAAAAAAATGTAAAACGAGGACTTCAACCAAGTTTGGAGGTTAAACACCAAATGATTGTAGCAAATCTTAAAACTTGTTTATATAAAACTGCATATGGTTCAAGGTCAAGGCCAGCCTCTCGCTCAAGGTAAAACCATTGTCAAGGTCAACACTCGTTCAAGGTCAATGCCAAGGTCAGCTAACAATCGCACGTCCACGTCGCCACAGTGTGCTTACGTCATACCTACGTCGTTTTGACCCGTCCACGTTATTTTGGTATGGTTCAAGGTCAATGTTCTTGTCAATGACAAATATGGTTCAAGGTGAACCTCTCGCTCTATGTCAAGGCATTGTCAAGGTTAACTATCGTTCAAGGTCAGTGTTATGGTAAAATAGCAATCACACGTGCACGCTCGCCACAGTGTGCTTACGTCATACCTACGTCGTTTTGACACGCCTACGTTATTTTGGTATGGTTCAAGGTCAATGTTCTTGTCAATGACAAATATGGTTCAAGGTGAACCTCTCGCTCTATGTCAAGGCATTGTCAAGGTGAACTCTCGTTCAAGGTCAGTGTCATGGTAAAATAACAATCACACGTGCACGCTCGTCACCGTGTGCTTACGTCATGCCTACGTCGTGTTGACACGTTTGCGTTATTTTGGTATGGTTCAAGGTCAATGTTTTTGTCAATGGCAAATATGGCTCAAGGTGAACCTCTCGCTCTATGTCAAGGCATTGTCAAGGTTAACTCTCGTTCAAGGTCAGTGTCATGGTAAAATATCAATCACACGCGTGCACGCTCAGGGTCATTACCAATAATTATTCAAAGTGAGAGGAATACATCCGACGATCTTGAAAACATGCATCATAAATGTAACCTTGAAAGAAGCGTCGTACACCTGGTCATCAGCAAACAAAGAAACAGGTGCTCGCGTTCAAGGTCAAGTTCTTGTGCCGACGACCTTGAAAACATGCATCACAAATGTATCCTTGAAACAAGCGTCGCACACCTGGTCATCAGCAAACAAAGAAACAGTTGCTCGCGTTCAAGGCCAAGTTCTTGTGCCGACGACCTCGAAAGCAGGCATCACAAATGTAACCTTGAAACAAGCGTCGTACATCTGGTTATCAACAAACAATGAAACAGCTGCTCGCGTTCAAGGCCAAGTTCTTGTGCCGACAACCTTGAAAACATGCATCACAAATGTATCCTTAAAACAAGCGTCGTACACCTGGTCATCAGCAAATAAAGGAACAGCTGCTCGCGTTCAAGGCCAAGTTCTTGTGCCGACGACCTTGAAAGCAGGCATCACAAATGTAACCTTGAAACAAGCGCCGTACACCTGTTCATCAACAAACAATGAAACAGCTGCTCGCGATCAAGGCCAAGTTCTCGTGCAGTGTCAAGTTATTTTTCAGGGTCAAGATCTTTCTCAAGGCCAAACTCTCGTTCAAGGTAAAGGTCAAATAACAATCACACACGTGTACGATGAAGGTCATTATCCTAATAGAACACCTGTGCGGTCAAGGTCAATGTCAAGGTCAAATAACAATCACACACGTGGACTTTCAAGGTCATTATGCTGTGACGTCATTTTGGCATGGCGGTCAAACCCCTATATACCACTACTCTCGTCCACCTTTAATTGACGTATCAACATATGCTCTTACTAAGTATGAAATAATTCGAGATATTCATTATATGCTGGAGTTCTAGTTAATTCTAAAATTTCTCGTCTTTTATCTTCTAGTGTAGGTTCCAAGGTTGACTCACCCTCATTTTCTTTCGATCTAAACTGCTGGCCACTCGAACTTACACATAAAGATTTTGAGGCAAAATTTAAAGTTCAGTATTTTCAACAGGAATGCAAATTTTTGAACGCGTCTTGCAGATTTTAAGAGCTAGTGTTTTTCGGATTAAGCTGAATGACGTATATTTGTCGTAGTATAATAGGTTTATTATATACGGGGTGATCAATGAAGTCATGCAAAAAATCAAAAAGTTTGTATGAGTGAAATTTCCGCAAAACCTTTTTTTGGTCGTTGGAATATGGTTCGTTACTAAGGTAACATCAATATCTCTAGACGTTTTTGTCACTTTTTGGATTAAGGCCCTTAGGTCTTGTACACACTCCTAAACATAAAATTTGGGTAGCAAAATTTCTAAAATGCTATAACTTGACAATGGTTTTTTTAGGGATTACAGGAACCTTTACATTAGGTTTAGAGTTAGAAATTTTGTAAGAATTGACTGTGGTCGTTGTTAACCAATCTTGTATATTGTAGAATATAATGTAATAAACTTGTTCTGGTCGCTACGATTTTGTCTATTATCGACTCGGTATAATGTGTAAATTTCAACCTGTATATTTCAACTCCCAAATAAAATGCTTAGATTATAGAAAATCTACGTGAAATAAGGATTCCAAATCCGTAAAAATCATCAAGAACCGTCAATCCAATGTCAAGTTATAGCATTTTACAAATTTTGCTACCCAAATTTTATGTTTAGTAGTGTGTACAAGACTTAAGGGCCTTAATCCAAAAAGTGACAAAAACGTCTAGAGATATTGATGTTACCTTAGTAACGAACCATATTGCAACGACCAAAAAATTTTTTTGCGGAAATTTCACTCATACAAACTTTTTGTTTTTGTGCATGACTTCATTGATCACCCCGTATATAATAAACCTATGGTCCTACGATAAATATACGTCATGCAGCTTAATCCGAAAAACACTAACTCTTAAAATTTGCAAAACGCGTTCAAAAATTTGCATTCCTGTTGAAAATATTGAACTTTAAATTTTGCCTAAAAATCTCTATGTGTAAGTTCGAGTGGCCAGCAGTTTAGTTGTAGAGCTTAATCTTGGTCTCGACAAAGAATATTCACTAGTATCTAACCTTGCACCGTCACTAGTCTCAAAAACGTCTTCGTCTTGTAAAAACGATAGTACTTCATATGGCAAATATTTTTGATAAATATTAGATTTTCTTCTGGTTATTTCCCTTTTTGTGGTGTAGAAAACAATGGTGGTGTGGAAATTTCAGGTTTTACGATCGCTTCCGATTTAATTGTTTTAATTAATTCGTGTCAAGGTTGGGTGATCGGTTTAAATTATTTTTCCTTATGAAATTGAGTTTCAGCGATATCTGATTTTAAAGCATTATATTTTTGTTTAACAGCCTTTCTCGTTTTTATTAACTCTTTACTTGCTCTTTCATCCATCTTTATGAAAGTTGTGTTGTTTACTGAATACTTTAAATTTTAGCATAAATAAATAAAAACAATCAGTATTTTTATGTCATCCAAAACACAAATAATCTCTCATAAGAGTTTGGTCACAGCAAACAATATCATCAAATACAATAACAGAATTTGAGTTTATTTCATTAGGCGGTACAATGTCCTCAGCATTTGTTGATTCAAACTATCCTATGAATTTTAGTGGGGTTAAAAGGTTTCTTAAATATTCATATTTGGGTTGGTACCATGATGTCGAATAAACATATACATATTCAAATATTAAACCATTAACTTCTGTCAGAAGCGAAAATATTACGTTAGTTTTTCCACAACTAGAGGGACCTACAATCAAACAGCGTGTACAACTACCGCCAAATAGTTCTCCATGCTTTCTGTACTCATCCTGAGTAAATTCAACATTTTTTATTGGTAAAGAAATATTTTGTTTTTTAATCTTCAGCCTTTAAACATCCCTATTTAAATAAGAACATTACAAAATATTACTCATATATAATGGTTAAGCATATTACTTTAAGTAGCAGTCACGCTAAGAGTGTTAAGAGAAAAAGCTAGAGGCCTTGTTAACACCTTTATAGATAAATTACCCATAGAACTTCATTTACCTTCATACAATTTTTGCGGTCCTGGTACAAAATTAAATAATAGATTTGCTCGAGGTGAAAAAGGTATAAATCAGTTAGACGAAGCTTGCAAGGAGCACGATATAGTATTTTCAATATATTCTGACTTAGAGCAAAGACATAAAGCAGATCAGGTTTTAGCTAGTAAAGCTTTTAAACGATTCAAAGACAAAAATTCTAGTATAGGTGAAAAGTTATCATCTTTGGTCGTGACTGGAATAATGAAAGCTAAAACAAAATTGGGTATGGGGTTGAAAAAAAAAAAAGAAAACAAAAAAAAGAAAGGCGTACAGATCACTTTTAATAATGCTGTTAGAAAAGCGCGTAAAGGTATCATTGGCAAGAAGTTTAATAATGTAAAAAATGTTGTTAACAGTGCTTTGTCGTCAATTAAACGGGGGAAATTAAAAGTTCAAGAACCTAGGCAAAGAATCATCCCAATTCCAAAAACTGGAGGAATTTTACCATTAATACCAATTTTTGCTGGTTTATCTGCTCTAGGAGCTCTAAGTGGTGGTGCGGCTGGTATTGCACAAGCAGTAAATTCGGCTAAAATGCACAAAAAAGTTAGAGGAAGAAAAGAGGCATAATAGAGCTATAGAGAAAATATCGATTGGACAAGGGTTTTATTTAAAACCGTATAAGAAAGGGTGTGGTTTATTTTTAAAACTATATTCAAACAACTGTTAAAACTGCTACCCCGTAAACCTTTGACAAATTTTGATTCAATGAAATATGCCAAATTGCTAAAAGTATCGAATTTTAGGGGAGTTTTTATGCGAACAAATTTACCAACCAAAATCAAAAAATATGAAACTGGCATTATTAATTTAGATGATAATAGAGGAGAAGGCACACATTGGAGAGCATATATTAAAAAAAAGAAACGCATATATTACGTTGATAGTTTTGGTAACCTAAGACCGCCAAAGGAAGTTATAACATATTTTTTCAGCGATGGTAGCAACAATAATGTAAAGTACAACTACAATAGATACCAATCTTTTGAGACTTTTACATGCGGACAATTATGTTTAGAATTTATTTATAATAATGTGTAATTATGACTTTGCTTTATTCCACTCAAAACCATCATGTCGTTTACTATAGCTCTTTCCGGTGATTCCGCTGTATTACATTCAGTATTTCATCCCCTAATCTACTTAGGTTCTACCGCCTCATATGTTATTGGTCTCACAAATTTTGAAACTTTTAATGCAATACCAAATATAGACGAAACAAATAATAAAGTTTACTTTGGAAAAGATAATGAGTTTTTAACAATTCCGCCAGGAAGTTATGAAATAGATGATATTAATAAATATTTACAAAACCAGTTCGAAAAGAGAGGTATTTCATTTCACCTTTATGCAAATCACAACACATTAAAATCATTGATTAAATCCACTGCAGATATTATTTTCAAGGAGGGAACAATAGGTACACTTTTAGGTTTCAAGAACGGTGTTATTCCCGGTGATGGAAATCCGAGAACATGAGAAAATCCTGCCGAGATTATAAAAGTCAATTCTTTATGTATTGATTGCAGTATAGCTGAAGGATCATATCTGAACGGAAAGCCTGTGCATATTATTCATCAATTCTTTCCTAACCTTAGTCCACGGTTTAAAATTATCGAAAGTCCTCAAAATATTATTTATTTTCCAGTTACTGTTAACGTAATAGATAAAATTACTGTAAAAATAATAGATCAAAACTTAAAACTTGTTAATATTCGAAACGAAATTGTTACAATTAGGTTGCATATAAAACAACTATAATGGTTATACTATACAATAAAAATATATTAGGATGTGATGAATTAATCAAAAACAATAATGTTAAAAAGTATAAGAAGAACAAACACTCAAAATTTAAGATTAGTAGAAAGCCGAACATACAGCGGATAACACGTGAAAACAAAATTTTTCTTAAAGCTCTTGGTTTAAAGGTTTTAGTATAACATGGATATCCTAAATGTGTCACAAAATATTGTCATAGACAATTTAATTACACAATCAGAATTTCACTCTTACGAACCATAATTACCAACAAAATTGGGGAGCAATGACGAAATTATCATTCCTATTCATGAAGTAGAAAAATACACGCTTCCTTGCGAAATCGTTCTTCACATAGAGGGTAAACTAACTAAAGAAGATGGGAAAGTTTCAACAACATTAAAACTTATTAACAATGGGATAGCTTTTCTTTTTAAACAAATACGTTATCAATTAAATGGTGTTACTGTAGATTCAGTTAGAGATGTTGGTTTAACTTCAACAGTGAAAGGATATTTATCGTATAACAAAAACGAATGTAACAAATTAAAAAATGCTGGCTGGTTTCCGAGAGAAGTCTCAAAAGTAGTTGATACCACTACAGAGTTATTTAGCGTTTGTATTCCACTTAAATTTTTAATGGGGTTTTTGAGGATTATAAAAAAATAATATTAAATTCCAAACAAGAACTTATTTTGACTCGAGACAATTCGGACAAAAATGCTACACTAAATACTAATGGGAATGAAAATCCCAAAATTTAACTCACGAAACTACCTTGGAATGTACCTCATATATCTGTAGCTATTCCACAAGAATTAGCTCTTACGAAAAGTATTGATAGAAATACAAACATATTAGTAGCATTTAGAAGTTGGGAATTAATAGAATATCCGGAATTAACAAAAACAAGTCGGCATAACTGGCCAGTCAGAACTTCGACTAAGGTGAATACACCTCGTTCATGTAGCCCTATGTTTTCAAAAAAGTTTGCGAGATAAAGTTACAACAGATATGAGTCATTTTACTAATATTAAATTACGAAATATATTACAGTATATTTAAATTCAGAAAGATATCCATATCTTTTCTTAGACTTTGATAACAATAAATATTCATTATTATATGATATGTTCTCACAATTTCAAAAGTCATACTATGGATTAACGCCCGAACCAATTTTTTCACCAGAGGAATTTAAAAATTATGCACCTATCACATATATTGACTGTTCTCATCAAAAAGATGCTCTTGAAAGTGGCCCCATTTTTATGAGAGTAGAATTTGAATTACACAACGATGTTGAAGGTGATGTTTCTGCTTACTGTCTTGTGTTACACGATAAAATATTTAGTTATAATCCTCTAACTAAAAATGTTAAACAACTTTAATAGACATGCGCAGTTATTACTATATAATATGTTCATTTTATATAAGAGTTTTTAGAATTTGTTAGATAGTTATGAAGACAAAATATTCAAAACTCTTAGCTCAACACATTCAGTTATTGTTTAAGAAGAATTGTGTTTAGGAAGTTTAAGTATTTAAAGATTTAACTATGAATACTGTTATTGATATTCAAGGATTTAAAATAGAAAATAATAAATTTATTACAAAAGAACTAGCCGCGTATGATGGGCTTCATATCACACATTATATTTTAAAACAACCATTTCAAATGGATCTACTACCGCCAGATTTGCATAAACAGACTATATGGGTAATGAAAAATCATCACTGCATCCCATGGAATGAAGAATTTACACCAATACACAAATTTTCCGATGTTATTAAATCTTTAAGAAACAAAAGTGATTTGGTGTACGTTAAAGGAAATGAGAAGGCTGACATCATATAGCTGTAAACCTGTTATTGAATTGGATAATCATCCAACTATACAAGCTGATCAACCGCATTGCTTTTATCATAAAAAAAGATTATTGCGCCTGCGCATTAACTAATGTTTTTCATTTGTATAAAAATGTTTTAATGGATGATAAATAAAACATAATAAATTGTATCAACGTGTTGTATTAGTCATATAGATTTGTTAATTAAATATTGATATAGTCCCTCTTAGAAACTTATTGAAAATTCAAGCATGTTTTGATGCCGAGAAATCCGAAAGTTAATTCTCTTGAAACTTTCTTATAAAATCTTCAGATAGAACTTGACAGCGTGATATTTGTTTCCAGTCAACTTTATCTTGAAATTCTTCTATAAACTATTCAGTGATGTTTTGATTAGCAGAGATCCATTTCCAATTAACCCTATCTTGAAATTTTCTTATAAATTCCTCAGATAGATTTTGACAAGGAGAAAGCCATTGCCAGTCAACTTTATCTTGAAATTCTTCCATAAACTGTTCAGACAAACCTTGATATTTATTTTGACAAAAGAGATCCATTTCCAGTTAACACTGTTTTGAAACTTTCTTATAAAATCTTCAGATAAATTTTGGGAACGGGAAATCGGTTTCCAATTAACTCGACCTTGAAATTATTCTATAAACTCTTCACTCAGTTTCTGATATGCAGATATCCATTTCCAATTAACTTTACCTTGAAATTTTCTTATAAATTCTTCGGATAGTTTTTGACTATGAGAAATCCTTTCCCACTTAACTTTGTCTTGAAATTCATCCATAAATTTTTCAGAGAGAAATTCAAATTTGGATATACGTCCCAATCAATAAGTCTTCTATTCAGATATTCAACTACTAGTAAATTAGTTGTAGGGCGTTCATAAAGCTTAAATAAATCCGATATTTTTAGTTTTTCAAATATTTCATCGTACATATAATTAGCCATTTTATTTCACCCTATAACCTCTTTATAAGTGTAAGGTAAATGAAATGAAAAGTTTACTTTCAGTCAATATATTATATAGTTCTCCCCATCTTTTTACAGTATAGGGAGGGGGTAAAATAAAACCCTCTATTATTTACAAAAATTTATGAAATAATCGATAACATTTCAACGTAAATTTGTTTAGTGATATAATTAAATCTAATGATCCCTGTTGAAGCACATAATTCATTAAGACCACCAAGCTGAGCGGGGGTGTGTAATCTTCCTTTTATTAGTGAATTCTCATACCCCTTTCGAAATACAGTTCTACATACTGCATACAATTCTTCATGAGTGTTATGTTCCGCTTTGCAATCTCTTAAGACGTTGGGTGCCAGTGTTATGTCGTGGCTTTTACATATTCATGTTGGTCGCCAGTGTAATGTTTATGGCTATTGTATCGTAACGTTGGTTGCCCATGTCACTTTTAAAATATTCAAAAATACCACTGGGTGCCAGTGTTGCGCTTTAAACCTTAACAGAAAATATATTGCAAAGCCACTGTTGCCAAATGTGGCTAAAAATAATTCGCTCTAAAACTGTTATCATCCAGATAACGATTGTGACCCAGGTACGCCCTGAGAAGGTCATCTACTTACAACTGTTACTTAATCGACCAAATCAAGCTGCTTGTAGAACACCTCCATACGCTAGCTCTATCTCAAGGGTAGGCTCTTTTAGTGACAGAAGAGCGTATAGCTTTTAAAATCAAAATCGGTAATTTTAGTCAAAATAGTTTTCCTTCCTGTTTGAGTAACATGTGAACCCACCCTTAAATATTGAAAGTTGTCTATTGTCAAATGTCATGTACCGTCATTATTCATTCACGATTAAAGATTAAATGATGTGAAAAGATCATCGATGTTTTATTTAGATTTTAGCATTCCAAATATTATTAAAAAGTATTAAAACATGGCGCAGTGCGTTAAAGGTGTGTTGTAAATATAATAAGTTTGAAATTTGAGTGTAAAAATGTCGACTGCAGTTGGGGGCCCAGTGAAACTCCCGCCAGATTTTGACCTGCAAGGTCAGAACGCCGCTGCAGAATGGAAGTTTTGGCGGACTTCATTTGAAGATTATTTAGTTGCTACAGGGCAAAATGAAGCCCTAGATGCAGTAAAATTATCTATTTTACGAAATATAATAGGCACGGATTCTGCTAGAATTATGGCTACTTTTGAGATACCTGCTGCTGAACCAGACAAGTATAAGTATATACTAGAATTAATAGAAAAATATGTGAATCCCCGTGTCAACGAATGTTTTGAAATATACACATTTTTAAAGAGAGTTCAGAAAGAGGGGGAAAGTTTTGAGCACTTCCTTACAGACTGCAAACATTTGGTAAAAAGTTGTAATTTTAATAATGTAGACCCCAACCAAACTGCAGAGGAAAAGGCTCTCAGAGACAAAATTGTTATAGGTATACGTGACCATACCACACGAGAAGCTTTATTACGAATAGATGATTTAACCCTAGACAAAGCTATCAATTTTTGCAGAACCTCTGAACAGTCGAAACATCAGAGTTTGCATTTTCAAGAGAAAAGTGGTGAAGTAAATTATGTGGGTAAGAAGAAAAATAAGTATCAAGACAATGAGAAAACTAGTAACGAAAGGAATAAGTATAAACAGAGAGATGAAAACAAAAAAGAGACTTTCAAGTGTAAGAGATGTCAAACTATTCATGGTCGCAGAGAGTGTCCGGCATTCGGCAAGAAATGTAAGAAGTGTGGCATAGAAAACCATTTTGCAAGGTCCTGTAGGGTAAAAACTGTCCGAAATGTAGAATATGATGGAAATTCGAGTGAAACCAGTGAAGAAATATTTGTTGGTAATGTAAATGTAAACAATTCTGTAAAAAATAATTTAAATGTTTGGGAAGAATATCTTTCGATTGAAAATAAAAAATTTAAAGTAAGGTTAGATACAGGGGCTGATGTAAGTATTATTCCATTAAGAATATTTAGAAGTGTAAACAGGCAGTTCAAGGTTAGGCCTACTGAGTATATTTTAAAAGGTTTCGAGGGATCGCAGGCAAAACCGATCGGTATAAGCAATTTACATTGTACTCATAAAAATAATGAAATTTATGAAGATTTTGTAGTTGTAGATGGGGCTAATCAAATTTTAATAGGTGGCCAAGCGTGCATAAAATTAAATCTAATTAAAAGAATTAACTCTTGTACAAAGAATGTTGAGAATTCTACAGAAAAAGATAATTTTATTAAGTCAAATATAGATATTTTCAGTGGCTATGGTTCTTTTCCGGGGGAACATAATATTCCCACGAAAGAAAATTTTGAATCGGTTAGCCACCCACCTACAAAAGTTCCGTTTGCTATACGTGATGCGTTAAAGAAAGAATTGGATAGATTAGTTTTTAGAAATGCTATTGTTAAAGTTGATAATATTGCCCCACAGGCTAGCATTAATCGTATGGTTATTGTTGAGAAAGCAAATGGCAAAATTAGACTTTGTTTAGACCCTTCTGATATAAACAGTCAAATTGTAAGAAAACCAAAACTAGGTTTACACATCGAGGATGTTTGTGCAAATTTGAAAGGTAAAAAATATTTTACAGTGTTTGACCTTGCCGAAGGTTATCACCATTTAAAAATAAATGAAGAATCTTCTTGGAAATGTTGCTTTTCCACTCCTTTTGGTATTTACAGGTTTACAGTGTTGCCATATGGTCTCTCAAATTCTCAGGATATTTTTCAAGATGAAGTCGAAAAACATTTTTCATGTATTAAAAATGTGCAAATTTGCCATGATGATATGGTAGTTGCCGGGTCGACGAAACAAGAGCATGACCAGGCAGTAGCTGAGGTGATTAAAAGGGCTAGAGAGGTAAACGCAAAATTTAATAAGGATAAATTTCAATATTTTCAGACCAAAGTTAAGTTTATGGGTCATTTATTTTCAGAGGAAGGGATGCAAATTGATCCCGACAGAATAGAATCTCTATGTAAATTACAAAGTCCTAAAAATAAATTAGAATTACAGAGAGTTATTGGTTCTTTTAATTATGTGAGAAGATATGTCAAGAATATGTCAGATCTTATGCACCCCTTATGTGAATTGTTAAAAGCTGATGTGGAATGGTCCTGGTTACCAAAACATCAGGAAGTTTTTGATAAATTAAAGGAAATTATGTGAATCGCCAGCTCTTGTTCCGTTTGATCCAGCAAAGAAAACAGTTTTACAGTGTGATGCGTCAAAAAATGGTTTAGGTTGTTGTATGTTTCAGCAATATGAAAATAATGTTTTAAGATTAATTGCGTGTGCTTCTAGATCTATGAATGATCACGAAATAAATTACAGTCAGACAGAGAAGGAACTTTTAGCTATTTACTTTGGTACACAAAAATTCCACGATTTTATTTATAAATATAATACAGATGTTCAAACTGACCATAAACCGATAGTGTCAATCATGAAAAAACCAATATGCAAAATAGGCTCTGTTCGACTCCAAAGGTTAAGAATTAAACTTTTAAAATATTCACTTAATGTATATTACATGTCAGGAAAAAATGTGCAATTTGCAGATATGTTGTCAAGGTCAAATTTAAAATCAGAAATACCGTATGATGCTGAGATGTATGAGATGGTACACTCTGTCTCAAAACATTTACCCATCAGTCAAGAAAAAAAAGATCAACTTAGACTTAGTACGAGTAAAGATGCAACCTTGTTAAAACTTTATGATTTTTATTATAATGGTTGGCCAAAACAAAGCCAAATACCTGCAGATTGTAAAATATATTACTCTTTAAAAGACTCTATTTATGTTGAAGCTGGTATTGTATTTGTTGATGACAAAATTATAGTACCGGAGGATCTTAGGTCAGGTATCATAGATCTATTACATAAAGGTCACATCGGTATTAGTAAAACAATCAGTAAGGCTCGGAAATTGTTTTACTGGCCCAATCTTTCCAATGATATCATATATTTTATTAAAAGATGTCGTACTTGTGAAAAATATATGCCAGCCAGTTTCAAAGAACCTCTTTTACCACATTCTGTTCCAAAACTTAGATTTAACAGAATTGCCGTAGATATTGTTGAATTTGGTGGAAAAAATTATTTAGTTGCTATAGATCATTTTTCCCACTGGCTTGAGTTAATGCCCATGAAAGACAAAACTTCTGAATCCGTCATAAACGGCTTCCAAGAAATTTTTACTAGATTTGGTTACCCAAAATTTTTAATAGCCGACAACTTACCTTTCATATCTAATCGTTGTAAAAAATATTATAAAAATAAAGATATCGAAGTAACTACATGCACCCCACACCACCACCAAAGTAACGGCATGGCCGAAAAGGCTGTAAGCATAGCAAAACAAATTTTAAGGAAAAGTTTTGAAAGTGGCTGTGACTTTAGAGAGTATGTTTTAGAATACAATAATTCACCTATCATAAATCTTAATGCAAGTCCTGCGCAAATTTTACAGAGTAGGATGTTAAGAACGGAATTGCCTAGCAATAATAATATTTTAGAGCCTAGAATACAGGCAGATATTTATAAAAAATTGTGTAAACAAAAGGAGATTATAAAAAAGAATTATAATACTGTAGCTCGTAAAAATCCATTGGAATACAAAAAGGGGGATAGAGTAGTAATTAGAACACAAAACGATAAAATTTGGGAAAAAGCTGTAGTTATTGAAAAAGCATCAGAACCTAGGTCTTATTGGGTGAAAAAAGAGAAAAATAATAAGATTGTGCGTCGCAACTCAACACAAATGAAACTATCTTATACTAAACCGGAACATAAATTTATTTTTGAACCCGAATTGTATCCCAATGAAGATAATATCAGTAACACTATAAGATGTCAAAATATTGGTAATAACCAACATAATGTCACATCTCCTTATGTTTCACCTTTAAGTAGTCCGGTCTCGATAAGGTCCAATACCCCTTATGTCACTCCAAATAAATCTCCCACTCCAAATGAAATGAATAGAAAAAATGCTTTCGAGAATGCTTGTAATAGTGTTAACAATCCATATTTACGTTCCCGATCTGGAAGGTTGATTAAGCCGCCACGGCGTATTGATCTTTGAGGGGGAGGTGTTTGAGTAACATGTGAACCCACCCTTAAATATTGAAAGTTGTCTATTGTCAAATGTCATGTACCGTCATTATTCATTCACGATTAAAGATTAAATGATGTGAAAAGATCATCGATGTTTTATTTAGATTTTAGCATTCCAAATATTATTAAAAAGTATTAAAACACTTCCTAAAGTTAGGCTCTAAATGGTGGCCCGTTTAGCCTTTAGCGTTGAAACAAAACCGATTTTGCATCCGCAAAATAAATAAATTATACACAAATAAATAATTTCCTGAGGAAGCCTATCCTCAGGAACACATAAGTAGGGAGGCTCCTTAGCCCTCGCCCAAGAAAAGGGTAGGATGACTCGTAGCACCCACCGGAAAAAGATATAGGGATGTTTCTTAGCCCCTACCGAAGACAATAGGGAGGCTTCTTTACACCCAGCGGAAAAACCCTCGTCAAGAGGGCCTGATATTCAAAATTCAAGGGTCAGCAAAAGCGCAGCTACCAATAGTTTGAGCCAGGATCATTCATGCCGATGTTGATGGCTGATATGATGTTATCGGACGAAGTCGCAAATAAAACCCTGCATCTAGCAGGTAAAAATTCAGCAAAAGAATTTTAATTGCAGTCTCAGGATTAATCCAACACTTGGGCCTTAAAATGACCAAAAAACTCGAGACTGCGAACAACCTCGTCGAAAATCAAAAGGGAAATGCCCGTTCTTGCCCTTGGATCAACGAAATGACACTCCCCTTCCACTAATGGCTACAGCTACTAACCTGTGGCCCCAAACGAAAGAGCAACAAATAACCATGCCATCCGCGCGAAAATGCCCAAATGCTACAGAACAAACTTGCAAACCTACGAATCGCAACGCTGGAAAACTCTGACAGTGACAGCTGCTAGTACCAACAAAAAAATCCTAACCTGAAAATGTCTATTTTTATAGAAGTCAAAGCAAAATCTGAAAGAAAAGAATGTCGTTCAAACCATACAGAGCGCCAAAGAGCAAAGGCAGAAACCAGGACAGTGAAGGCAACGCGATCAAAAGCCATACAAGTCAAGGGCGCTCCAATGTTGCAAGAAAATGTAAACAATAGATTTCCAGGAGGTAAGTAGCCCATTAAAACTCACCCCCTAACAACAAATTAGCATAAATAGACTAAAAGCAACGGTCTATACACAGGGAGGACCCTAAGCAAGGCGAAGAAAACGAAATTCAGGGCCAAACAAAAGAACTTGAAGCTTCGAAAGAAGGACAGCTCATTAGGACGAGATAAAAGGCAATCAACATTCCCAGGGGGTCTCCTGGAAAGCAAGGCAGGGCAAACCCACATAGTGTAAGAAGAAGATACAATTCTTCGATCAAGGTAATTATAAAATAAAAACTAAACAGGTGTTCGTGAATAAGATTAATTATTAAAACAAACCCTGACACTGTGGCAAGATTAACCTGTCACAACTATACTATGAGAAATTGTTCTTAAAGATATATATTTAACTAAACTGCTGGCCAATTCAAGCGGGACAAACTAAATTTTTGATAAAATTTAGAGTGGAATATTTTCGAAACGAAAAAAGATTTTGATTTAACTTTTTCAGTATGTAATTGAATAGTTCTTCTAGTTTTTATACTTCAAGGCACTATTGCTAGCAGTCGCTGCAACTCTATTTTACAGGGTGTTAAGTGAAACCCTGACTTTTTTGGAAAAGTTTTCCAGTTCCGAGAATCTAGGAAGAATTTTTTTTGAATTTTCTTTTCATACTAAAATGATCCATGGTCAAATACAAAAAAACAATTTCTCCGGATTTTCTCTATTTTCATTTGTTTTCCGTATACAGGGGTTAGTCGAAATTATCGACTTCTTCTTACAAAGGAACCCCTAATTTGGCCGTTTATTCACAAAAAGCGAAAGACCAAGTAAATTTGTAGTTTGAAGTAGTCCAGCTAACAAAATTAATACAAATTTTTGTACAGGGTGTAGCAAGTTTGGATCACGGGCTAGTAAATTATTATTTTTTAATTTCTACTACTTTTTCCTAAGTTAACTATTAATTATCACGTGCTACGTTAAAGGGTTAAAATTTGTTAGGTCCGATAACAGTACTGGTTAGAAAGATCCTTTTTGCCCAAACGGGTTTTTCATTTTTTGTCTAGTCCCATTTTTAGTGATTAAACGGCTCGCATTTTGAACCTAACTTTTTGCAATTGCATCCATGAACGATTGAAGTGAGAGTGCTTTTTTGGTGGTACATAATGAATGTTTTATCCAACCAAAAAACATGTAGTGGCCAAACAGCTAATGATGCTTATTCGAAGAATTTTTTAGCATTATACAGGGTTGCAAAAAATATACCACCTATACTTTATATGGAAGTCATGTGATTTTCAAATTAATTGAATATAGTCCCAATTTTCTTGGAACTTTTTGCCGAAACTGTTTTTGAATTTTTTTGTCTGGTCCCATTTTTAGTGATACAAATGGCTTGCGTTTAAAACTTAACTTTTTGCGATTGCATTCATGAACTATTGAAGTGGACATCGTTTATTGGTTTAACCAACCAATAAAAAAGTGTCGTGGCCATAGAGCTAAAGATGCTTATTCGCTGCTTTTGTCCGCGTTTGCCCAAAACATATCACCTACATTTTATATGAAAATCATGTGATTTTAGAGTCCTTTAGGTATTCATAAAGTTCCTTTTTGCTATATTAATAATTATTAAAGAAAATGTCCTACTTATTATTAATAAAATCTAGTAACGATACAGATAAAAAGAATAATATTCATTCGGAACTTTTTCACATTATACAGGATTGTGCAGAAGTTACTACTTATAATAGAAGCCACGTGTTTCTCGATATCTTTGGATTTTCGTAAACTTCGATTATTCATTATAAAAGAAAAATATTTTACCACTGCTCTAAAAAGTCAGTACATGGCATTGAGAAATTTTAATTAATAAGAAGTGTCTTAAATTAATAGTCACGGAGTACATTTTTCTCGTCAAAAATTGGAGATGGATAGTGAACTCAACTGAACAAGTTATAAAATTCTGTATAGCGTAGTTTTTAGAAGGTATAGAAATTTCAGAAGATTTAATTACTTTTGAAAGTACTCGAAAAGATACGTAATTTTCAAATTTAGTAGTTATTTTTCCCGGCATTACTTTAGGAGATCCAAAATGTAAATTTTGGTTGTTACTTTTATAGGTAAACAGAAAACGTTTTAAATTATAGAACATTTTTTTTACTTGAAGGTATTATAAAAACTTGCAACTAACGAAAACAAAACAAATCTTAATACCTAGTAGGACCTCCCCTTACATTTATTATCTCTTGGCATCTTCGAGGCATGCTTATTACCAAATTATTGACAAATTCTTGCTGAATATTTTCCCACTCCTGAACAATGGCGTCTGCAAGTTGTTCTAGAGTCTGAGGAGGATCTTCCCTAGAACTTACCAATAATTTCAATTTAGACCAGACGTGTTCGATAATATTCATGTCTGGTGATTTTGCAGGCCAGACCATCCTGGTAATATTATTAGCTTCCAAAAACTCTTGCACAATGCGTGCTCTATGAGGTCTGGCGTTATCGTCAATTAGCACAAAATCGTTCCCAAAATTGTTTGCAAATGGTAGAACGATATTGCTTAAAATTTCGTCCCTATATACCTGACCGTTAATGGGCTCCAATGTTAAAAAAAGTTCCGTTTTGCCATTAAACATTACACCACCCCAAACAGTAACGCCTCCACCACCAAAAGGTTCCTGAGGAGCCATATTCTCCTCCATATACCGTTCGCCACGTTCACGCCAAACTAATATTCTGCCGTCCGAGTGAATTAAATTAAATCTTGACTCGTCTACAAACATGCAGTTTTCCCAGTTATCTAATGGCCAATTGCGATGTTCATATGCCCACTGGAGACGTCTTCGCCTATGCTGTGGTAGAAGTCGCACACATTTAGCACGTCGCCGAGCTCTAAAATTAAAATTTTGGCTTAAAAATCTGTAGTATAGGTGTAGGGAATGAACCAATAAATAAGCCAACAGTAGCTTTTATTATACTAAAATGCAAAATTAGGTCAATTTTCATAACGTTAGTTCTAGGGAAGAACTAAGGAACATTACGCTGCAAGCACAAATAATGTGTTTAGGGTCGCCTATCAAAACTTTAATTTATGAACAACTTAGTTCAAGTTTACATTTATAATATCGGTGCGCAAAATCCAAGATTCACGCCTCAGCTGACGTCGATATTATAATAGCCGACTTACTAAAATGAAACACTAAAAATATTGGTACAAAAAATAAGATCTCATTTGAAGTAACTCACCTTAAGTTATTATTGTTTAAAGTTCTTCTAATGGTCCTATTGCTCACACGAATGTGTGTTCTTGCTCTGAACTCCTGGTTAATTTTCTCTGATGAAATTTTTCGCTTTCGACGAGCCTCTCTAACCAACCATCTTTCATCTGCAATGCCGACTTTCTTTTGGCGACCTCCCCCATAACGATAGTTTGCACTTCCCGTTTCGTGGAAGCGTTGACGCAGTCGAGATATTGTACTTCGCCCAACCCCGTACATATCCGCAATAATACTAATTTTTACCCCATCTTGTAGTAAACGCAAACAATTAGCTTGTTCTTTTGCACTTAATCGAGCCATTATAAAGGATAATAACGCACCAATTCAAAGAAGAATACTTTGTTGCCTTGGTAACTGTCAATAGCAAAGAAAATGTTTTATTTTTTGGCCTACTAGATCTTTTGACTAAGAAATAGAAACGCCGCTAAATTAACAGAAATCCACCTGCAAAGTATAGGTGGTATATTTTTTGCAACCCTGTATAATGCTAAAAAATTCTTCGAATAAGCATCATTAGCTGTTTGGCCACTACATGTTTTTTGGTTGGATAAAACATTCATTATGTACCACCAAAAAAGCACTCTCACTTCAATCGTTCATGGATGCAATTGCAAAAAGTTAGGTTCAAAATGCGAGCCGTTTAATCACTAAAAATGGGACTAGACAAAAAATGAAAAACCCGTTTGGGCAAAAAGGATCTTTCTAACCAGTACTGTTATCGGACCTAACAAATTTTAACCCTTTAACGTAGCACGTGATAATTAATAGTTAACTTAGGAAAAAGTAGTAGAAATTAAAAAATAATAATTTACTAGCCCGTGATCCAAACTTGCTACACCCTGTACAAAAATTTGTATTAATTTTGTTAGCTGGACTACTTCAAACTACAAATTTACTTGGTCTTTCGCTTTTTGTGAATAAACGGCCAAATTAGGGGTTCCTTTGTAAGAAGAAGTCGATAATTTCGACTAACCCCTGTATACGGAAAACAAATGAAAATAGAGAAAATCCGGAGAAATTGTTTTTTTGTATTTGACCATGGATCATTTTAGTATGAAAAGAAAATTCAAAAAAAATTCTTCCTAGATTCTCGGAACTGGAAAACTTTTCCAAAAAAGTCAGGGTTTCACTTAACACCCTGTAAAATAGAGTTGCAGCGACTGCTAGCAATAGTGCCTTGAAGTATAAAAACTAGAAGAACTATTCAATTACATACTGAAAAAGTTAAATCAAAATCTTTTTTCGTTTCGAAAATATTCCACTCTAAATTTTATCAAAAATTTAGTTTGTCCCGCTTGAATTGGCCAGCAGTTTATATTAATAGTCTTGATTAATTTTCTGTGAAAACTAAAATTGTTTAGTTCACTACGATTATTGATAATAATAATTACACATATTTAGCACCGTTTTTAAAAGTCTTTATAATTGTTAACTTGTTAACTATAAAACAATTCAAGTCATCATTTACTTCTTCAATTGGTTTCCCTTTTCTCAAGAATGCTTGGACAAGTGTTAATGGAAATAATTCACCATATCCTAAACGACGTAGCTGGTCTACAGTAACATTAATACACATACATTGTTCGGTAAATGTATCACACATCAAAATTCCATCCATACACTTTTGGAAATTCACATGATTATTATTAAAATAGTATATGTAATAATCTTCCCAATATTTAAAATTCGTACGATCTTCAAAGTACTGATGCTGCAACTCTGCGTATTCTTCTAATAAATGTAGTCGAACCAAGTTAATAGCTTTATGAATAAAAAGATTAGTTTCAGAATTGTAAATGCCGCACACATCCATAGTATTAAACAGCAAGATCTTGTAACAGTGGTACTAAACACACGACTAATACACAAATGTTTTTAAGCTTTAACCCCTTCTCTCACATCCCCTCCCACGAGTAGTGGGAAAAGGTGGAGACTTAGGTGGGGGTCGGCCAATCAGGTGCTAGGAGGCGGGGCTTCGGAGGCGGGGTTAGAGGTTCCCCTCCACTTGGGGGCGGGGCTAGAGGTCATTTTACCGGTGCAGATTATACCCCCTTCACTTTAAAAGTGGGTCAAAAGTGGATGGGGGTATTATCTGCACCGGCCAATATTATCTATTATTAATACTTTTTCATGCTCGCAATATCTCTGGCAATTATTAATATTTCCTTTTGAAACTTTCACTATTTAATCTTTAAACTATTATCAACAAAACAAGACAAAATTGTTAAATTTCACCCCTTTGCCAATCTAAATGAAAATATGGAATGTGTAAGTCGAACATGACTGACAACTGTTTCATAATCCTTACCAAAAGAATGAAGAGACAATAGGGCATTAAGCATTAAAATTTTGACTATTTTAATGTTAATACAAACTTATAATCCTTACCTTCCTACCTGATTCTGATCCTGAATCTTCTTGGTTATATAGTTGTGGTCAAAAACAGATTCATATTTTACATTATACTTTGCTGTTTGTTCTTAGCACAGCAAGTTCTATTCTTTTCAACGATATAACAACTTTTTTATAAGGAATTGTTATAACTAAATGCATAAAAATAATAGAAAAGTAAAAGTCACCCATCTCTTATGATATTCGTCATTCGTACAATAACAAATCATGCTACAAGCTAAACGAAAGAATTAGCGGTACATTTCAAATGACACCAGTAATTGTCGAAAAATATCGTTGACCTTCGTCACACAGTCAACCTATTTCCATTGCGCCGATTTGCTCTTCCAGTGCGTAATGTATCTTTATTTAATAGGAGCGAGTAAAAGAAGAAGACAATATGACTCGACGGCGATATTGTCTTTCGTGAATGTTATGTTGAATAAAGCACATATTTTATTAAGTCATCGGATTTCTGGGATAGTGGATTGTAAAAATATAAACCGAAAATCGTTACCCGGAGTTTGCCTTTGGCTTCCGTTGCGTTAACATCTCTCGGTCTACTACATAGTTAGATTTCGGGTTAGATCGCCTAGAAGCGGTGAGTAGAGTGTTTTGTGACGGAATACGAAGGGAAGCTCCACGGCCTGTTGAGGGGAGTCTTTACCAAATCCAAGGGGGGTGAGCGATGAGGCCTAAAATCCCTGTTCGTGCTGCGTTGTTTCATCCACACAAGGTGGACATGTGACGGCCATGTCTTGTTGTGGAAGGAGCGTAGGGCGGAAGTGTGGCTTAAAGAAACAGTCATGCGCAATAGACTCTACCAGAGGCGGGAAACTCCATAACCTCAACTGTGCCAAACCGAAAACATTGACGTATTGTCCCTTTTTATTATTGTTATTGTTTGTATTCGGAATCTCCGAGGGTACATACCCGACAAATCGGAGATTCTAAGGGAATTACCACCTAAACTGGGTAACGTGTAAGCCATCCCTAAGGGTGGCTAGGGCTCTGGTTAAGCGCCGGACCGGGTGGAGAGCTGGCCAACCTGTCCCATGGACGAGGGCCAATAACAGGTGAAGAAAGAAAGAAAGAAAATCGCTACCCGCCCTGATGGCGAGTAGTCAAACTAAATTGCTAATGGCTCTGTAATGCCAAAATAAACAGCTGATAATTTGACAGTGCCACAATCTACACAATTGGTGTTCTTTCTGATCAAGAAAAACTAAACGATTTGGTTCACTTCATAAACTTTTCAACTTTTAAAGAAAAAATTCCAACAAAAGAAAATTAAGTTTGACTTCCAATATTACAGGGCAAAGTACAAATATTTTACACTCTAATTACTTCTCGTAAATTCTATGACGCGAAAACCAACGTGAATGTTTACCCTCTTGATAAAATGGCTGTTGCTATCAAATTTAAAAATAAATAGAACTTTGCGATGTAATAAATATTTATCTCTCTAGGGACACCAAATATTCACATGATCTTTCTGTTTTTATTGAAAGAATGCTGAATAAAGTTGGTAGTGTTTTTAGCATTAAAATATCGTGCCCTTAACACTGGAATTCACCGTGTACTAGCCATTGTAACACTTTTATATACATGACATGTGACGTCACAACCAATAGTATCACGTTTTGCATAGGTTTGCTTAGTTTTAAATTTTTTATGAAAACTTGTTGTAGAAAATTTTTTTTTGTTAATAAAGATCAAAATTAATGGATAAAAATAACAACCATTTATATATTTATGTAGGGGATACAAAAAAATATTTTAGGTTTATTTGGATTATACGCATAATATTCCCTATTCTATTCATGTTTCCTTTGCTGCACGAAGGACTTTTTGTTGACACGGTTCTTGCGAAAATGCAAAACGTTTGATTCAAATTATCACACAGTCACTCACAAAAGTCTACATACATTAAAATTTGTAGTCAGTTTATAAAAAGATAACTATTCTAAGAATTCATTGAGCCAGATGATCGATCAGCATGACATCAGTATTTCAACATACAGAAACGAATAATAAAAATTTAGGTTTACATAAGAAAATATACACAGTAAAACTTATCTCACACAAGTAAATATAGAGCTACAATAACACGCAAAAAAGCTTGTAAAAAGATGTTTGCGTTAAAATTGTTTTTCTTAGGAATACGAACTAATACTTTAATTGCATTAAAGACACCAAGGTGTAAATATCTGAATTTTGCACATTTTCAAAATGTCACCTAGAAAAGAAATTTCAGTGGAAATTCGTAATTTAGCAGTAAAATTGCGTAAGAACTGTAAATCTTATGGTATCATAGCAAAAACCGTTGGTTATTGTCGCGCAACAATACAGACAGTTATACAATTTTTTAATACATGTGGGAACGTCTTTATTCGGCCCATGTCTGGTCGACCAAAAATACAATAAATAATAAGTATTTTTAAAGACAAATAAGCGGTCATCCATCATACAAGCATTAACTTTCAGCAATTTATCCGATGGTTCTTTCTTCCACAAGCTCCGTCCCGGTCATTGTTAAACACTCCTTTTATTAAAATGTGATATTTCTTAAACGCCATCTTCTAGCCTCTGGGAAATAATCAAAAAAATAAATTAACACTGGAACTCACCGTGTAGCCACTTTTATTTACATGACATGTGACGTCACAGCCAGTAGTATCACGTTTTGCAAGTTTCAAATTTTATATGAAAATTCCTAGTAGAGAATCTTTTTTTCGTTAATAAAGACCAAAATTGATGGATACAAATAACAACCATAATATTTAATTCATGTAGCGGATTCAAAAAATATTTCAGGTTTATTTGGCTTATATGCATATTTCATATTGTATTTATGTTTTCTTTGCTGCACGGAGGACTTTTTGTGTTGACACGATGGTTGCGAAAATGCAAAACTTTTAATTCAAACTATCATACATATATCAAATACTTTTTACTTCCTTCATTAGAGGAAAGTATTGTAATCTAAACAAATAAATGTTTTGTTTGTTATAATTTTTGCGAATTGTGTTTAAAAAGCTTTATTTGACTATTACCGGAAATACATACAAGAAAAGTATTAACATAATATGTACTATTCACATTGATAGTAAAACATTTTTAAATATGTTTGCATATATTATATATTTTAAATTTGTTTTATAGGGAATTCTTTCTGATTAAACCAGAAATTAAATATTTTATCAATTTTTAATAATTACTCAAGAAAATGTTTTCTTGAGTGTACATACAGAAGGATATGTTATTCACATACAGGGTATCCCATTTTCGGCACTTTTGCGGGTTATCTCCCTTATTTTTAAAGATAGAGGGTTGCGGTTTTCGCGACAGTGCGCCGTTTTAGTATACTGGACTCCAGAAAAATGTTGTAATATTTATAAAGGTACTTCTGACGTCGAAATTAAAGAAAAAAACAAGTTTAAATCTTGCCTAACAGTTAATTTTCATAACTAGACTTATCGTCATACACAAAAGATTATCGTGCTGGACAAATGTTTTTATTATGTCACTTAATACTGACTCCCCACGAGCTGAACATGTGATAAATTTTTTGTTTTTTGGTCTAAATTCAAAACACTAACCTAATTTTTTAAATTATATATACGAGTAATAGATTAATAACATATTACTTCGCTTAACTTTTACTAGGAAGCCAATATTTTTTGTGAAATTAAAGATAGCGCCAGCAGAATTTTCATAACCCTTTTGATTTTTGAGATACAGGGTAGAATCGAAAAGTGTAACGTTGGAGGCACCCCCCGTATCTGAGTTAATTTTAAACCTATCGAAAAAGTTAAAACGTATTCTTATAGAATTTTTTCCGTAGAATCCAGTGGCCTAGTCGGTTTTTTTCTAACACTTTCCGTTTTTTAGGAATGAAGCAAACATATGTTCTTTTAAATGGAACACCCTGTATATTATTTTTCATATTTTTTAGGCATAATGTGGGCTTTCTAAAAATATATAATTGTATACAATTATTTTTAAAAACAAGCTCAGAATTTAAGATTTTCTAAAATTTTCTTTTGTGTCCAATCAGTAAATAATGAAAAGTATGATATGTTGGTTTGTTTTATACAATCTAATGAAAATCCCCAAGAAGCTTCAGCATTATATTTACAAAGGTAACGTATTTTCAGCGCTATGGTTAGGATAATATCTTAGTGTTTTTGTTTTGTTCACATTAGATATCCAGAGAGAAGGCAACCTTTCCCAGATATATTTGCCCGCCTTAAATTAAATTTAGTAGAGCATGGATCATTTATCCAGCCCCGTCCTAAGGAATACACCAAACAAGATAGAGATATAAAAGAAATAAACGTATTGGGTTATGTAGAAGCGACGCGACGCCTTCATCTTCTTGCAAGCGAATAGAGGAAGCAACTGGTGTATCCAAGTATAATGCTCCAAGAATTTTGCAAAAATATAAATATCACCCCTATAAATTCCACATAGTTCAACATTTGCACCCCGGTGATGCCGAGCACCGAATCTTGTTTTGCCAATGGTATTTACAACAAATCAATACTGATGAATCTCTTGGCAGACTCGTTATCTGGTCCGATGAATCTTATTTTTCAAGTGCGGTAATTTTCAATCGCCATAATACAAGGAACTGGTCCATAGAAAATCACCATTTGATTTTTGAGAGGGCACAACAAGGACGCTTTGGGGTTGGGGTCTTGTGTTTCATTTTTGGAAGACGCATAGTCTACAGAATTTTTGAAGGAGGTCTCACAGCGCGTCGGTACCGAGAAATCCTCGAGGAAGTTATTCCAGAATTGATGGAAAATGTTCCGTTGGTCCTTTATAATGCCGTTTATCTTCAACAAGACGGTGTCCCAAGCCACAACTTTGCGCTTTTAAGGGCATTTTTAGACGATAACTTTCCTCAAAGATGGATTGGTACCTACGGACCTGTAAGATGGCCCCCTCGATATTCGGATCTTTCAGTTTTGGATTTTTTCTTATGGGGTTTCATGCAACATAAAATCTATAAAACACAATATCAGTCTGTAGCGGATCTTCGTGCAGCAATCGATTTAAGTTTCCGAAATTTGGAAAGAAAGCCTATGATTCTTTTGAACGCTATTAGAATAACGAAAATGTGCCAATTTTGCGTACGGGAAAATGACCAACATTTTGAAAACCACTTTTAAAAACTCTTTGATTTTCAAAATTCTGTTTCTCTTTTGTTTTTCCTAACTTAAGTTTCAATAATTTTATCATAGTTAAGTTAAAATGCTGTAATAAATAATTAAGACTTGAGAATTAAAAAAGATATTTTGAATTAAGTTTGAAAGTATAATAATTACTTACATCGATTTTGTTTTTAGTAAATTTTAGCCATAGCCTACTACCTACTGATTGGACACAAAAGAAAATTTTAGAAAATCTTAAATTCTGAGCTTGCTTTTAAAAATAATTGTATACAATTATATATTTTTGGAAAGTCCACCTTATGCCAAATAAATATGAATAATAATATACAGGATGTTCCATTTAAAAGAACATATGTTTGCTTCATACCTAAAAAACGGAAAGTGTTAGGAAAAAACGATTACGCCACTGGATTCTACGGAAAAAATCTATAAGAATACGTTTTAACTTCTTCGATAAGTTTAAAAGTAACTCAGATACGGGGGGAGCCTCAAACATTACACTTTTCGATTCTACCCTGTATCTCAAAAATCGAAAGGGCTATGAAAATTCTGCTGGCGCCATCTTTATTTCACAAGAAAGTAGCACATGTCGCGAAAACCGCAACCCTCTATCTTTCAAAATAAGGGAGATACCCCGCAAAAGTGCCGAAAATGGGATACCCTGTACATAATACGTTCCCTGTTGTGATAATCTGGGTTTGGTTGCATATATTTAATGGACGTATTGTTTTTCCGTATTGCTTCAACAGCAGTAAACTGGAAATATCGATCATATCTTGAATATTGTGGAATTCTTTTGACGAGACCCTCGATTGTCAGTTTTCTTATTCTAAAATTTAGTGGCCTTGGGAGAAGTTATTGGTTTTCCCCTGTAACAGAAACGAAACAAAAACAGCAGAGGTTTAAAGATTTACCTACACTAACGTTTAGTTGGTAACCGACTTGCGCCATTTGGTTAAATATCCATTGCTTAGAACTTGAATTGTTAAGTTATTCAAAATTTAAACATTTTTGTATTGGCACATTATTATGAAAATAGTACAATTTTATAAGTGAGAAAAGTAAATAGGTACCTATAGATATTTTTCTTTCCAATATCAAGGAAAAATCAAACGAGTTTATTTATACTAGGAAATTTAGTGGGCTTGTTTTTACACTTGTGGAATTAGATCAGTTTTAAATTTATTATTTCTTGATAATCCTGGGGTTTAATTTGAAAATATACTTAATTGGATCCAGAATGCCAATTGTTGCTTATTTAGGTTTTAGATACAACAAAATATAAAAAACCGTACCACAATAAAACCATATATCAGAAACAAAGTAGCACCAGGGCCCTGTTTCTTAAAAGAACTGTACAATTCTATAATCTGCACTCTTTACTTCTGTACGTGAGAAGAGTGAAATACAAAACGTGGAGTTGCATTTTAAGTAACATGACCCCGACCTTTACTTTTAAAGAACTTTTTTTATCTTGGTCACTACTATCAGTCCATAGTTCTTCAACATTATTTATAATAATCCATTTGGTTTCTAGATTTTGTGATCTGTGAGTGGTAACTGTTAAAATAACAGTTAGGTACCTAGTACTTATTATTTTGCTGTACGTCATTCCTTATTAAATACATTTTTTTAAAACTATCTCTTCTGACGCTTACAGAATGAAAAAAAAATCCATCAAGTGGAAAACTTTTGAAGATATTTTTAATCAAATTAAAACTTGTAAGAGGATACCTATAAAAATCGTAAAAAGTTAGTATAGTTCTTTTATTTTGGTGGGTTTATTTCGTAAGTCTGCTAGACAAACAAGAGTCTTCTTCTTCTCTGCTATCCCTTGGAACCCCGTCTATTTTTCCACCTCCGATCCTTTCGAAATTTGCTGCCAGATCACAGATATCATTCAAGTTAAGGCATTAAAAGTTTTATTTCACGTATCCGCAAGAAACCTAAATTCCACCAGCAAAAGCCCTGGCTCAAAAAACGTCAGACTCACAAAAGGTTTCTTTAAAATCTTACACCCGAAAATCATCATATCTCCATCGAAACAAGACACTAATACAATCAAACTATCTCGGAGTCTGGAAATCCATTTAAAAACCGCATAAAATATAAAGTTCTTGTCTGTTCCATCGGCAGTAAATCTTTCTGCTCACTTGCCAAGAACATTAGCCAAAACTTGTGTAGAATAACTTTTCTTCCCTTCACATCGGACAACGAAATTGTCTCCATCTCTAAAGGGAAAGCTCAACAATTCGCTGCCAATTGTACCTTTATTCTCCTTCTTCAACTATCAATCCCGTCCACAGTTACGCTGACATAGGACTATTCACTCCAACACTCATAAATTATGGTACCCACAAAAAGAGTTCGCAAAGTACTGCAAGCTCTACACAATAGAGTAGATGGGGGCCACTTAGGGGCCGTAACAAAATGAAGCAGTACAATATGGGAACACCTTTTAAAGGAGTTGCTATAGATGTAGCAGGACCGTTTCTGTTCCTTTGATGAGCTTAGCAAATGGTCAGAAATCTATGCAACGCCGAATCATGAAGCTACCACTGTTGCCAACATACTATTTGAACAGTGGATCTATCGATATGACCAAGGCAGGAACTTCGATTCTGCAGTAGTTGCGACCTGTCTAGATTTCTGAGGATTCACACAAAACCAGTATAACACCATCATCAATCCGATGGGATGGTGAAGCGATTTAACATAACTTTGGAAAATTAGATTAAAATTCAAGTCAATAAATTACAAAGTATGTAGAACAAACGCACTCAGCCATTTTTACTCGCCTATCGCTCTGCAATCTACAAGACAACTGGGAAAATGCCTGCTAGCATAATTTTTCGAAAATAATTACACCTTTTTATCGATCTACTTATTGGGCGCCCAGCTGATGTTGTAGAAACGTCAGAAAACTATGCAAGTCATCTTAGTAAGCAAATTCAAGATGCACACTAAGAAGTTCGCCACAAATTACAAACTGAAAGTGATAAAATGAAGAACCGATTTGACTTGAAGGCTTGACTGGTAGATTTATGGTTTGTAAGAAAGTTTAATTATAGAATCCAAAAAAAAAACAAAGGGCACTCAACAAACTCCAGAAGTCATGGGGAGGGCCGTATAACGTAGTTACCCGGCTTAACGGTCTGGTGTACCGAATTCGGAAAAGCCCTCATCCGAAGAAGAAAGTCGTGCGTCTTGACAGGCTGGCGCGTTATTAAGAAACCTGGTCAGGACAACCAAGCCTTAAAGCGCGAGGAATGTTACGGACTTGGAGTGTATTCTGTAAAATTTTGGTTTCATTTTTTATTTGTTTCTAATTTAATATCCTGGTTAATTTTTACATGTTACGTCTATGAAATAATTTCTGGATCTTTGCAGAATATTTGAATTCATTATTTTCGGCATGAAACGCCTATGATAGAATGCCTAGAATTTACTACAGTATTCTATTTTCTTTTTTAATGTGCCTTGTATCCTTCAAAAATATTTCAGAATTCTTCAGGACCAGCAAAAGGGTATACAAAGGATCCAGACCAGCTTTCGTTGTTGATTTTATGTTCAGCATTAAAAACGTGTTAGCTTGCTGTCAGTAAAAAGTTATGATGACAATCAGTAAATAAAGGTTAAAAAATAAGTGTGTTCGTTATTTTGACCGCACGGAACAATTGTTGCCAGGAGTGTAAGATTTCAACAGAATTCACAAGTAAAATTAAGAATAGTGTATCCCAGTGGCAACAAGAAGTCAAAAAGCAAATATGGAAGAACAATTAAAGCTACTATGATCCAGTTAATGATGATGAAACATGAAATGAAACACGACCTTAATTATAGTCAGGAAAGCATGGAAAATTGAAGAATAGCCAAAAAATCATGAAAGACAGACTGAAATGAAGAACTTAATGGGAGCCAAGAAAGCATGAAAGAAAAAACAAAACAAAAACTTAATCCACGAAAGCATGAAAGAAGAACTCAGGTCCCGCAAGGATAGCCAAGAAATAATGTCCAAGTTTCATCCAATAGGTCTAGTTTCTCTTATATTACTGCTATATTTCGCATGAAAATTTTTAAATGGATCATCTAAAAATAAACATTCCTACTAATAAAAAACATTTAAATGCTAAAGGGCTAAACGTAATGGGCGGTTATTAAATGATAATCGTGGTGATTACATTTACACTAAATGAAACAGAATATAAACAATAAATAAACGTCATAAGAATATAATGGAAATAGTTTATTTTTTCAACAAAACTGAGTTTTATTACGGATCAAATGGCCGTTCAGAATGATTGTTGGTCAATTTATTTTTCCAAAGAATCATTCAGTAAAGCATGGCAAATAAATTTGCCATCAAAACTGCATGCTCAATAGGTTAAAAAAGATTCAAAAAATATGGTAATAAAAATGACAGTTTAGTATTGCCTTATACAGGGCGACAAGACTTTGAGGTTGTTCTAAAGACAAATTAAACAATTAAGTAGTCCTTAGACAACAGAAATCTTTTGAATGATCTCATAGTTTTTGTGAATGGGCAATATGGGCATGTGCACGTGAAATCTCGATCCGATTAAACCAAGCGGATGCAAATTAATTTCAATTAATCCCGTATTTGTCGTAAAGTTTTACGTCAAAGTTAAAGTTGAACCCTGTATCGATGTTTACATCCGAATCACTAATTATGTTTTTAATTCTATATAATCAAAGAAAGTATGATAAGACTCGAACATCCACTAGACACTTTTATAATGTTATACTCTTATGCTTAATTTTCTGTACAATTCTTTCTAAGTTTTTCACAAATACTGACAAAATTAACATTGGTTTATAGAGGACATAAAAAAATTTATTTTAAGTAAAATATTTTATAGTGTAACCAAGAAAAAAAGAAAAAGCTAAATTAGCACGTTTTACTGTTTGTCGTCTCCGTTCCCAAACACAACAAAAAACTTTCCCCTACCAAGTGTCTCCTTTATCGCGTATATCTTGATTAATCGTAAGTAACTGGTTACTTCGTTCAGGACCGGGTATTAGCTTTTTTTCAACATTTTTTCAGTAAAAACAATAAGAATATATAAAAATTGACACCATTTTAAAAAGTAGAACTAGCTTAATAGAAAAGTACCCTTTGTGTCTGAATAGCCAGCTGCATACCCTTCTGTCACTAGAAAAAGGCAAAATAAAAGCGATTTTTACTTAATATGATATTTTTCTAAATGCCCTTGGGAAACAGACCTATAACCTGCAATCCAAAAATAAAGAGAACTTTGCGACTGAACAATGTCTGCTCTTTACAGTAGCAACGAAGTTTAAATTTGATCTCAATTTACTTAACACTACTAATATAATCTTATGATAAATTCTCTTTAAAAAACAGTTGTTCTACAAATATTACTACAAGAAAGAATGAGACCTCTAGAGCCAAACGACTTAAAATTATATACTGTAAATATATATATATATATATATATATATATAGAGTAAAGTGACCAAATATGGAATAGGTGCTTAATATGGAATATCGATTTATTTTAAAAACTATTTGCGCCATTTACTAACTGAAGACTGATACATCAACAAACGCTTATTTTTGCATTGCCGCGAAGCCTTCGTAGCCATGTTTGCATTAGTATGGATCATACCGCCGGTAAAGACTTATGCTGATAGTGAAAGTTTATTTCCTGGCAAGTATTTTTCTGTTTTCTGGTAAGACGTCTCAGTTTAATTGAATTCCTTTGATTGCATGCCTATCCTCGAATGTCATTGTATTTTATTGTTGGCATTGTTAATCGTCAATTTTATGTTTTTAGCAAAAAAACAAGGTTCAATTTAATGTGAGGTTAGTGCCAAATATGGAGTACACCTGCGCAAACCTAAGAAATCTGGATCCAGTGTATATTGTGCAGTCATTGGGCACACGAAGAATGCTCAGGTGCACTGAGCGAGCATTTTGTTTGTGACTTTTTCAAATAACTTGTGTTTGTGCCTTGCACAATTAAAGTCTCTTTTTGTTTGTAAGAAAGACGTTTTTCAGTTGTTTAAATATTTTTTTTTAAATTTGCTTAGATTTTATATTTTCTTTGAAAGCAGATAGTTTTCTGGTTGATGTGTTTGTAAATACTACAATTTTTTAGGATTAAATAAACGTTTATTTAACATATTCTATTTATTTAATAAGGTATTCCATATTAGGCTTAAAAATATAACACACAGAAATATGCAACTTTTTGTTTATTAGCTCATAATTTCTGTTATAAGAAATTTAATCCCTTATAACCCCAAAAATATTTTCAGATGATCCTTAATAAAAGGTTTTAGTAATATAACAAACCATTTTTGCACAATAGAAAAATTTTAAACATAGATATCAAAATGGTATTCCATATTTGGTCACTTTACTCTATATATATATATATACAGTGACCGGCAAAAAGTTCGCAACATATGGGAAAAATTTTTATTAGGAGAGTATCGGAAAAACTTTCCCAGGGGATCGGTTCTGCATGTCCGATAACCTAAAAATCGATTTTGACATACGTCACGTGACCACTGGTATAGCGTCAAATTAAAAAAAAAATTGTTAATTTACAAAAAGTGAGGTTAGTTGACGAGATATCAAAAAAAGTTATTTGAAAAAATTGCTTAGAATTAAATTCTAGGTTCTTGTGCAAAATTTTAAGATTTTATTTAAAAAAATTGGAAAACTCAATTTTTTTTAAATATTTTTTTATCGATTTACAAATTTCCGGTTTTTTTCGTTTAGATAGCTTGGCTAATGTAAAGCCCATGTATCTGGATGAAAATAAACGAATGTAGTAGTTTTTTCTACAATTGACAGGACAAAATTAAAAAAAACAGGGTTTCGCCGGACGCTAGCTGTTGCAATGATTTGTATCTAGCAGCAGTGTCAAAATTTTAGAGACATTTCAATGAGATTACATTGAGAAAACCTTAATCGTCTTAAATATATCTGAAGTTCGACTTTTTGTAAAGTTAAGGGGATTAAAATAGATAATAAACAAAAAATTACCTGTTTATTTAATCGAAATTTTATAAACGAAAACCAATGTAAGAAAAACTTAAAAGTAGTCAAATTCTGTACTAACAACACAAAAAATCATTGTTTTTCCTTGGGTGCACAAAATTTAAAACTCAGTATGACCACCATTTCTCTCCATACATACTGTTGTTCTCGAGCGCAACTCTCGATTTACATTTCGGAGCATTTTACGATTTATTTGCAATATAATTATAATGACATTCTCTAAATTTTGTATATTCCTAAAGGGTCGATGTTTGTACACAGGGTTCTTTAGGTATCCCCACATAAAAAAATCTAACGGAGTCAGATCTACAATTCTACAATTGACAGGACAAAATCGAAAAAATAGGTGTTCGCCGGACGCTCGCTGTTGCAATGGTTTGAATCTAATGAAATGACTGTATCAAGATTTTATTAAGATTTTTCCCACATAAATTTAACAACCAGGTCTATTTAGTTGTACTTAAAACTACCAAAGCAGGCTCTGAAATTAAAACAACCAAATAATCTAGTAGGTTAAAAACAACAGAAAAATGTCAAACAAATTATAATTTGTTTGATTTCAACCTATGTCATTGGTTTATGTCTCGCATCTTACTAAGTTTGATATTTTACATAAGTTTATTAATATTTTATTCCTTAAAATGGCACCCACACTACTTCTTCAGGAAAAGATAGAAATTATTTTAATTTCTGGAGATAATTACAAAAGCCATAGAGAAACAGCAGCAATTTTTAATGAGAGGCACCCCGATAAATCCCTCCATTATTCCACAGTATCTCGTCTAGTCAATAAATTTAAAGAAACGGGATCGATAGAAAATCAGTATAAAGTTTCCCATGAAAAACCGGTAACAGGTGACGAAGGTTCTCTGGATGTGTGTTTGTCGATCACAGAAACACCCCAATTAGCAGTTAGTCAAATATCGGAGATCACTAACATTCACGAAAGATCTGTGCGGAGGATATTAAAAAGAAACAAATTTCATCCGTACAAACCTAAATTTGTACAAGTATTAAAAGATAGGGATTATGACGCCCGCTTCGATTTTTGTGCCTGGTTCCAGGGTATGATTGAGGAAGATTTTAATTTCCCAAAGAACGTTCTTTTCTCGGATGAAGCTACATTTACCTCTAACGGAACCGTCAGTTCACAAAACTGTAGATGGTGGGCCACCGAAAACCCAGACTTTGTAATTCAGAGTAAAGACCAATATAGTTTTAAGGTTAATGTGTGGTGCGGAATTTTCAACCTCAGAATAGTGGGACCTTTTTTCTTTAGAGACAATTTAAATTCAGAACGATATTTAGAATTTCTACAAACTGAGATATCTGACTTTTTAGACAATTTGTCATTAGCCGAAAGAAGAAATTTATACTTTCAACAAGACGGAGCTAGCATTCATTCCACAAATGAGGTGAAGAGATGGCTGGATCAAGAATTTGGAAACCAGTGGATAGGACGGTTTTCTGAAAATCCGTGGCCTGCGAGATCACCAGATCTGACTCCGTTAGATTTCTTTATGTGGGGATACCTAAAGAACTCTGTGTACAAATATCGACCCTTTAGGAATATACAAAATTTAGAGAATGTCATTAGAAATTGTGTATTGCAAATAAATCGTAAAATGCTCCGAAATGTTAATCGAGAGTTGCGCTCGAGAACAATAGTATGTATGGAGAGAAATGGTGGTCATACTGAGTTTTAAATTTTGTGCACCCAAGGAAAAACAATGATTTTTTATGTTGTTAGTACAGAATTTGACTACTTTTAAGTTTTTCTTACATTGGTTTTCGTTTATGAAATTTCGATTAAATAAACAGGTAATTTTTTGTTTATTATCTATTTTACTCCCCTTAACTTTACAAAAAGTCGAACTTCAGATATATTTAAGACGATTAAGGTTTTCTCAATGTAATCTCATTGAAATGTCTCTAAAATTTTGACACTGCTGCTAGATACAAATCATTGCAACAGCTAGCGTCCGGCGAAACCCTGTTTTTTTTAATTTTGTCCTGTCAATTGTAGAAAAAACTACTACATTCGTTTATTTTCATCCAGATACATGGGCTTTACATTAGCCAAGCTATCTCAACGAAAAAAGCTGGAAATTTGTAAATCGATAAAAAATTATTTAAAAAAAATTGAGTTTTCCAATTTTTTTAAATAAAATCTTAAAATTTTGCACAAGGACCTAGAATTTAATTCTAAGCAATTTTTTCAAATAACTTTTTTTGATATCTCGTCAACTAACCTCACTTTTTGTAAATTAACAATTTTTTTTTTAATTTGACGCTATACCAGTGGTCACGTGACGTATGTCAAAATCGATTTTTAGGTTATCGGACATGCAGAACCGATCCCCCGGAAAAGTTTTTCCAATACTCACCTAATAAAAATTTTTCCCATATGTTGCGAACTTTTTGCCGGTCACTGTATATATATATATATATATATATATATATATATATATATATATATATATATATATATATATATATATATATATATCTTTACTCAATATAGTTGACAAAGGTCAAACAAAATGACCGAAACGTTCTATACTATAACAAATAAATATGTAACTGTCTAACAACTGCAGTTAATTAATTAATTGGAACCACAATCCCAAGAATTTTAACCTAAATATATTCACAATGGTTCAAGAACTTTCTAATGTAAACTATATATATATATATATATATATATATATATATATATATATATATATATATATATGTATATATATATATATATATATATATACATATATATATATATATATATATATATATATATATATATATATATATATATATATATATATATATATATATATCTTTACTCTATATATATATATATATATATATATATATATATATATATATATATATATATATATATATATATAGTTTACATTAGAAAGTTCTTGAACCATTGTGAATATATTTAGGTTAAAATTCTTGGGATTGTGGTTCCAATTAATTAATTAACTGCAGTTGTTAGACAGTTACATATTTATTTGTTATAGTATAGAACGTTTCGGTCATTTTGTTTGACCTTTGTCAACTATATTGATACACGATGTTGGCACTAAAATGAAACAATTACAAATAGATGACGTACGTACAAAACATTTATATTTAAAATTTACCCTAGAGACAGAAATTATCCTCTGGTATCAGCCCTGATATCCTCGGTAACACGGAACACATATGCATAACAGACACTCATTCAAACAACACAAATTATATTTATAACGTCACTGTTTAAAAGTTTAAAATGCACTGATTTCGGTGTAGGAATACGGTAAAGAGAATGTAAAGTTAGAGTTTTTTATGCTCCGGTTATCTTATAAATTCTGTTGATAAAGGAATAAAAATAGTACCAAAACCAAAATTGTTGTTACCCCTTACCCTTAATAATTGACAAATATATATTAAATTAATATGTTATTGTATATTTTATTTAGCCCAGTTATATCGGATTTATCATTAATAGGTAAGGGTGTTTTTTTGATGTGGATCATTTCATGCAATTCACGTTTTCGTTTATGAAGTTCTGTCTTTAAAATTCTTGTTGTTGCAAAATCAAAATTGTGGTTAAGAGTTTGTTCGTGTTTTTTGAGGGCGGTTACATTTTTTCGGTCATATTTGTGACCATTTAGTCTATTGTGTAAAGATTGCCAATCAGTTTATATAGGTCAAACCAGCCAATATTTACACAATAGACTAAATGGTCACAAATATGACCGAAAAAAAGTAACCGCCCTCAAAAAACACGAACAAACTCTTAACCACAATTTTGATTTTGCAACAACAAGAATTTTAAAGACAGAACTTCATAAACGAAAACGTGAATTGCATGAAATGATCCACATCAAAAAAACACCCTTAGCTATTAATGATAAATTCGATATAACTGGGCTAAATAAAATATACAATAACATATTAATTTAATATATATTTGTCAATTATTAAGGGTAAGGGGTAACAACAATTTTGGTTTTGGTACTATTTTTATTCCTTTATCAACAGAATTTATAAGATAACCGGAGCATAAAAAACTCTAACTTTACATTCTCTTTACCGTATTCCTACACCGAAATCAGTGCATTTTAAACTTTTAAACAGTGACGTTATAAATATAATTTGTGTTGTTTGAATGAGTGTGTGTTATGCATATGTGTTCCTTGTTACCGAGGATATCAGGGCTGATACCAGAGGATAATTTCTGTCTCTAGGGTAAATTTTAAATATAAATGTTTTGTACGTACGTCATCTATTTGTAATTGTTTCATTTTAGTGCCAACATCGTGTATCAATATAGTTGACAAAGGTCAAACAAAATGACCGAAACGTTCTATACTATAACAAATAAATATGTAACTGTCTAACAACTGCAGTTAATTAATTAATTGGAACCACAATCCCAAGAATTTTAACCTAAATATATATATATATATATATATATATATATATATATATATATATATATATATATATATATTCTATCACGTTCGTATGTCATTTTAATCCGACAAGTAGTGCATAATATTTCTAGTCAATATGGGCACTTTTATCAGGCTACCAACTATTTTTTAGGAGATTTTGTTTATTTGAAATGTACTTTCTCATTGATTTCTTTACAACGCCTATTTTTATGACTTCGTGGTAAGTGCGGCAACTTTGAAAACCATGTCAATAGAATCATATGTTTATGCTTGTTTGGAGTAGAAATTACAAGTTTCAAAAATCCGATATAAAGGGTGTTGAATTTAAAAAAAATTCAAAACTTATTTTATTTTAAGTACGGACCTGGATTGTAGAACTTTTGCATATGGCATTTTAAACCCACAAATTGTACAAAATATTCTTACCCATTATGAATTTTTTATTTCAAGTGTTTACAGAAATATTACAAATATAAATTTTAGGCAAAACTTATAAAACACCCTGTATCTCGGTAAAGGTTAGAGATCGGACTACTAAATGTGGGCGATTTAGAACCCCCAAGGTGGTCTCTATCTTATGGTATCGTATGTACATTTAGATCCGCGTCACCCTGTATATATATATATATATATATATATATATATATATATATATATATATATATATATATATATATATATATATATATATATATCTATATATATATATATATATAAACATTATATAAACAATATATATATATATATATATATATATATATATATATATATATATATATATATATATATATATATATAGCATGTCCACGGATAGAGGTAACAAGAGGACAAATGGACCAGAAATTTCATTGCTCGAAAAAAAAACATTTTTGGTAAGCTTCTGCTTCTTAGAAGAGTACGGTCTACGAAGAAAATGCTTGACTTTTTTATACAGGGTGCTCAAAAAATACAAAAATCAACAATTATGTCACAGATTGAATTATTTTTATTATGTACGTCAGATAAAGTCAAATGAACCTATGACATATTCTTTTTGAGTTCTTTATAAATTATCTAGCTTAGAATTACGCATTTGACAAAAACGCCTTCTTGTAGTCGTAGTAATATTCGAATGAAAGGAAGCTAAATTTAGTGAATATTAGTACATGACTCTACGTTACTCAAACCTAGCTCTCGCAGTGGATCTTGTAGACAAGTTGTCGCCCATTGAAGATCGAAGCTCTGGAAGTGGTCATCTATAACGATTTCTCTTATCGCTCCGTCTTCTTCTTGACACCGACGGCAACGAAGTTTGAACTTAATGATTAATATCAATCTGCCATTAAATAAAACCCATCTCTTTGTAACAGAAATAGATATATACTATCTGAATAAATGAAAGTTTACTGTACAAAGAAATATATAACAATTGATAAAAAGATTATAAGAATAATAAAGATATAAAACAACAAAGAACCATTTAACGAATGTTAAATAATGAACTGAACAATGCTGGATAAGCGTTTACAATAAGATTCGAATGACAAAAGATATAAAAATATAAATCATTGTTCTGTGATCTATTAATTCCCCAATTACTCATAAAAATAACGTTAAAAATTTACCCTTACAACCGTTACCCCGTGAAGTTATACGAAACCCCTTACTACATATTCGTTAAGTTCTTACTCCCGCGCGAAACACGCGAACGCGACTTTAAAAGAAGTTTCCGACTCCCTATTTATTATACAAACTACATTCCTTCGAACGTCTCGTTCAGAACTGTCTTTCTTCTATCCTCCTCGGTACCTCGACCCTTCGAAATCTTCGCCCTTTGCATCCTCTCTTAGGGCTATCTCCAGTCGGTATCAGAGGCGGAGTATCCCGAATTTTATACGAAATAATATAACCTGCTTCTTTGTTTAATGGATGGTTTATCCATTGTATACAGGTTAAAACACTATACTAATCTATGCTAAGGCTCTTGGATACATGATGGAAAAAACCTCCTTTATTATCACTTCTTAAAGGTAAAAAAATCACATCCAAAAAAAAACCTATACAGAAGGAGTTCGAACTTGATAAATCTAACAGTTACTTATAATGTATTGACATTCCATCTTTTCTATAAGAAGAATATTCGTTATATCGAGAATCAATAAATCGACAAAACGTTTCTAGATACGCCCCTGTACTACCCTGGTATATTCCTTTACCTAACGAGAAACTCGGTTTGGTTATTATTACGTTTCGATGTAGCCGTAAACTGACCCCTTGTTACAATGGGGAAATATAAATATCGGTTCTAATTTGCAGTACTGGGTATTAGGCCCATTTTTAATTTTATGGCATCTTTAAAGACCACCCACATTTACAAGTTCTCAAAAGTAATCTAACATTTTAATATAAGTGTATCCGTTTTGTCACAATTAGCCCCCCTTTAACAACGAAGATCCTTATTCAAGAGAAAAGATGAAGAATGAAATATCAACCTTGAAGATTTACAAATTCTCCATCCGGTTTTTAATACACATTTCCTAAACTAAACCCTGGTGGCTTCTCTCTTCTGGTGTAGCTCTCAATACGCCCGGTTGTACCATGTCCAACGCTGTTCCTGGTTCCCCCCAAACGTCCTCCCAAAATCTGTGCCTTCGTCTGGAATGAGGTGTGGCTCCCCCGGGATGGATGCTGATGTTCTCCATCTCAACTGGATCCTCCGACTTTTCCCGAAGTCCGGTCCTGATCTCGATCTTTAAAAAGAAAATTGAAAATAACCACGATGTTTTGACCTCGTCAATCACCACCACCATTGACCAATACTCAAAACACAACCACAAGCTAAAAACAACTATTTTTTCTACTAAGTATACACAAATGAACTTCTACGAACTACAATCTACCAACAATAGGGAAACTACGGTACAACACTACACTTCCTACATCTCTAGATGTCCGCTGCCTTTCGGATGACTCGACAGTACTTCGACTTTATGTGTAACAAAACCCTTCTCATTACCAAGTGGTCACTAAGTAGTCCTAATCTTAAACTACTAATAATACACTACGTCGTCTATATCGCACTACGATGAAATGTAAACTATATTGCAATAAACAAATCTTCACCCTGGAAAATGACGTTACTGATTGTTTACCATTTATAAACCAACTTTATGAAACCGATTATACTTATTTATATTCATCAAATAAATATCTAGCTCACCAAAGAATAAAACTCAGTGTTAACAACAAAAAGTATCGATATACTGAAAATATCTTGATCAGCTCTAAAATCAAAAATATTGAAATCAATTTTCTCTTATTAAGTCTTTACTAAGCACTGAAACGATCAAAACTAGAAACTTTCTAAGACAAAGCTGCTTAGTGTAACATCAAAACATTAAAACTGAATAAGTTTACCAAAAACTAAAAAAAATGACAAATAAAATTTAATGAAAGTAAACATTGTTCACAAACTCAACACTCTGGTGATTTTAATAAAGCTTTCCTTTACAAGTCAAACAAAAAAAAACTTACTTTTAACACAAGTGGATATCAGTAATGTCATTCTAACAAGTTATGTTCTAACTTACTCTAATCTACTCAGGACATAGCCTTACTAACAAAAGAACTCCCAAAACTAAAACACACTGTTAATAAAATAATATAACCTACTAGTTACTCTAATTTTACGGGTTATAAGAGGCAAAAGAAACGCTGTATTTATCACACTCTATAAATGAACATGTTTATCGACCAACATATCGATAATTAAACTTGACTATCGACCCAAAAATCGATATTTGAACATCACTATCGACTAAAATATCGATAAGTTAACATGACTACATCCGTCATTTAATAAATTTTCTACGAATTCAATCGTTTACTCGTTATTGTATATTTAAAAGAATTGAAAATATTTTGTAATGTTTACTCGATTTCTACTTTACTCTGCTAAAGTCAAAAATAATAAAAAAATCCACAACTAGGATGACTAAAAATTTACTTTTAAATGTTACCCGT
The DNA here is from genome assembly GCA_963971165.1 of Philopedon plagiatum. Classification (NCBI taxonomy): domain Eukaryota; kingdom Metazoa; phylum Arthropoda; class Insecta; order Coleoptera; family Curculionidae; genus Philopedon; species Philopedon plagiatum. The sequence goes on from OZ020191.1 coordinate 57,907,320, forward strand.
TTATATTACCTGTTTTAATTCCTACCCATGCATTAAGTAGTATCGTACAACCTATAATCCACAGCTACAAATGCTACAAATGTACTACTTTTCCTCTGCTTAAGACCACTGGTACTACATGAGATTCTTAGATGTTCTTCAATCCAATTTTTTTTTCAACCTCTCAAGAAACTCATTCCTGCTGTTTTCTCATCTCTACATACTCAAATTTTGTGTGGCTACAAAACTTACAAGATCTTAAACAATAGTGCTTTCCTAAACCAAATTTCCCTGACTTATTCGTCCCCCCCCTGTATATGTATATATATATATATATATATATATATATATATATATATATATATATATATATATATATATATATATATATATATAGTAGAAAAATGGAAGATTTCTTGGCCTATAGGTAATATAATAAATGTAAATGCGAAGATTTACTTCTTCGCTAGTGCAGCGAAAAGGCCGTGAATGAAAAATAAAAATAATGAGGACTATCTTTGATTCTGGTCTGGGTGACCTCCTGCTATCGATTTCTGGGCCCTTACCCATCAGCGGGCAGGCTTACACCCAGGGTGGCTGAAGAACAGACCACGATTTGACCAGAATCAAAGAGAGTCCTTATATCCAAAATGTTCGGAAAGGATGGGTAAGATGTAGTGGCTCGCGCCAAACTAGTTCACCCAGTGTTGCTCCAAATATGTTTGGCTGCTAACACAATAATACTCGAAAGTATGTCGAATGTCGATTTTCTCGACATCGACGGTACAAATGCACCATTGTACAACAATAGTAGAAAAATGGAAGATTTCTTGGCCTATAGGTAATATAATAAATGTAAATGCGAAGATTTACTTCTTCGCTAGTGCAGCGAAAAGGCCGTGAATGAAAAATAAAAATAATGAGGACTATCTTTGATTCTGGTCTGGGTGACCTCCTGCTATCGATTTCTGGGCCCTTACCCATCAGCGGGCAGGCTTACACCCAGGGTGGCTGAAGAACAGACCACGATTTGACCAGAATCAAAGAGAGTCCTTATATCCAAAATGTTCGGAAAGGATGGGTAAGATGTAGTGGCTCGCGCCAAACTAGTTCACCCAGTGTTGCTCCAAATATGTTTGGCTGCTAACACAATAATACTCGAAAGTATGTCGAATGTCGATTTTCTCGACATCGACGGTACAAATGCACCATTGTACAACAATAGTAGAAAAATGGAAGATTTCTTGGCCTATAGGTAATATAATAAATGTAAATGCGAAGATTTACTTCTTCGCTAGTGCAGCGAAAAGGCCACCCTGGGTGTAAGCCTGCCCGCTGATGGGTAAGGGCCCAGAAATCGATAGCAGGAGGTCACCCAGACCAGAATCAAAGATAGTCCTCATTATTTTTATTTTTCATTCACGGCCTTTTCGCTGCACTAGCGAAGAAGTAAATCTTCGCATTTACATTTATTATATTACCTATAGGCCAAGAAATCTTCCATTTTTCTACTATTGTTGTACAATGGTGCATTTGTACCGTCGATGTCGAGAAAATCGACATTCGACATACTTTCGAGTATTATTGTGTTAGCAGCCAAACATATTTGGAGCAACACTGGGTGAACTAGTTTGGCGCGAGCCACTACATCTTACCCATCCTTTCCGAACATTTTGGATATAAGGACTCTCTTTGATTCTGGTCAAATCGTGGTCTGTTCTTCAGCCACCCTGGGTGTAAGCCTGCCCGCTGATGGGTAAGGGCCCAGAAATCGATAGCAGGAGGTCACCCAGACCAGAATCAAAGATAGTCCTCATTATTTTTATTTTTCATTCACGGCCTTTTCGCTGCACTAGCGAAGAAGTAAATCTTCGCATTTACATTTATTATATTACCTATAGGCCAAGAAATCTTCCATTTTTCTACTATTGTTGTACAATGGTGCATTTGTACCGTCGATGTCGAGAAAATCGACATTCGACATACTTTCGAGTATTATTGTGTTAGCAGCCAAACATATTTGGAGCAACACTGGGTGAACTAGTTTGGCGCGAGCCACTACATCTTACCCATCCTTTCCGAACATTTTGGATATAAGGACTCTCTTTGATTCTGGTCAAATCGTGGTCTGTTCTTCAGCCACCCTGGGTGTAAGCCTGCCCGCTGATGGGTAAGGGCCCAGAAATCGATAGCAGGAGGTCACCCAGACCAGAATCAAAGATAGTCCTCATTATTTTTATTTTTCATTCACGGCCTTTTCGCTGCACTAGCGAAGAAGTAAATCTTCGCATTTACATTTATTATATATATATATATATATATATATATATATATATATATATATATATATATATATATATAAACATTATATAAACAATATATATATATATATATATATATATATATATATATATATATATATATATAGCATGTCCACGGATAGAGGTAACAAGAGGACAAATGGACCAGAAATTTCATTGCTCGAAAAAAAAAACATTTTTGGTAAGCTTCTGCTTCTTAGAAGAGTACGGTCTACGAAGAAAATGCTTGACTTTTTTATACAGGGTGCTCAAAAAATACAAAAATCAACAATTATGTCACAGATTGAATTATTTTTATTATGTACGTCAGATAAAGTCAAATGAACCTATGACATATTCTTTTTGAGTTCTTTATAAATTATCTAGCTTAGAATTACGCATTTGACAAAAACGCCTTCTTGTAGTCGTAGTAATATTCGAATGAAAGGAAGCTAAAGTTAGTGAATATTAGTACATGACTCTACGTTACTCAAACCTAGCTCTCGCAGTGGATCTTGTAGACAAGTTGTCGCCCATTGAAGATCGAAGCTCTGGAAGTGGTCATCTATAACGATTTCTCTTATCGCTCCGTCTTCTTCTTGACACCGACGGCAACGAAGTTTGAACTTAATGATTAATATCAATCTGCCATTAAATAAAACCCATCTCTTTGTAACAGAAATAGATATATACTATCTGAATAAATGAAAGTTTACTGTACAAAGAAATATATAACAATTGATAAAAAGATTATAAGAATAATAAAGATATAAAACAACAAAGAACCATTTAACGAATGTTAAATAATGAACTGAACAATGCTGGATAAGCGTTTACAATAAGATTCGAATGACAAAAGATATAAAAATATAAATCATTGTTCTGTGATCTATTAATTCCCCAATTACTCATAAAAATAACGTTAAAAATTTACCCTTACAACCGTTACCCCGTGAAGTTATACGAAACCCCTTACTACATATTCGTTAAGTTCTTACTCCCGCGCGAAACACGCGAACGCGACTTTAAAAGAAGTTTCCGACTCCCTATTTATTATACAAACTACATTCCTTCGAACGTATCGTTCAGAACTGTCTTTCTTCTATCCTCCTCGGTACCTCGACCCTTCGAAATCTTCGCCCTTTGCATCCTCTCTTAGGGCTATCTCCAGTCGGTATCAGAGGCGGAGTATCCCGAATTTTATACGAAATAATATAACCTGCTTCTTTGTTTAATGGATGGTTTATCCATGGTATACAGGTTAAAACACTATACTAATCTATGCTAAGGCTCTTGGATACATGATGGAAAAAACCTCCTTTATTATCACTTCTTAAAGGTAAAAAAATCACATCCAAAAAAAAACCTATACAGAAGGAGTTCGAACTTGATAAATCTAACAGTTACTTATAATGTATTGACATTCCATCTTTTCTATAAGAAGAATATTCGTTATATCGAGAATCAATAAATCGACAAAACGTTTCTAGATACGCCCCTGTACTACCCTGGTATATTCCTTTACCTAACGAGAAACTCGGTTTGGTTATTATTACGTTTCGATGTAGCCGTAAACTGACCCCTTGTTACAATGGGGAAATATAAATATCGGTTCTAATTTGCAGTACTGGGTATTAGGCCCATTTTTAATTTTATGGCATCTTTAAAGACCACCCACATTTACAAGTTCTCAAAAGTAATCTAACATTTTAATATAAGTGTATCCGTTTTGTCACAATTAGCCCCCCTTTAACAACGAAGATCCTTAGTCAAGAGAAAAGATGAAGAATGAAATATCAACTTTGAAGATTTACAAATTCTCCATCCGGTTTTTAATACACATTTCCTAAACTAAACCCTGGTGGCTTCTCTCTTCTGGTGTAGCTCTCAATACGCCCGGTTGTACCATGTCCAACGCTGTTCCTGGTTCCCCCCAAACGTCCTCCCAAAATCTATGCCTTCGTCTGGAATGAGGTGTGGCTCCCCCGGGATGGATGCTGATGTTCTCCATCTCAACTGGATCCTCCGACTTTTCCCGAAGTCCGGTCCTGATCTCGATCTTTAAAAAGAAAATTGAAAATAACCACGATGTTTTGACCTCGTCAATCACCACCACCATTGACCAATACTCAAAACACAACCACAAGCTAAAAACAACTATTTTTTTCTACTAAGTATACACAAATGAACTTCTACGAACTACAATCTACCAACAATAGGGAAACTACGGTACAACACTACACTTCCTACATCTCTAGATGTCCGCTGCCTTTCGGATGACTCGACAGTACTTCGACTTTATGTGTAACAAAACCCTTCTCATTACCAAGTGGTCACTAAGTAGTCCTAATCTTAAACTACTAATAATACACTACGTCGTCTATATCGCACTACGATGAAATGTAAACTATATTGCAATAAACAAATCTTCACCCTGGAAAATGACGTTACTGATTGTTTACCATTTATAAACCAACTTTATGAAACCGATTATACTTATTTATATTCATCAAATAAATATCTAGCTCACCAAAGAATAAAACTCAGTGTTAACAACAAAAAGTATCGATATACTGAAAATATCTTGATCAGCTCTAAAATCAAAAATATTGAAATCAATTTTCTCTTATTAAGTCTTTACTAAGCACTGAAACGATCAAAACTAGAAACTTTCTAAGACAAAGCTGCTTAGTGTAACATCAAAACATTAAAACTGAATAAGTTTACCAAAAACTAAAAAAAATGACAAATAAAATTTAATGAAAGTAAACATTGTTCACAAACTCAACACTCTGGTGATTTTAATAAAGCTTTCCTTTACAAGTCAAACAAAAAAAAACTTACTTTTAACACAAGTGGATATCAGTAATGTCATTCTAACAAGTTATGTTCTAACTTACTCTAATCTACTCAGGACATAGCCTTACTAACAAAAGAACTCACTAGTTACTCTAATTTTACGGGTTATAAGAGGCAAAAGAAACGCTGTATTTATCACACTCTATAAATGAACATGTTTATCGACCAACATATCGATAATTAAACTTGACTATCGACCCAAAAATCGATATTTGAACATCACTATCGACTAAAATATCGATAAGTTAACATGACTACATCCGTCATTTAATAAATTTTCCACGAATTCAATTGTTTACTCGTTATTGTATATTTAGAAGAATTGAAAATATTCTGTAATGTTTACTCGATTTCTACTTTACTCTGCTAAAGTCAAAAATAATAAAAAAATCCACAACTAGGATGACTAAAAATTTACTTTTAAATGTTACCCGTTTATATTACCTGTTTTAATTCCTACCCATGCATTAAGTAGTATCGTACAACCTATAATCCACAGCTACAAATGCTACAAATGTACTACTTTTCCTCTGCTTAAGACCACTGGTACTACATGAGATTCTTAGATGTTCCTCAATCCAATTTTTTTTTCAACCTCTCAAGAAACTCATTCCTGCTGTTTTCTCATCTCTACATACTCAAATTTTGTGTGGCTACAAAACTTACAAGATCTTAAACAATAGTGCTTTCCTAAACCAAATTTCCCTGACTTATTCGTCCCTCGTATATTTTCTACTGAAAATATTGTCTCTCGTTGCTGTATAGGTGCCACGTCTTATTTTTTCCTCAAAACTATTGATCCTCAGATTCCAGTAATAAAACAAACTTGTAATTCTTTCGAATTACATACCTTACACTCCTTCACCTCGCTACACATGTGTTCCACTATTGAACTACGCACCTGGGAATGGGCTACTACATATTTCAACAACATATGCACTGTTCACACACAGATACGGCCGTAAGATTTTAAAGCTTTGGCTTACTTCAGGTAACCCATGCACGTAAGAGTCACTTACGGCGATATTCTCCCATCAAATTTCGCTACGACTTACTCCAATTTATAAGGGGGGGTGGAATAATTATGACTGAGGTATTGTAAATCCTAGGCTTGAGTCTAACTTTGTATGTACTGTCTTAATTACGGGTAATGGGTTAAAATGTCAAGCCATACGTATGCAGACTTGCGTATGTGAAGGTTAGTAATCGTGATATCTAGACGTCTCCAGAATATCACCACTATAAACATGTGAATCTTACTTTCCATGATTTCACGCAGTCGAAACACTCTTGGGAATCAGTCAAATAGTCTAAGACTGGTAAAGAAAGAAACTATTTCAAACCAAGTAGTTAACTCTCAAACTTTTCCGGTCTATTGTAAAACTGGGGAAATCTCCTGGGTCTTTTCTAGTCCTGTCTAGACTTTGACGAGTTTCCTGGGGATTTTGAACAGAGGGTAAGTCAAATTGAACCAGAGTAGTATACTTCACTTGTACAGGATTGACGTCAATTTCCCGGCGATATGGGCCAGCGTACTCTCTTTCACTTGATCCCTTCGCTCCAAACACTCGGCAACACTATGCCTAATAAAAATACTGTGAATTCACTTAAACAACCAGTCACACGGCTACTACCGTCTAGTGCGGTATAGTCCCGTGCCTTTCACCTCTACTGCGGACACACATAGCCCTCGTTCCGTACACTGCCTTCATCTCCATGAAAGACGCTAGTTCAATAACATCGTCGCCGTGGTTGGCAACACGGTAGTGTCCTCCAGATGGCCATTCCACGAGCCGAAGTCATATCCATATAAGTCCAACCAAAAATCAAAAAGAAACTTTCTCCAAATCCGATATATGCCAAATCAAATTTTTCACAATAAAACTCGGAACTAAATAATGGAGATTATCATATTTATATCACTGTGGAAACAAACAAAACTGTATAGAAAAAAACTCTACTGCTGTAGGCATTCAATAAAAACACTCGGTATTAAATATTATCAAAGGAAAACATATTCACACTAACTGATATAAAAAACTAGATGATTAAAAAAACAACCAAACCTAAAGAAAAAAATCGATTATCTTCTTAATATTTTAAACAACAAAGTTTTCCTTATTACGTTCGCTTACTGCTCTTCAGACTATCTATTAAATCTGCTAAAAAAAATCTCATTAACTCAACAAACGAAAACTACTTCATGGACTTCTCTTCTCGGGATATACTTCATGTAACGGCAATGGCTTAAGCACACTAGCTTTTAGCCTACTTCATGTAACACAATACATGTACCCTATTCGCTCAAGCACTCGATGCTTGTCGCGACAACAACATAGTATGCGTCGAAATTGCACGCAAAACTATTCAAACCCATAGCTTCTTATTCTATTGCACTATCTCTGCCACGTAAAAGCTACTGTTTAATTACACCTAACAGACTTTTGACGAATACAAAAACATATCAACTTCTAACTTCCCTCGTATACACTTCCCTGTATACCAAATTTTTTTTACATGCCCAAAATTTAACTGTCAGTCAAAACCAATATCAACAAAAATTTAAAGCTTGGTACTACCTTATACAATACGTTAAGACACAGCATTACACATTAAAAAAGTTACCTGTAGTACCTACGTTATTTTGACATTAAATGTTTAGCGTTTACCTCAGTAATCCAATATGTCGCTTTACTCTTTAGTTATATCCCTGTACCTCATATGTAACCTCTTATTTCTTTAGCTTCAATTAAAATTCCGTATGAATTTAAACACCTTTGTTCTTTTCTGTCGTTGGGCAATAAACTATACATATGGTATTCTCTAAACTTGGATTACTTCTGACCTAGATTTATATGTACCTGAACAAACTTCCGCGAAACATATCGCTCTAATTATATTTAAAGGTCTAATACATAAAAACATAATGGCCGTTCTGGATAAGGTGCTATTTATTTATTTAATCACATTTAATTATTCAATTAAGAAATAAAACTTAGAAAAAACCCAATATAAAACCCCTTTATACCTACTATAGTCACATTTCCAGATAGGTACCATTATATTAAACCAAAACTTTACGTCAATAATGTGCTGGATTGGTTTATGGCTTACGTCGCCATCCCGAAATATTTTCACAATAACAAAATGGAGCCAAATTAAGCTTTAAAAGTTGTCTCTAAACATTATGGTCCCAAATAAACAGAACCCCTATAAACACAAATTGTTCCCATCTAGCATTCTATCTCCATAAACAAACCTTTTTTTGTTGTGCATGTGCTTAATATTTAATAGAAAAATAGGCTACATCTACCTAAACAAACAAAGTCTAAGAAATATCGTAATAACATCTTCTTCCGAACTTCCTCTATAAAGCCTTTTAGAACCTTTTCTTTAAACTTACCGTTTACAATTTGTCTGTTTTATGAATACAAACAAACACTTTTGTAGGATTGTATATACCAATTCTCAAGTAAATAAAATAAATAGTTTTCAAATTACGAATTAAAATAGCGCCAAATCAACTTATTAAAAAAAACCTTATAACGCAAAACACAAATGTAAAAACGTAATACCCTGTAATTAAACTGATATATTACCTGAAAGAAAACCATTAAGAATTATTTAAATTAACCAAGTACACAAATTGCATTGTCTCAATATTAATAATAAAATGGGCCCCTGAACACTATATTTACCTGAACTTGCAAAATGTACCTAAGTGTTTGCAAAGGATAAAGCATTATACCTGGTGATAAAATAAATTATGTTACTGAACTTTAAATTCTGTTAAAGCCCCAAAAATTCGCTTTACACTCTTGTAACAACCAAACCGAATCAACACGGTAAGAGTTGATTAAAACATGAATCTTAGAACAAAAAATAAATCGCAAATATAATCAGAAACAATTCCTTACTTTTATGGACAAAAAAAAATTATTCCTCCGGAACATGGCATCTTTTAAATTAACAATCCCTAGCGAAAACAAAAATTCATTGTCCCGTTCTTGTAGCTGGGTCATTCCACGCCAACGCGAACCCAAATGACAGTCACCCCCTCCGATTTTGTTCATATTTGGTCAAAACGTTGTACTTGATGATATAGAAAAGTACACCAAATCGTTTTTCGAGGAAAATTTTTGTTTTTAAAATATACCCCAAAAACGTTTTTACAGAATTTTCGATTATTTATGTTATTTAATTGGTTTTTGTGCTATCACTTCAGTAATTTTCAGCCGATTTGGTTCAAAATCATCACGTTCTCTTCAGCGGCGATCAATAGAAAAGTAAAAACCCCAAAAAGTCAAAATTTAAGATTGGTGGATTTTTAGTCGATTTAAAGGTAAAAAAATTTTCAAAAAATAATTTCTCAGTTGTCGCCTAGTCAATTTGGCCATTTGCGATCTTAATTTCTTCACTAGAGCCTCAATAATGATCCCTCAAAAATTCATTATGATGTTTTTTGTTTTAAATGAGAAACGGCGGATTTAAACCGCGAGCGCATGATCTATCGTATGTATGATAACATTAAATTGTTGTTTAAAAATTTTGTTTTATATTATTTTCAATGAAATGTTTATTACACGATAATAACAACATTTGTATTATAAAAACAATAATTTTAAACAACAACTAATTGTTATTGTACATATCACTTTAAAAATTTCGCGCGCTGTCTCACGTCGTACTTAGCATGTCACGCATGCACAGTGTTCAAGATTACCTCCGAACTCATTGCGCAGCGTCTTTCGTGACATGTCATTTTCTATAGTTGAGTTGAGGTTAGTTTGACGTTCAGCTGCGCTTTCTTGTCATTCTGTTTCTTCTCTTGTCATGTACTAATCCCCAATATACGTGCATTGAAATCGTTTGCCAGTATGGCGGCCGGTGCATCTCGTTGCTCTCTCGGGTTGTCCTTAAATCGGTCGTGCTTCAGTGAATCTTCTTTTAAGGATTTAAAGACTTATTCAAAACATGAGCGTTATCAGCTGAAAGTTCGAAGTGGTGTTGCCGACATAAAAACATGCTGTCAAGCACACGAACACTATTTTTTGGAATCTTTTTCGTCGTCTCAAAGATCGTGTCGTGACCCTTTGCAAATTCACAAAAAAGTGGTGAAGAAAAGCCTCAGGATTGTTTCCGAAGAGTTTCACCTGCGTTACCGAAAGGAATTTCCGTCGCTTGCCCCGGGACACAAATTATGTCCGACGTGCATGAAATTAGTTGCCGAGCAGTGCAAAAATCAAGAAGTCACGGAAGATGAGGGCGGGACGGAAAGTACGAGCGAATCCTTGTCAACCATACCCGATCAACCAGAGACGGAGAATTTGATAAGTAGCTCAAGCGACGATGTTACACTTACAATGGGTGGTAGGGGTGTCAGCCAAAGCTTAGCGTCTGCAGAAAAAGATATTATCGTTGAAAAATTAAATGAGACGTTGGCATGTGCTGGAGAATCACCAGTGCAACTTTACAAGCTGAGAACAGCTACCACTGCTTCCGCAAAGAAGAGAAAAGTGCAATCTACGATTCGAAAAACTTTGAATAAACTGTTAACACAGAACTCAGAATCTTCCGAAAGCGAAGACACTTCTATTGACTACGCGAGTGTGGGCAAAGAAGTGATGTCTCTCCTTAGAGGAAAATTCGACTCTTGTGATTCTTATAGTGAGAAACTGCAGGTGTTGTCACTTGTCCCAAAATCCTGGAGTTTACAGATGATTCAGAACTTTTTTGGCGTATCTAAATATATGGCGCGCAAGAGTAAAACTTTGGTGGAGAAAAAGGGAATTTTATCAAGCCCAAATCGAAAACCTGGACGCCCACTGTCACAGGATGTCGTTAATAAAGTAGTTGAGTTCTACGAAAGCGAAGGCATAAGCAGAGAAATGCCAGGTGCTAAAGACTGTGTGAGTGTGCGAGAAGATGGTGTTCGAGTAAAACGTCAAAAAAAGTTGATTCTTGGAAATTTGAAGGAGATCTTTGAAGAATTTAAGGCACAACACCCTGATGTTGAAGTGGGATTCTCGAAATTCGCGGACTTAAGGCCTAAACACTGCGTTTTTGCGGGATCTTCGGGCACCCACAGTGTGTGCGTGTGCGCGATACATCAAAACTTTAAACTGTCGTTTGAAGGAGCCATAAAAAAAGTACCTTCTGGAGGCGAGACAGAACCTGACTTGAACAATTACAGGGATTGTCTTAACCTCGTTATATGTGCAAGCCCAACGGAAAAATGCTTCTTTAGTGAATGCAACAAATGTCCAGGAGTTCAGGTGCTACGTGAACGTATTGAAGCAATGTTCGATGCAGATGTCGTTGAGAAAGTAAAATACAAGCAGTGGCTGACCGTAGATCGGTGCTCTCTAGAAACAGTCGAGAAGAGTGCGGACGCCTTTTTGGAATCCTTTCTCGAAATGGTACCGAAAATCCTGAAGCACGACTTTGTATCAAAGAAACAGAGCGAGTTTTTAAGAAATGCTAAAATCGGCTTAGCTCTGGATACTGTCATTATCATCGCTGATTTCTCAGAAAATTACGCTTTTGTCTTACAAGACGCCGTGCAAGGCGTACATTGGAATAATCGACAAGAGACCATCCATCCATTCGCCGGCTATTACGCTAAGGAAAATCCTGATGGCACCCTCAATGTCTGCTCTTTAAATTTTGTGATAATTTCGGATTGCTTGGAGCACGACACTGCTGCAGTGTACACTTTCCAAAAACGTTTAATCCCATTCTTGAAAGAAATGGTATGTACGTGACATTTCATCATTTTTGCCATATCGTTCTTTAATGTATATGTCTAAACTTGCTTGTTACAGGTTTCAGGTGTGAAGCAAGTCCTTTATTTCTCAGACGGGGCGGCGTCACAGTACAAAAATCGATTTAGCGTGTCTAATGTAGCGCATCATGAAATTGATTTTGGCTTAAAAGCGGAGTGGCACTTTTTTGCCACCTCCCATGGCAAAGGCCCCTCCGATGGATTGGGTGGGACCTTAAAACGTGAAGCAGCCAGGGCCAGCCTCATCCTGCCCCTTGAAAAGCAAATTCAGACGCCAACTCAGCTGTACGAGTGGGCGAAGTCTAAACTGTCCGGTATGAACGTCGCTTACGTATCGGCAACGGAGATATCAACGACAAAGAAAATTCTTCAAAATCGGTTCAATGCCGCTCCTGCAGTGACTGGGATAAGATCCTTCCACGCGGTCCTTCCACAACAGCACCGCATCGTTTTCAAGTACTTTTCCTCCAGTAAAGACGATGCCTACAGCTGTAATATTGCATTCGGAGACTTGAAAACAAGCGGTGAAGAGCCTGTTGAAACTAGGTAAGCGTAATATAAGTATTAAATTTATCTCGATTACTAAGTAACTAAGCCTTACTATATTCAGATGATCATATGTTTATTTTTGTTTCAGATCAAGGAAGAGAAGGCGAACGCAGTCAAAGCAATAGTTTTATAAGTTGTATTAATTTTGATTAAATTTTTTTGAGATTTTCAACCATTGTTCATTTATTGCCAGAGTAAAATAAACTATTTCAAACAAATATGTTAAGATAAGAATAATTTTAAACAAAATTTCTCACGTCTAAAGTATTAATGCAAGTTTGAAAAAGGGAAAGAGAGCATCAATAATTTTTTTAACTGGCACTGGTCGACGGTTCATGCGCTCGCGGCTTGAATCCGCATGCGTGACATACGACGTACAACGTGAGACAGTGCGCGAAATTTTTAAATTGACATGTATAATAACAATTAATTGTTGTTTAAAATTATTGTTTTTATAATACAAATGTTGTAATTATTGTGTAATAATCATTTCATTGAAAATAATATAAAACAAAATTTTTAAACAACAATTTAATGTTATCATATATGCGATAGTTCATGCGCTCGCGGTTTAAATCCGCCGTTTCTCATTTAAAACAAAAAACATCATAATGAATTTTTGAGGGATCATTATTGAGGCTCTAGTGAAGAAATTAAGATCGCAAACGGCCAAATTGACTAGGCGACAACTGAGAAATTATTTTTTGAAAATTTTTTTACCTTTAAATCGACTAAAAATCCACCAATCTTAAATTTTGACTTTTTGGGGTTTTTACTTTTCTATTGATCGCCGCTGAAGAGAACGTGATGATTTTGAACCAAATCGGCTGAAAATTACTGAAGTGATAGCACAAAAACCAATTAAATAACATAAATAATCGAAAATTCTGTAAAAACGTTTTTGGGGTATATTTTAAAAACAAAAATTTTCCTCGAAAAACGATTTGGTGTACTTTTCTATATCATCAAGTACAACGTTTTGACCAAATATGAACAAAATCGGAGGGGGTGACTGTCATTTGGGTTCGCGTTGGCGTGGAATGACCCAGCTACTAAAAGCTCTGCTAACGAAGGTTGTTCTACCAACTTGAAAATAACACAACGCGTCACCTTTAATTCTCTGGGTCGCGGCTTCAGCTGATATGATGTATGGCGTCTGCTGCTGCAATGTATGGCGTCACACGCCGATTATGTCGATTCTTTCTGGCTGGTGCAATTCCAAATGCTTTTTCTGAATTAAAAATTCTAACCTGTCAACAAAAAAAAACTACTTATGTGGCCTATGGACTCCAGTGTCTCTCTCTGTTTCTCCACTATCTGTAATAGGTTCTAACGTTGTCAAATAGATATTCCACACAAGCTCAAACACCACGTTTCCAATTATCTTGAAATAAACCAACAAAATACCTCCCTGAAAACAATATTTGCAACAATTCCGCATACAATTCACAATTGCAAATAATTTCAAATATTTCCGCCAAAATATTGTTATGTTAACACAATACCACTCTCCAAATCACATTGTATATACGAAAATATAGCATATAATATAATTTTCCTGGTAAATTATATCAAATTAAACAAAAAAACTCTACATAAAATTTCAACCTGTCTTCCAATTAAATATAAAAGCATTACTTTAATACGGTCTGCACAATGTTATCGCATTAAAGGCGTTCTAACCGTTAGTTAAAAATCAAATCTAATAAAAGTTGTGTCTCGGACCCCTATATTCCCTTTTAGCAAATACTTCTTCCCTTAAACTTTAAATCTCATAAAAACGGATTTTCCCAAAAATTTCGCGTTATCACATCCTCCATTAGTGTTAGTATCTACAAATTTCATGCAATTTCTTCTTTCTTCAGCGACCTTCTTGCTTCGGCTTCGTCTACCTGAAAATCCATATCTTTTGTCCACAATAAAAATTTTGAAAATACGAACGCAATTTTTCCTAAAACACTTTTAAAACTTGTCGGACGTTCTTTAAATTTTACAGAAACAAGGTAAAATAACCTATTTACCCTTAAAATAAAATGATAGCGCATTTATATAAGTACAACTTTATTACAAAAATCAAAATTTACTTTACTGACATTAAAACAAGAATCAAAAATACCCGAATTTAGGTTTCTCTTATCGATTGGAACGATCGCCACAATATAGAATAAAGCTGCTAGTGTACACCACAAAGTTTAGCAAAACAGTGTTAAAACAAATTCAATTAATTACCCATCCAAAAATTAAAGGACTCTAAAGAAAAACTTTTGCTCTTTTATCACAGCTTTTCAAGGCAGAAAAAAGAAGTTTTAACGAAAACTTATTGAAATATTCTTAAAAACAGCTACATAGCATGTAATAGTACTGCTATAACAAATTAAATGCACATATTTTCACTTTAAAAAAAATATAACCAAACATAACTGAAAAACAAAGCTTTACGAAGGAAAGTGCTTTAAAGGTTTATGGAATTGAATTAATCTGTGATAGTTTAATACTCTGACAAAACAAAATACAATGCTCAACAAAAAAAACATAAAATCAATTGAAATTTTCTTTATAGTTAGAAATTTCTGTGCAACTCTAGTAAAATTACTTAAAACAATGAAATTATGTTAAATTCTTAGAAAACAAAATCAATTGTCTCTAGACACAGTTAAGTGAAAATTTCTCAACAAATTGGCGATTAACATGAACGAAAAAAAATCATACTACAAAATATGAAAAAAAAAACAGTGAAATATCGCAACAAAATATACGAAAACACATCTCTACGCGGAAAAAACTAGCAAATTCATTCTTATCGTCTCTCAAGGCTTTAAACCAATCCTTTATGGCCTTATAACATTACTTTCTATATCAACACAAATCAATGTTATAAAAACGCTTTATGAACACAAAAAAAAACTTAGTTACTGCATGTTAAATGATATAACTCATAAAAAATTAACTGACGTTAAGCACTTGATATTCTCTCTCTTGTGCAATTACTTATACAAAGAAACTCTAGACAATTTAATAAATCTTGAATACATCGCAAGCCATCCGCGAATAATGGTAAAAACGTATCAAAATTACCCAAAGACCTGACACCAATTTTCTATATTATTATGTCACAGATTGAATTATTTTTATTATTTACGTCAGATGAAGCCAAATGAACCTATGACATATTCTTTTTGAGTTCTTTATAAATTATCTAGCTTAGAATTACGCATTTGACAAAAACGCCTTCTTGTAGTCGTAGTAACATTCGAATGAAAGGAAGCTAAAGTTAGTGAATATTAGTACATAACTCTATATTACTCAAACCTAGCTCTCGCAGTGGATCTTGTAGACAAGTGTCGTCCATTGAAGATCGAAGCTCTGGAAGTGGTCATCTATAACGATTTCTCTTGTCGCGCCGTCTTCTTCTTGACACCGACGGCAACGAAGTTTGAACTTAATGATTAATGTCAATCTGCCATTGAATAAAACCCATCTCTTTGTAACACAAATATATATATATATATATATATATATATATATATATATATATATATATATATATATATATATATATATATATATATATATATATTATCTGAATAAATGGAAGTTTACTGTACAAAGAAATATATAACAATTGATAAAAAGATTATAAGAATAATAAAGATATAAAACAACGAAGAAACATTTAACGAATGTTAAATAATGAACTGAACAATGATGGACAAGCGTTTACAATAAGATTCGAATGGCAAAAGATATAAAAATATAAATCATTGTTCTGTGATATATTAATTCCCCAATTACTCATAAAAATAACGTTAAAAATTTACCCTTGCAACCGTTACCCCATGAAGTTATACAAAACCCCTTACTACATATTCGTTAAGTTCTTACTCCCGCGCGAAACACGCGAACGCGACTTTAAAAGAAGTTTCTGACTCCCTCGTTATGGTCCGCATATAAAACCTTAATTTTTGCGATTTTCTTACCCCTCTACTTTCCCCTCAAGGGTCAAATATACTTGAAAAATGATTACTGAAATAAATACTCCTCAAGGTTCATTAGAAATGCCGGGTGGACCAAAGGCCTGTAGACATAGCGGGCTGACCATTGTGCTGTCTACGAATATATATATATATATATATATATATATATATATATATATATATATATATATATATATATATATATATATATATATATATATATATATATTCGTAGACAGCACAATGGTCAGCCCGCTATGTCTACAGGCCTTTGGTCCACCCGGCATTTCTAATGAACCTTGAGGAGTATTTATTTCAGTAATCATTTTTCAAGTATATTTGACCCTTGAGGGGAAAGTAGAGGGGTAAGAAAATCGCAAAAATTAAGGTTTTATATGCGGACCATAACATAGTCGCCCTAGATACGTTAAAGGTACCATGGTCGCCCCAACAGTATAAAAAATATATAATTCATATTTTGGTTAGCCCGGCGGTGTTGCCGATATTTATGTCCAAAAGTTTCAAGGTCACCGACATCTATTCGTATTAATTGCATATTGAATTCAGTACCTACAAGCGTTTTATTCTCATACAATTATACTGGTTAGCAATATGTGATTAGTTTTTGGACTAACAAGTTTTGTTATAATAATTAATATTTTGTAAACAAATAGGAAGGTATTCCAAGTAATTTAGAACTTTTATGTTTTAAAAAATTTATTAATACAAGGTGGACTAATTCTCCGTCCAAGGGGCAGCATATTTAAAAAATAGTTATTCCGTTAAACTTTATTCTATAGCCCAGAGAAAGAGAGAAATAGACATTTTTAACATTATGCAACATTTTTTCATTTACACAAACCATACTTAAAAACAGTGAGCAACTCCTATTAACCAGTACAAATAGAGTGATGCTAAAAGCTAGCATGCTTCATATGCATTTTTCATAGGGTAAATAGACAAGATGAGGACGGTTTTTCAAACTTATGATTCGTAGGGATTGAAACAGCCTCTCCAAATATATTATCAGCATTCTATCTTGAATTGTTTATTTTTAACTGATACTTCAAATTCCTTTAATTTTTTTACATCATATAATATTTTCTTATGTGCACAAAAAGTATCCTAAAAGGGAAAAAGCTACCCCCATTACTGAAGCTAGAAAACTGATATTTGAGGGATTTTGCAAAATCTGGATTTAAAGGGGTTGTAGAGATCTGCTATGACTAAGATTCTCTCAACTCTCACCATTGTTTGTAGGGTGAAAAGATGAGATAAGGAATGAGGAAATAAGAATTTTGAGTGGTTGAAACAAGCCCCTGAATATTGAAAAAAGTCATATCACGAAATCTATTTTTTCAGTGAGAAATGCTAAATAACGGATTCTCTTTCATTACATCATTTTTTATTTGCGCAAAGGGTAGAAACTATTTTCATTATTAGCGACATAAATCATAGAAGCTAGGCAATCTGGAGTTTTGCACAAGAGCTACTTATTTGTAATATGTAGGGATTGGCTAAGAACATATTTTCTAAGAGAAGGGATAAGGAAAAGGAAGCATATTCATTGCATTTTTACTTTTTAGCGGCTCGAGGACTAAAGGATGGCAGTTGAGTCAAAATGGTAAAAACTCCCCTATCAACACTGCATATAAATTTTTTGTAGGGCAAATAGGTGAAATAAAGACAGATTTTTCAGAATCAGGATTCAAAATCGTTGAAATGTTAAGATAAATCATATCTTGAGAACTATTTTATAATTGAAAATCATATCGATTCTCTTTTATTATATTTTTTTAGTTGGATGAAAGACAACTTTAAAGACTAGAAACTATCCCTCTATCCCTAACATAAACTAAAGAAGCTTAAGGCTGGAATTCTACGCAAAAATTATTTCTAAGTTGTAGGGATTCGCTGAGAAAAAATTCTTAACTAGAACTCTAAAAGGTTGAAAACATAATCTATACATTATTTTCCAAACCCTTAGTTATCTATGGTGTGAGCAGGTTAGATAAGGACGGATTCTGAAAAATCAGGTTTTAAAGGAGCTTGTAACAAGGCCCTAATTATTTCTTGAAGTGTTTTACTGAAAAATGCTAAGACATGTCGATTTTCTTTTATTACAAGAATGTCTTATTTGCACAAAAGACATCTTAAAAGAGTAGAGACTACCACTTTTAGTCCTAGCAAAAATACTGGAATATACTTTCTATTTGAGGGAGCACAAATAGCTGAGCTAAAAACCTTATCTAATTTTAGAAATCTCAACAGTAAGAGTTAAACAAGGGTGTGCGGTCCATATGGAAGCAAGCAGTTTCCAAAAAGAAGCATTTTTATTGCGAATATCGCAATGGCCACTCTGACACAGCTCGGAAGGCTTCCAAAAATACAAGAACTTCATACAAATTGATTATCGACCAGGATAAACAAAAATTAGAACAAAAAGTTCGAAATCTGGCCCTCCGGCTCAAAATTATTCTGGGCGTTGCAAAATCAGTCGGAAAAAACTTCACTTCTTGAAGTTTTCCACCCCACCTCTCATACGTGACGAGTATAATATAGCTATCACGGAACGAAACTTTACTGATGCACCGGGAAAAAAGCTACCAATTTTGCTTATCTCGTACAGCAAAGGTATATTTCCAAATGCATGAAAATGTGTTAGGGTGCAACCAGATCCAATAAAAGGGAAAAATAATTTGGCAAACAACTATCGTCCAATCTTTCTGGTATCTATCGTTTCGAAGGTAATGGAAAAGGAAATTAATATAGAGATTCTCAAATATCTTGAACCCAACAAAATTATCCCTATTAGACAGTATGGCTTCAGGCTCAAACGGTCCTCTGGTGACCTCTTGGAAAAGCATGAGGCTCTTATTAACAAAATCTCGGCTTATGGACTTTCTCATGGCCGCTTGATGTCTAGCTTTTCGAAAGATAGAGCTATTCAGGTTGGGGTATGGGTATTGAAAGAGACTGAGCCGTCAGACTTCGCCATGCAACGCTCATGATCAGTCGAAAAAAAAAAGCCAGATACTAAAATTTGACCAAATACATAGGGTATTTGTTTTTTATAGATCGATTTTGTTATCGTCTTGAATTTGATTCGCGTCTGTTAGATTGTTAAAGAATAATAGCATTAATAGCAAATCTCGTCATGGAGAAGTTTTCACTTCTGTCTTGTGGTCTTAAACATACAACCTAATTTTATACTCTAAACTCACTTTGAAATGTTAGAAAAAAGCTCTACCTCCGTCAAAAAACTGGAATTACAACATCTAAGGCGCAAAGAATTTTGACATCCAATAAATATGTTCCCTATGTTGTTACTATTCTCCAATATTTGCACTCTGATGATGTTGTGAGAATATTGGAATTTTGTCACTAGTTTAAATCTAAATAGAAACGTTATTTTTTCAAAAACTTATTTGGTCATACATTTGTGTCGAGTAACCGACATAATGAAAGAAATGGGAACTCCACAAATGTAAATGCAAGTTGTTGTTTATTTCAAAATTAGCTAGTGTATCGCTGTTTTGAAGAAAATTTAAATGCAGATAAATATTTGGACATACTTCTATCAAACCTTTTCGATATCCTTGACGATGTTCCTTTATATGAAGTAATAGAGATTTACTTTCACCAAGATGGCCCGTTACCCATAACGCTTTTCGAATAGGAGAGTACTTTCTTACTTTAGAAACCGTTAGATAGGAACACATGGACCTATAAGGTGCGGCCACCACGATCTCCGGATCTAACTCCTCTAGATTTTTTATTTGGGAAGTGTTTGAAAATAAAATTTATAAAGAAATTATCTCAACCCGAGAACAACTTGATCAAAGCATTCATGAGTCCTTTTCAGGAATTAAGCCATTACACATCATGAATTCTTAAAATCCTTTCGAAAATTATGTCAAGAGTGCATTGAATATAACGGAGGAACTTTAGAACATTTGCGATGATTCCCGTTGTTTGTTCCCTTAATCTGAATTTTTTAGTTTGCTTCAAAGTTTCCATAGTTTTTATTTACTTTCTTGTTCCAATTAGAAATGGTTTACTCTTATTACTATTTATTCTACTCTTTGTCGCCTAAAATATATTTTGTAATGCTTTTCTAGCTAAAATAGTTTTTATTCGAGGATATTAGTTTTGGTGTCATGGCCTACATAGGGATTTAAAATATATAATTTTAAATAAATCGCCTAGAAGGAAACTAGTATCATCTATGCTGTGTTTTAGATTGAAATATACAGACTGTTTCATTTGGAAAAATGAGGTTGGATTTGATAATTTTTTTTACCTGACCACGTATACTAATTCTGCAAACGGCAGATTATTCAAAAATGCCGATTTCTTCGATTATAATCAAATTGCCCTATCAAATTAAAGTATCTTTAAAGAGAATAATAAAAAGCAAAGTCGAATCAGACGATTATTCTTCGTTTGCGCATGCGAGTTTGATTGATTTGACAGAAATGAGTGATTATGTTGTGCCTTTTATCCACAAGTGAGAAATAGTGCATAGAAATAGACTATTATTAGTATCTACAAAATAAACCACAAAAATGTTAAAATGTACCAAGAAAAGCGTTTTACGGTAAATTTTGCAGTGTTGCGAAATATAAAGGTGGCTAAGGAGGTACATGATTTATATACAAAATATGTATCGTCAAGAATGCAATGGTCATCCCGGTAGTATAAAAAAATATGTCATTAATAACTTGGTTAGCCCGGCGTTGTTGCCGATTCTCTTTTTCTAAAGTTTTAACGGTCACCAGCACGTGTTCATATTAATCATATTAGTCGCATATTGACTTCAGTGCAGTTAAGTGTATTATTTTCAAAATGTCTAGATATTCTACCCGAACTAGAAAAATCATGTTAAGGAAACAGTCATTTATTTGCAGACTAACAACATAATCAATCAATCAAGAAAGTTTGTGGGGCATGCTCATTTATTAATAAAGTAGTTTCTTAGAAAAATGTTTTTCTACATGAAACTTTGCAAAGAAAAATGTTCAAAAGTCTAATGGGCAGTTAGGGTAGAAGATGGGGATTCAGAAAATGAAATTGTTTTTTTTTCTGAGTTTTTGATGATGTTTAAATATTTTTGTAACATAGTTTAATGGATGTACTTAGTCCAATTGCAGCAAAATTCTTTTTTCTTACCTAATTTTCAACGGATCCAATGATCATACCTAATTCAAAGAGGAGTATTTTCAGAAGGGATTCATCATGTATCCCACATTAAGTGGGTGAAGATTATCGGTGATTTGTTAATTATTGTTTTGGTTAGTCAGTAATATAATTAATATCATTATTTTTATTTTAAGAGCATTTGTTTGAGAAACCAAAACACAAAGATCTTTTCTTTCCAATATCTATAGTTTTTAGCTTGTTAAAAAGTAATCATTCTAACAATTTTAAAGGTTTGTTAACATATCTTAGCAAACAATATACTAGTGGATTGATAAAAGATATAAAAGATGCATTTTTTAGGCTAATGTTAAGATTGATCCATATCAATTTGAAGATAGCCTGGATGAGAATAAAATAAATAACCAAAATATGCAAACATAATACAATTGCATAAATTGTATGTGGTCAGAGTATATACTTATACTTTTAGGTATATTATAAATTAAACAATTTAATAATTATGGTTTAGCTACACAAAACAGTAAATAAATAAAACTAACTATGGATAAAAAAGTCATTTAGTGTGTACAAGGCTCTCTTCAGTAAGTATGATTTCAAAGCTTTGCAAAACGCGGGAAATGATGTTAAGGACTTGATTTCAAATGACAGATGATTGTGCATTTTTTTTGCATTGTACAATATAGAGCTTCTAACCAACTCTGAACGTGGGATAGGCAGATAAAGGTCATGTTCCGTATTCCTAAGTGGGTAGTTGTGGGATGGCCTTTCTGGAATAGCACACACGTGCTTGCGGATTAAGCAAACGGATTCAAATATGAATAAGGAAGGAAGAGTTAGTATTTTAAATTTTTTGAAGAAATCCTGGCAGTGAGTTCTACTGTCAAGTCCCAGTGAATATCGAACAGCTCTCTTTTGTAATTTGAAAATACGCTCAAACTGAGTCGCACAACACATACCCCAAAATGGAAGGGCGTATCGGAGATGCGACTCAAAAAGGGCATAATAGACCGATCTAGAAGTTGACAAGTTAAGCTCCTTGGAAACTGATCTTAGAGCAAAACAGGCAGAACTCAACTTTTTAGACAAAGCATCGATGTGCAAGTCCCATTTCCATGAGTTGTCCACAACAAGCCCCAGGAATTTCACAGATTCAACGACGTCAGTTATTGAGTACGAAAGGTTGCAACGTACTTTTATATGACAAAACTTTAGTTTTAGAAACGTTGAGGCACTGGAGATTCGAATCGCACCATGATTTAATCGTGATCAAGTCACTAGACACAGTTCTATGAAGTGCCGTTATATCCGGGTTGCTCCAAGTGAAACTAGTATCGTCCGCAAAGAGACAGATTTTACCACTAATGTCCAGACTAGCAATGTCATTGATAAACAGTAGAAACAAAATAGGACCTAGTACTGAACCTTGAGGTACTCCATATTCTATTGGCTGGCAAGAAGACATCGACGCATTAACCCTCACAAGTTGACCTCTGTTGTTGAGATATGACTTGACTCTAAGCCCGTAGTACTGCAGTTTATTAATTAAGATATTATGATCTACTCAATCGAATGCTTTGGAGAAATCACAGAATATTGTTGCTATAGAGTGATGGCTGTTCAGGCTGGAGTATACACTATTAAAGAGGGAGAACATAGCATCATTTGTGCATTTGTTACTTAAACATCCAAATTGACTTGTAGTAATTATTTTATATTTAAAGAGAAAAGAGAGGAGACTTTTTAACCAATCTTTAAATGATCTTTGATAATGTGGGAAGGAGTGCAATTGGGCGATAGTTTGAGGTTTGATCTTTATCACCTCCTTTATGCAAGGGTATAATTATTGCCGTCTCAAGGCAGCTTGGAAAGAATCCATTTATAAATGACTTGTTAATTAAATTTGTAAAGTGGGTTAAAGTGCATTCCGGCTGGATCGAGAACATTTTCAGAGTAAGCCCATCAGTCCCAGAAGAGCAGTTGTTTGTAATATCATTAATTGTACTGCGAAGCTCTGCTAATACTACGGGTGTAAAAAAGAAACTGTGTAAATTCTCATTAGCATTAGGAAGATATGAAAGGGGATCATGGGAGGGAGTTATGGAGTTCATTAAGTTTTTAGCCACATTTACAAAGTAATTGTTTAGATTCTCAGGTGAGTTAGGTATTGTGCTAGTCGATGAAGTTTTATTCCTTAAATCATTCACAATTGGCTATGTCTCCTTAGCAACATCACCAGATTCGGCCAGCCGCCTATTATAATAAATATCGTTGGCAGCTTTTATAGTCTTATGATAGATTTTTCTGTAACGCTTGAAGTAATCATGGAAGAAGGCGCTGTCCAAGAATTTTTTTCGGTGAGACAATGAGCGCATGTTCTTTGCAGATGTACGTATGCCTTTAGTAGACCAGGGTTTATGTTGTTTAGCTTTGATAGGCCTCAGAGGAAAGGATTCTAATGCCAGACTAGATAAGGATTTTATGAATCTGGAAAATTCGGTATCGACATCATCATACCGGACAACCCATTCAGTTGTTAGACATAAGTTCCTGAAACTGTGAAGATTCTGATTGGAAATAATACGGCATAGTTTGCGCGCATTTTTGCGTTCAGATTTTACCGAGAATTTAATGGATTGATACAATGCCTAAGATCAACTATGTGTTCACTTCGACTGATTATTCTTGTTTTTAGAATAAAATCATATTATTATTGGTATGAATGATAAGAAAGTCTAAGAATGTACCAGGTATGGCACTCAATGATGATTTCTGCCATGTTGCCAAATTTCGGGATAACCAAGAAGCTGTTCACATACCTGATATATATCCAAAATATGTATAAAATTAGCGCCCTCTACATGGACTATCTCTGAACTAATGGGAGTATAATGGATATGTGAACAGTAAAAAGGTCGTCCCACCCAAAAATGCGGGAAACGATGTTTTAGAGTCTCCTGTAACGTTTAGAGAGGGTATACACTGCGATTCCTTGGTGAGCCGAAACTGAGACGACCAACGTTTTTTCGGGCTGACGATTATACTGTTCCCATGGCAAACGGGCTACCTATGGCCGCTATACATATCTATATATATATATATATATATATATATATATATATATATATATATATATATATATATATATATATATATATATATATATATATATATTAGAAAAATGGAAGATTTCTTGGCCTATAGGTAATATAATAAATGTAAATGCGAAGATTTACTTCTTCGCTAGTGCAGCGAAAAGGCCGTGAATGAAAAATAAAAATAATGAGGAATATCTTTGATTCTGGTCTGGGTGACCTCCTGCTATCGATTTCTGGGCCCTTACCCATCAGCGGGCAGGCTTACACCCAGGGTGGCTGAAGAACAGACCACGATTTGACCAGAATCAAAGAGAGTCCTTATATCCAAAATGATCGGAAAGGATGTGTAAGATGTAGTGGCTCGCGCCAACTAGTTCACCCAGTGTTGCTCCAAAAATGTTTGGCATCAAAGATATTCCTCATTATTTTTATTTTTCATTCACGGCCTTTTCGCTGCACTAGCGAAGAAGTAAATCTTCGCATTTACATTTATATATATATATATATATATATATATATATATATATATATATATATATATATATATATATATATATATATATATATATATATACATATATATATATATATATATATATATATATATATATATATATATATATATATATATATATATATATAGATATATATATATATATATATATATATATATATATATATGTATATATATATATATATATATATATATATACATATATATATATATATATATATATATATATATATATATATATATATGTATATATATATATACAGTGTGTCCGCTTAAGTTCTGTACATATGGGAAAATTTTTAATTATTAATTTTACGAAAAAAGTTACTCTTTATAAAAAGTTCTGCTTCCTGAGAAAATAATATTGAACTATTCAAACTTGAGATAGTATGAACAGGATGGTCAAAAATTAAAAAAATCTAAATTGGCCTAAGAGAGAAGTACCCTTAATTTTAGTTTTAGAGCAAAATGGAATAAGAAAATGTTGCTTGGCATTAAAAATTATATCTGTTTATACTCTTAGTATACTATTATTAAAAATAAACTCGACATTTCAAAAAATATAATTTTTTGAATTGATTTATAAATGTATTTATTATGCAATTCAAGCTAATAAACATTTATCAATTATTTTTGTTCAAAACGTAACCTTTGATTTTTAACTCTGTTTTGTAGTAATTTTATGATGCATTTGAATAATTGAGAGAAACATGATGATTTATTTTGGAAAAATACAATTATAATAATAAACAATAAAATATGAATTTAAATAAAAATATTCATTAACTTTCCCTCACGGTACATTTGCCTCGACATATCCTCCCTCTCTTTCAATACATTTAGCCGTTCTTGCAGAAAATTCTCTTAAAACATTTCTAATCATGGCAGGAGTTATATTTGTAATTGTCTCTCTAATTACCCTCTCAAATGTTCAACATTTTGAAATGGCCTTTGTAGGTATACATTCTGTTTTAAGTAGCCCCACAAGAAATAATCTAGGGGGCTCAAGTCCGGAGACCTAGCGGGCCAAAAAATGTCAGAATATCTATCGATAACTTTTCCATTAAAAAGGGTATTTAAGTATTGTCTTACATCCCTCGTACTGTGGCATGGTGCACCATCTTGTTGGTACCATATCCGTAGCCTATCGGGTATATGAAGTTCATGAATAAAATTAAACAAATAATTATTTAAAAAAAGGAAGTATCGTTCACCATTTAAATTTTGTCGAAAAAAAAAGGGTCCTATTATTCTATTTTTGTAAATTCCGCACCATACATTTGTTTTAAATGAGTACTGATCACGTGTCCGTATAGTGAAATTTGGATTAACGTCACTCCACCAACGACAATTTTGTGAACTTACAGTCCCGTATTGAAATTGATGTTTCAGACAAATTACATAGCTGACAGTTACAATTCAAATTCAGGTGTGAAATGGTGGCAAGAAGATTTAAATTTTTAAGTTTATTTTTAATAATAGTATACTAAGAGTATAAATAGATATAATTTTTAATGCCAAGCAACATTTTCTTATTCCATTTTGCTCTAAAACTAAAATTAAGGATACTTCTCTCTTAGGCCAATTTAGATTTTTTAAATTTTTGACCATCCTGTACATACTATCTCAAGTTTGAATAGTTCAATATTATTTTCTCAGGAAGCACAACTTTTTATAAAGAGTAACTTTTTTTGGTAAAGTTAATAATAAAAAATTTTCCCATATGTACAGAACTTAAGCGGACACACTGTATATATATATATATATATATATATATATATATATATATATATATATATATATATATATATATATATATATATATACATATATATATATATATATATATATATATATATATATATATATATATATATATATATATATATATATATATATATATTCGTAGACAGCACAATGGTCAGCCCGCTATGTCTACAGGCCTTTGGTCCACCCGGCATTTCTAATGAACCTTGAGGAGTATTTATTTCAGTAATCATTTTTCAAGTATATTTGACCCTTGAGGGGAAAGTAGAGGGGTAAGAAAATCGCAAAAATTAAGGTTTTATATGCGGACCATAACATAGTCGCCCTAGATACGCTAAAGTTACCATGGTCGCCCCAACAGTATAAAAAAATATGTAATTCATATTTTGGTTAGCCCGGCGGTGTTGCCGATATTTATGTCCAAAAGTTTCAAGGTCACCGACATCTGTTCGTATTAATTGCATATTGAATTCAGTACCTACAAGCGTTTTATTCTCATACAATTATACTGGTTAGCAATATGTGATTAGTTTTTGGACTAACAAGTTTTGTTATAATAATTAATATTTTGTAAACAAATAGGAAGGTATTCCAAGTAATTTAGAACTTTTATGTTTTAAAAAATTTATTAATAAAAGGTGGACTAATTCTCCGTCCAAGGGGCAGCTATATGTAAAAAATAATTATTCCGTTAAACTTTATTCTATAGCCCAGAGAAAGAGAGAAAGAGACATTTTTAACATTATGCAACATTTTTTCATTTACACAAACCATACTTAAAAACAGTGAGCAACTCCTATTAACCAGTACAAATAGAGTGATGCTAAACGCTAGCATGCTTCATATGCATTTTTCATAGGGCAAATAGACAAGATGAGGACGGTTTTTCAAACTTATGATTCGTAGGGATTGAAACAGCCTCTCCAAATATATTATCAGCATTCTATCTTGAATTGTTTATTTTTAACTGATACTTCAAATTCCTTTAATTTTTTTACATCATATAATATTTTCTTATGTGCACAAAAAGTATCCTAAAAGGGAAAAAGCTACCCCCATTACTGAAGCTAGAAAACTGATATTTGAGGGATTTTGCAAAATCTGGATTTAAAGGGGTTGTAGAGATCTGCTATGACTAAGATTCTCTCAACTCTCACCATTGTTTGAAGGGTGGAAAGATGAGATAAGGAATGAGGAAATAAGAATTTTGAGTGGTTGAAACAAGCCCCTGAATATTGAAAAAAGTCATATCACGAAATCTATTTTTTCAGTGAGAAATGCTAAATAACGGATTCTCTTTCATTACATCATTTTTTTATTTGCGCAAAGGGTAGAAACTATTTTCGTTATTAGCGACATAAATCATCGAAGCTAGGCAATCTGTAGTTTTGCACAAGAGCTACTTATTTGTAATATGTAGGGATTGGCTAAGAACATATTTTCTAAGAGAAGGGATAAGGAAAAGGAAGCATATTCATTGAAGAAATTTTACTTTTTAGCGGTTCGAGGACTAAAGGATGGCAGTTGAGTCAAAATGGTAAAAACTCCCCTATCAACACTGCATATAAATTTTTTGTAGGGCAAATAGGTGAAATAAAGACAGATTTTTCAGAATCAGGATTCAAAATCGTTGAAATGTTAAGATAAATCATATATTGAGAACTATTTTATAATTGAAAATCATATCGATTCTCTTTTATTATATTTTTTTAGTTGGATGAAAGACAACTTTAAAGACTAGAAACTATCCCTCTATCCCTAACATAAACTAAAGAAGCTTAAGGCTGGAATTCTACGCAAAAATTATTTCTAAGTTGTAGGGATCCGCTGAGAAAAAATTCTTAACTAGCACTCTAAAAGGTTGAAAACATAATCTATACATTATTTTCCAAACCCTTAGTTATCTATGCTGTGAGCAGGTTAGATAAGGACGGATTCTGAAAAATCAGGTTTTAAAGCAGCTTGTAACAAGGCCCTAATTATTTCTTGAAGTGTTTTACTGAAAAATGCTAAGACATGTCGATTTTATTTTATTCCAAGAATGTCTTATTTGCACAAAAGACATCTTAAAAGAGTAGAGACTACCACTTTTAGTCCTAGCAAAAATACTGGAATATACTTTCTATTTGAGGGAGCACAAATAACTGAGCTAAAAACCTTATCTAATTTTAGAAATCTCAACAGTAAGAGTTAAACAAGGGTGTGCGGTCCATATGGAAGCAAGCAGTTTCCAAAAAGAAACATTTTTATTGCGAATATCGCAATGACCACTCTGACACAGCTCGTAAGGCTTCCAAAAATACAAGAACTTCATACAAATTGATTATCGACCAGGATAAACAAAAATTAGAACAAAAAGTTCGAAATCTGGCCCTCCGGCTCAAAATTATTCTGGGCGTTGCAAAATCAGTCGGAAAAAACTTCACTTCTTGAAGTTTTCCACCCCACCTCTCATACGTGACGAGTATAATATAGCTATCACGGAACGAAACTTTACTGATGCACCGGGAAAAAAGCTACCAATTTTGCTTATCTCGTACAGCAAAGGTATATTTCCAAATGCATGAAAATGTGTTAGGGTGCAACCAGATCCAATAAAAGGGAAAAATAATTTGGCAAACAACTATCGTCCAATCTTTCTGGTATCTATCGTTTCGAAGGTAATGGAAAAGGAAATTAATATAGAGATTCTCAAATATCTTGAACCCAACAAAATTATCCCTATTAAACAGTATGACTTCAGGCTCAAATAGTCCTCTGGTGACCTCTTGGAAAAGCATGAGGCTCTTATTAACAAAATCTCGGCTTATGGACTTTCTCATCGCCGCTTGATGTCTAGCTTTTCGAAAGATAGAGCTATGCAGGTTGGGATATGGGTATTGAAAGAGACTGAGCCGTCAGACTTCGCCATGCAACGCTCATGATCAGTCGAAAAAAAAGCCAGATACTAAAATTTGACCAAATACATAGGGTATTTGTTTTTTATAGATCGATTTTGTTATCGTCTTGAATTTGATTCGCGTCTGCTAGATTGTTAAAGAATAATAGCATTAATAGCAAATCTCGTCATGGAGAAGTTTTCACTTCTGTCTCGTGGTCTTAAACATACAACCTAATTTTATTCTCTAAACTCACTTTGAAATGTTAGAAAAAAGCTCTACCTCCGTCAAAAAACTGGAATTTCAACATCTAAGGCGCAAAGAATTTTGACATCCAATAAATATGTTCCCTATGTTGTTACTATTCTCCAATATTTGCACTCTGATGATGTTGTGAGAATATTGGAATTTTGTCACTAGTTTAAATCTAAATAGAAACGTTATTTTTTCAAAAAATTATTTGGTCATACATTTGTGTCGAGTAACCGACATAATGAAAGAAATGGGAACTCCACAAATGTAAATGCAAGTTGTTGTTTATTTCAAAATTAGCTAGTGTATCGCTGTTTTGAAGAAAATTTAAATGCAGATAAATATTTGGACATACTTCTATCAAACCTTTTCGATATCCTTGACGATGTTCCTTTATATGAAGTAATAGAGATTTACTTTCACCAAGATGACCCGCTACCCATAACGCCCTTCGAATAGGAGAGTACTTACTTACTTTAGAAACCGTTAGATAGGAACACATGGACCTATAAGGTGCGGCCACCACGATCTCCGGATCTAACTCCTCTAGATTTTTTATTTGGGAAGTGTTTGAAAATAAAATTTATAAAGAAATTATCTCAACCCGAGAACAACTTGATCAAAGCATTCATGAGTCCTTTTCAGGAATTAAGCCATTACACATCATGAATTCTTAAAATCCTTTCGAAAATTATGTCAAGAGCGCATTGAATATAACGGAGGAACTTTAGAACATTTGCGATGATTCCCGTTGTTTGTTCCCTTAATCTGAATTTTTTAGTTTGCTTCAAAGTTTCCATAGTTTTTATTTACTTTCTTGTTCCAATTAGAAATGGTTTACTCTTATTACTATTTATTCTACTCTTTGTCGCCTAAAATATATTTTGTAATGTTTTTCTAGCTAAAATAGTTTTTATTCGAGGATATTAGTTTTGGTGTCATGGCCTACATAGGGATTTAAAATATATAATTTTAAATAAATCGCCTAGAAGGAAACTAGTATCATCTATGCTGTGTTTTAGATTGAAATATACAGACTGTTTCATTTGGAAAAATGAGGTTGGATTTGATAATTTTTTTTACCTGACCACGTATACTAATTCTGCAAACGGCAGATTATTCAAAAATCATTATAAAGAGAGAAACTTCTGAATGAAATATTTTCTACAACTCTTTTAAATATGAAAATAAGGGGAAATTTTTAAATTGACAATTCTTAGATTTTTCCCCGTATCTTTAAAATTTTGATTTAACCATTTTAAGTTTGACCCAAAAAGAGCATATGACACCTATATTACATTTTGATAGCAGTAACAACTATAGATATACATTATAAAAGTGCCGAAAAATGTACAGGGAGTACATTTCGTCAACCTAAAATCTTGGAGCTTACTGTATATCAATATAAAAGAGAGAACTTGACTTGCGGATAAAGGGCACACAACTAATCACTAATTTCTGTCAAATTGTCAAGCATTAGGAAAGTATAGTTCATAATCAACAACAAACATAATAATTTCAGCGATGAGGCTGGCTCAGTGGTAGAGCCTCAGCTTGTGAGTTATGAGGTCCCAGGCTCGGTGTCGGCAGCAGGTTCTTTTTTTTGTTTTTGTTTTTTAGTATTTTTTAAGAATCGATAATATATCGTTGATTAGTTTTGGTTAGTTTAAGTTAGTTGTTCTCTTAAAATTCCCATGGGCAAATTACATTGTACAGTTAATAGTTAAAAATTAAATTATAAGAATTTGTGCTAATTCACTCTTTTAAATGCCGATTTCTTCGATTATAATCAAATTGCCCTATCAAATTAAAGTATCTTTAAAGAGAACAATAAAAAGCAAAGTCGAATCAGACGATTATTCTTCGTTTGCGCATGCGAGTTTGATTGATTTGACAGAAATGAGTGATTATGTTGTGCCTTTTATCCACAAGTGAGAAATAGTGCATAGAAATACACTATTATTAGTATCTACAAAATAAACCACAAAAATGTTAAAATGTACCAAGAAAAGCGTTTTACGGTAAATTTTGCAGTGTTGCGAAATCTAAAGGTAGCTAAGGAGGTACATGATTTATATACAAAATATGTATCGTCAAGAGTGCAATGGTCATCCCGGTAGTATAAAAAAATATGTCATTAATAACTTGGTTAGCCCGGCGTTGTTGCCGATTCTCTTTTTCTAAAGTTTTAACGGTCACCAGCACGTGTTCATATTAATCATATTAGTCGCATATTGACTTCAGTGCAGTTAAGTGTATTATTTTCAAAATTATGTCTCCTTAGCAACATCATCAGATTCGGCCAGCCGCCTATTCTAATAAATATCCTTGGCAGCTTTTATAGTCTTATGATAGATTTTTCTGTAACGCTTGAAGTAATCATGGAAGAAGACGCTGTCCAAGAATTTTTTTCGGTGAGACAATGAGCGCATGTTCTTTGCAGATGTACGTATGCCTTTAGTAGACCAGGGTTTATGTTGTTTAGCTTTGATAGGCCTCAGAGGAAAGGATTCTAATGCCAGACTAGATAAGGATTTTATGAATCTGGAGAATTCGGTATCGACATCATCATACCGGACAACCCATTCAGTTGTTAGACATAAGTTCCTGAAACTATGAAGATTCTTATTGGAAATAATACGGCATAGTTTGCGAGCATTTTTGCGTTCAGAGTTTACCGAGAATTTAATGGATTGATACAATGCCTAAGATCAACTAAGTGTTCACTTCGACTGATTAGTCTTGTTTTTAGAATAAAATCATATTATTATTGGTATGAATGATAAGAAAGTCTAAGAATGTACCAGGTATGGCACTCAATGATGATTTCTGCCATGTTGCCAAATTTCGGGATAACCAAGAAGCTGTTCACATACCTGATATATATCCAAAATATGTATAAAATTAGCGCCCTCTACATGGACTATCTCTGAACTAATGGGGGTATAATGGATATGTGAACAGTAAAAAGGTCGTCCCACCTAAAAATGCGGGAAACGATGTTTTAGAGTCTCCTGTAACGTTTAGAGAGGATATACACTGCGATTCCTTGGTGAGCCCGAAATTGGGACGACCAACGTTTCTTCGGGCTGACGATTATACTGTTCGCATGGCAAACGGGCTACCTATGGTCGCTATACATATATATATATATATATATATATATATATATATATATATATATATATATATACATATTTAAATATCAGTAATAGAAGTTGACTGTAGAATTCCATATTTTGGATGGATTTGGATGGAAACTTGTAAGTTTAAAATTTTTAAACCATTTTTTAAATGAAACAAAACACGTACCTACATATTTTTTTAAACAACATATGGATAGACAAAAGTCTCTGCTTCAAGGAAATAAATACAAGGCAATTAGTATAAGCTATTTCGCCACAAAAGGGCGTTTTTTAGTCCCCATTCACAATATCTGTTGTTTTTTACAGGAGGAAAATATTAGGCAACTCCGCCTAAACATTGATACACTCATAAAATTGCGTTCCCTTAAACAACAACAAACAACAAAATTAGTTTATTTGTCCACTATTTATTGGAAACAAATAATTGTGATTTAAGTTAAATACTATTTGTAAAAAGACTGGCTGGTATTTATGTTAAATTATGCAAGCTTTAAAATAAGTACCACGACCAAGACACAATATTCAAATAACACCGGCACACAAAACAAAAAAAGTGGTCTGTACATTTGACCAGACCCACCTATCTACACCTATATATTTTGATGCGCTGAATCCAAATTCGAAGTCCGTTTGGCCCGTAAACCCTCAAAATTTTGAGTAAATTGCGAAAAAAGGCTGAAAATGACTAAAAATTGCCAAAAATTGCAGTTATGAAAATGAAGAAAATTTTATTGAACTAGATCAAGTATGTTTCTTATGTATTTTGATGCGCTGAATTCAAATTCAGAACCTGTTAATCTCAATCATTCATATAAATATTTATCAAAAATCGTAACAAATAGCAATGAAGTAGCAGAAAATAGAAAAAAATAGTATTGTTCTTACGTACCAATGAGGACTTTTATTACGTATGTGGGAGTGATTTCTTGTAACATTATACTCTACAAAAGCCAAGTTATCCACTAATGTAGAGCTGCAGTCGCTTGATGACGACGCCTGCGGGCCTGCTTTCTCACCCTGACCAGACGCCGATACTAGGGTTCCGATTCCCTGCATCGTAAAGCACTTACACACTACACCTGCCATGACGGCATACACGCCGTTAACCCAGGACTCTGCCAGACGGTTCTGTTGCCCACCGTCACCACGTGGAGGTGCCCTAGTTACTAGTATTTTTACCAGTTTTTCGCAATTTACTCAAAATTTGGAGGGTGTACAGGCCAAACGGACTTCGGATTTGGATTCAGCGCATCAAAATACATACCGATAGATGGGTCAGGTCAAATGTACAGACCAGTTTTTCTTTTTTGTGTGCCGGTGTTATTAGTGTATTTGTATAAATCACTACAAATAAAATCTTCAAAAATATATTAATTTTTTAAATTTTGCCCCCTGAGAAAAAAGTCTGCGGGCGCCCATGCTGACAAGGAAAGTACCTCAGGTGTATACGAGTATAATACCTTAACAATTTCATTCATTTCGTGATATGTTATAGTAAGTAAATCAAAAAATATTAGAGACGTATTTTTTATGTACTTATTCCCCCACATACTAATTTTAGTCGATTTCACCTACAAGAAGATACAATTTTGACATCTATCCACTGGCAATTTATCACATTTCTAATTTTATCTTCTTATGAGTGAAATCGACCAAAATTCATTTTGGGGTGAACTTCAGGACTTCAGGGGTAATTTTTCCTCGTATTTTGGGAAATTAGCACGTAAAAAATACGTGTCAAGAATTTTTTGATAAACTTGTACTATAACATATCATAGAATAAAAGTAATCGGTACACCTGTGGTACTTTTCTTGGGAGACCGGATTTAAAACACAATCATACTTGAAATTTAAAAATTATGTTGAAGATTTTGACATTACTAGCTCTTAGCCTATAAGGACAAAAAGGTTTATATTTTATTATTTTTTTAATCGTCTTCAAACAGCGTTACCGCGGCAATAATAAAAGTAAGTTTATCATTATCACATAACACTTTCTTTATACTTGCATTAACAGCACAAAGTTAACTTTGCAGCGTTCTCTGTCTGTCGAAAAATGACAAATTATTTTGCTAAAATAACATCTAAAGATGCGCATTTGATTAATTATAACGGTAAAAATCACATACTAAAATATTAAATTAATAGGAAAATAACCAATATTAATACTTAATTGTAATAATTAATATTTAATTTGAAGTTTTTCTGTATTGTTTTAGATTTTTTAAATCAATAGGTGCAATTGATTAGTAACGGTGGAGATATGGAACCGTAATGAGAATTGTGTTACAAATATAAGAAATATAAACAAAAGAATTTTCTTAAAACTAGCAAGTGACCTAAATTTGACTAATACACTGATACATGTTTTTGTGTAGATCAGAAAAAATTTGCTGTTACCCCAAATAAATATTTGTTACTTATTGTCCAAAGTAATTATTGCATTTGAAAATAGGCATAAAATTGTTTGCTGTATTTACCGTTATTTTATTTGATCCAAATAATTTTTTATTTGGTCAGAATCACCATCTAAAAAAATGTAAATAAATATTTATTTGATCTAAATTCCGCCTAACTTAAATGAGAAGTTTTGATGAGTTGAAATAGGTACCTAAGTGAAAATTTAAATTACAAAAATAATTATTTCCTTGAAAGTTAATATATTTTATTCAAGTGCATATTAATTTCAGTTAAGTTTTATATGAATTTATAAAAAGGGTTTTATTATCTAAACTAAACAATTTAGGTGAGGTAAGTTTTTAATGTTTCCTTATGGAGTCTCTTTCCCCGTTTGGGGAGAGTAAAACCTGCAACCTTAGAGGTTAGGTCCCGGACAAGGTTAGTTTTGACTTCTTGTTCTCTCCAAAGTGAGTTCCAGTAGTCTTTAATGGTAAAGTTAGCAAGTTATGTAGCTATGGTTACGGCTATGGTTATGGATATGGCAACTGGACCTTAATCTCAATTGCTGGCTTGTAAGAAAGGCTGCGTTGGTGTGAAGAATAGGTAATGCGGAATTGGTAGCACACTTTTCATACTGGGTTTTAGGGCGGATAATCCTCTTGTTCGGCTGCAGAGCGTCTACTAAATCTCTTAGTTATTACTATTACTAGATAGTTTTGTAGTTGATTATATATAAAAGTTTTGTAAGACTAAAAAAAGAATAAATTTACTATACCTGTATAGGTAATTGATGAACTATTTGGTCATCTAAATATTTCAAGCTTCTTATAGATGTGTATGTACATTGTACATAATATTTAAAAATATTAGTCAGTTTGTTATAGGAAGGCAAAGTAGCAGAAAATGATCTTACGACCTTAAGAAACGCAAGGAGAGAAGCTGTGTTTATAAGTAAAATTAAGGAAAAACAAAAACTGCTAAATAAATATTATTTGTTACTTGCATAAGGCAGTAAATTACCTACAGCAGAAGTCATAAGTAATATATACATGCTTTGAAAACACATTCCTACCTTCTAAGATGTCCCAGATTTATTCAAGACCCCGTTTTTTTTATCAAGATTCTTATTTCTTCCATTGTTTCCCATTGCAATACAAATTAAAAATCCATTACCTGAATATTGCAGATTATTTCGATTAAATAAATAATTACACCGGCACACAAAAAAGAAAAGGTGGTCTGTACATTTGACCAGACCCATCTGTCTCTATATGTATTTTGATGCGCTGAATCCAAATCCGAAGTCCGTTTGGCCCGTACACCCTCCACATTTTGAGTAAATTGCGAAAAACTGGTAAAAATACTAGTAACTAGGGCACCTCCACGTGGTGACGGTGGGCAACAGAACCGTCTGGCAGAGTCCTGGGTTAACGGCGTGTATGCCGTCATGACAGGTGTAGTGTGTAAGTGCTTTACGATGCAGGGATTCGGAACCCCAGTATCGGCGTCTGGTCAGGGTGGGAAAGCAGGCCCGCAGGCGTCGTCATCAAGCGTCTGCAGCTCTACATTAGTGGCACATGGGTGAAACTTGAATTGAATAAGTGGAGACACGACCGTTACACCATTAGTATGCCATCGTAAAAATAGGTGGCACTGTAGGATAATTCTCCTGCAACCATCATTTCACCCGTTCTTTGAACTTTAAGACAGCTGACACGTTTGTCAAATTTCGCGGCGATCTGTGACAGGTCGATCCAATAATTATTTTATAGTTTTAAACAATTTCATTCCCTATTTTTGTATTCGTTGAATTCATTTATAATGTCGAAACTGTTGCACATTTTAGGATGGTTTTAAGTGAAGTGAAGTGAAAGTGTGTGTTTTGTTTTAATAATAAAATGTGTTTAAAGAACAATCGTAAGAGGGGAAATTTTTTGCCTGTCATGGTATCAAACGTGAAAGATAATAATATTAGTTATAATGGATTTTGATCTGCTGAGCAACGTGATGTGATTAGAATTTACTTGATACTAAAGAAAAAGATTTTCTCGGAAGCATCCGGTAATTCTAATTGCTCCCTCATGTTCAACAGGTCACAAGAAATCTAATTTTTGTCACGACACAAAAGAGCCTTTTTTAAAATTGTTCTTTTTGGTTGTTCTTTAAGAATTCTGCTTTTGTTTAAACAATATATTTAATATCTGTTTTAAATAATGCTGGGTTGCAGTGCAGGCAGAGAAATTACTTAGCCTCGACTCAATGTTGTCGGTTAATTTTTTTAATTTTTCTTCCATGCACTCCCTAATTTTTTTTATAAATCCTGTTGTTATCCATTCCTTGATGAATTTCAGCATGCCAACATGAATTCGTATAAAAATGGGGATTATCTTTCAAGCTCAGGAGTTAACGGTATTTAGTAAATATAATCTCAACTTTATGAAAATTTACACATTTAGGTGCATGGAAAACTACTCGTATATAAAAGGAACTTGAACTATTTTTTTAATAACAATGTGAGAACAATAACTGTTTGGTAAATAAAGCCGACATGCAACTTTGTAGTTTTATTATATAATTTATATTTTACATATTATACTGTGTAGGGTTTAGAAGTATCAGTATTTGATTGTTAAATACTATTATTGTTTTTTAATTTGTAATTTCCTCTAAAATATATAATTTAATCAGTAAAACCATCAATTTATAGCTGATTTTACTGAATACATAATATTTTATTGTGCCATACGAAAAAAAAACAATAAATCGTCTTTAAAACAATGAAATACTAGCTTGAAAATAAATTAATATATTCAACATATCATTTTTAAACTACCCGCCACGAGAAAACGAACTGGAGCGACATCTGAGAACACGATGGCATACTAATTTATTGATTTTTATTTAAATTCCGTGTTTCTTCATTTTACTTAGGAGTTAACATTTCTAACCTCTTATATATTTTTTGATTAGTGGGGTAACTTGGCTTTTGTAGAGTATAATGTTACAAGAAATCACTCCCACATACGTAATAAAAGTCCTCATTGGTACGTAAGAACAATACTATTTTTTTCTATTTTCTCCTACTTCATTGCTATTTTTTACGATTTTTGATAAATATGAATGATTGAGATTAACAGATTCTGAATTTGGATTCAGCGCATCAAAATACACAAGAAACATATTTGATCTAGTTCAATAAAATTTTCTTCATTTTCATAACTGCAATTTTTCGCAATTTTTAGTCATTTTCAGCGTTTTGTCGCAATTTACTCAAAATTTTGAGGGTGTACGGGCCAAACAGACTTCGGATTTGGATTCAGCGCATCCAAATACATATAGATGGGTGGGTCTGGTCAAATGTACAGACCACCTTTTTATTTTGTGTGCCGGTGTAATTAAAAAGTATAACAATCTCACAATCTCAGGGGGGCCACGGCCCCCCTGGCCCCCTGCGGGCGCCCATGCTAATATCAGAGTCTGGCGGGCGAGTCCGGCTGCGCGTCTATAGGGTAGTTCAAAAAATTTGTAAATGTGCAATTATTTGAATAATGAGTTTATTGGAGTGTAAGTATTACGAAAAGTTGGTGAAATATGAAAAGTCAAGTAGCATACAGGGGAGAAACAAATATTAAAACTGCTTAAGAATAAAGTACTTAAGTATTTTTTTTTTAGATTATAATCTAAAAAAAATGGCCTCTAGGCCATGAATTCATATTTAATTCTAAGCCAACTTTCCCTAATGATAGTTTGCCGTATGTTCAAAAATAAGGGTACCTCATCTCTTGAGAGACTTTTATTTTTTGTTTCTCCCCTGAATGCTATTTTACTTTTCACAACTCTAATAATCATCTGAATTCTAACTTGGCCGTTTAGAATTCAAATGACAAAAACATGAGCAGAATTAAAAACAATACTTAACAACTGAATAAAAACTAATATGTAAACAAGAGAAAAAAACGTATCTCCATAAATCGGATCTTGAATATCTAATCATGCTTTAAATGAATTATGAGCATGAGCATGAGTTTAAAAAATTATTTGCCTGGAATTTTTTAATATAATCTTGTTTAATGCATACTACTACGTATTATATAAATTCACGTTGTTGGGCGACAACCCAGTCAGAAATAAACCTTTTTGCATGTTTCAAAAATTAATAGAAATTTTTCTTCTTATTTTTGGCCAAAGAATCACCCATAAAATTATCTATTGGAGCTTTACAACATCCATTATTTACAGTGAGTTCCATTTACTGAAAACTTCTTTCCAACTTTAAACAATGTATTCTAATATTAATTTTAGAGTAGAAATTTAAAAGATAATTTTTGTTTAAACAATTTCGGTTTGAACAATATCTGACCGGTTGCCGCCTGAAAACATGCCATTATAATAAGTAGTATGTATAAAACAAGATAAAGATAACTCAAACAATTCCTACGCCAATATGTGTTAGATCACTAGCCATATTAAAATTGACAGTAATTGAATACAGTTAAAACTAATTTTTAAAAATTTTTAGTCATGCGTATTAACTGTAATATATGAAATTTTATTTATTTTATTTGAATAATTCTTTATGGCATATACAGGTTTCTTATACAATAAAAATTTTATAGAAGAAATACAGAATAATCGAAAAGTTAGGCAAGCAAATGTGGAGGTTTTTACATTAAGTGGGCGTTGCATAGAGGACACCAAAAACCTACCCCAGTCGCTCATCCCCATATCTGATCCGCTATAAAAGCAGCCTGTTGCGGCGAGTGTCGCGAGTTAAACTTTGGAAACTGTTGCTCCTGCTTCCTGTTTTGCCGTCGAGCAACAAGTTCTTTAGCCGCGCATCCGAAGAAAACTGTTAAAATATTCGGACGAGTTTTTGTTATTGCAGTAGTAGGAATGTGTAACAAATCGACCAAAGACAAACTTAAGACTCCACTGTCTGCAAATTTTATAAGAGTTGCTGCAATTTTAGCATTAATTTTCGTCGCAGAGTGTGCTGCAGGTATGTTAGGTTAAGAATACATAAAATATTGTATGCAATAACACCGGCAAATATTCATTTTAAGACATAGCCTGTAGTAGTAAAATTAATTTTTAAAATATAAATTTTTATACTCTTAAATTAATTAAATGATTATTATTGTAGAACCTATTTATAAATCGGGTTACGTTGTAAGAAATGTTTGTTGTTAAAGGTTTCATATATATATATATATATATATATATATATATATATATATATATATATATATATATATATATATATATATATATATATATATATATATATATCTATATATGCACACAATTTGGTCCCCCCAGAGTGCAACAAATGGGATTTTTGTATCAGTGACATTAGGAGTACAAATACCACCGAAAGTTGGGGCATGCCAAAAAAAACATATTTGCTGCACTTGTCGCCTAAACTCAAACAGCATACAGGGTAGGCCAAAAAATATGAATGTTATTCAAGAATACAGTACCATTAATTAAAAAAATAGGGTAAAATGATGTAAAGAAAAGTTGTTTGAAATTAAAAGTTATATCTAGATATAAAGTCATGCCTCCTATCTGATTTTTTTATAGAAAATTCGAAGCAACCCCCACCCCAGTATTTTTTTTATTATTCAACTAGGGCAAAATAAATCACATATTCCTAATATTTTAAAAATTCATTCAAATCGGTGTTAATTTAATTGAACTTCTTTTTTTTAAGGAACCCCAGACCCCAAGGCTGTTGCAAGGATACTTAATCTAACTTTAGAATTTAAAATTTGATCTTGACTTAAAGCTAATTACTTTATTATTGTAACGCATATATCAAAAAGCATTTATCTAAGGTCAAAAAAATAATATTAAATTATTTTATTGAAACATCAAGGACAATCATTTTGCCCTATTTTTTGAAATAAGGGTTATTGAATGGCATTCTTATTTTTTTTGCTTAACTTGTATGATGCGCTCCAAGTGCAGCAAATATGTTTTTTAGGCATGCACCAACTTTCGGAGGTATTTATATTTAGGTAGTATCATCAATAAACAAAAATTCCATTATCCCACAAAATGCCATTAATCAACCTATTTTCTTTATACGCGCACATTTTCATATTATATCTGTATTTTCTATTTATTTGCGCAAATATTATTTATTACTTGTTTTATCAACAATTTAATTGACAAGAGTACAGTCAGTGTACAGGGTGTTTGGTAACGAATGGGCCATACCTTAACAGTGGCTTTCCTGGCTCAACTTAGATCGATTTAACCTATCTTAGCACGAACGTTAATAATAAGGGAGATACAGGGTGTTAAATTAAAAATTTTATTTTAAGAAAAGAAAAGACGCTAAATAAATTTACAAGATTTGGTAAGCGGGGATTTTTTGAAATTGGAAAAGCAAATCCGTTCTCAAATTTCCTATATTTTGTAGGCATTAAATGCCATTTTAAAATGTTTCAACTTTTTTGTGCCTCGGTGTACACAACTTCTGAATATAAATTATTATTCCCCTACCTTTTTTACTTAAATAAGGTATACGTTATTAATGTCGCTAGAAGTAACTGTTTTTGAGAAAAATGCATTTGAATTCGGTGTTGCACAGAATAAATAAGAAATAAACATTTTTAGTATCCAAAAAATAAACCGTTTTGTTAAGGAAATGCAAACATCAAGTGAAAATAATAGTAGTCGTGTTCTATTTGGTTTTTATTATTTTCACTAAACTTGGTTTTTGCATTTCTTTAATAAAAAGCTCATTTTTTGCTGATACTATCTAAATGCATTTTTAATAATAATATAATTTATTTAGAAATCACAAAAAAGTTGGGACGTTTTAAAATGGCATTTAATGCCATATGTGGCGCCCCCTACAAAATACAGCCAATTTGTGAACGGATTTGCTTTACTCATCCCAAAAAAATCCCCCTTACCAAATTTTGTGAATTTATTTGGTATTTTTCAAAACATATCGATAAGAATGTAAAATAAAATTTTAACTTTAACACACTGTATCTCTCTTATTACCAACTATTGTATAAGTTAGGTTAAATCGGTCTAAATTGAGCCAGAGACGCCACTGCCAAGGTATGGCCCAATTGTAACTAAACACCCTGTATACTGTATATAAAGGACAAGATTTTTTAATACTTATTTTTAATCATTGTCTGTTATTATCTCATTATTTATTAGGGTTTTAAGCCTAACCAATTTTCTGTTTTCTTCTTCGTAAAAATTGAATTTCTTTGTGGTCCATTAAAAACTGAATAGAGATTTTTAGGTGTTTCTACAGTTTCTTATCTCTAAAACTTTATAATATACAGTGTGTCCGTATTTCTAGTACGCACCATCATTTTTCAGTAGATTAGATTTTATCCGAAGTTGAATGGGAGGTTGATCGCGAAATAAGTACTATTACCTCAATGAAAATTTAATTTTCTTATTAGCACACTGCTTTAAGGAATAAAAGTAGAATTCATTTATCAGAAAATTTTATTGGAGCTTAATTTAAATGAAAATTAATGCCAGGGTCAGTCCACGTCAAATCATAAAAAACTGGCAATTTTGCCTGTGTCTTACATATCATCTTAAAAAAAACAATTTTCAAAAAGGAATTTTGAATTTTTCAAAAAATCTGAAAAATTGGCTCTATCTTGCCATAAATATGTATAATCAAAGTTTGATTGTGGGATCTTCATAGGCTTAGAAGTACGTTCTTTCATATATATGATAAGTGTAATATAATCGTATCCTTCTTCTTCCTATTACAGAATAAGCATTATTCTATACAAATCGAACTACATTTCAACTCTGAATTTCGTTTATGAATTTTATGAAAAGCGGCAGCAGTTTTCAGGATCGTACCGAAGGCACTGTATTGGGGTGGAGTGGGATGGAAACATTTCCAACTATGCGAAAATAAAAATTCAAACTTAAAAAAAATATGGCCATTTTTTTGTAAACGCTTCCTCCCGAAATAAACTTATCTCTCCGAATTAAACGGTTGTCTTTTCTTTTGTAAATGGTCGGTTATTTCTTGCAAACATTCTCAAAATTAAACAGTCGCTGGTTTTTTGATACAAGGTCCGAAAATCCAACTCGTAGTGTAGGGGAATGAGGGGAAGCGCCCTCTAAGGGATACGCCCCTGGAAGCTTAATGGTGTCTTTCTGTGAGCGTCTGGTTAGTTCCCGTCTGGTCAGTTCGCGTAACGGGACTCACAGAACAAAGCATATCAGAAGATAGCACCCATAGGGGGCCTCCTTGCAGGATTTTCCGACGCTGGAGCATCGACGACCAAATAACGAAGTTAACGAAGAAATTAACAAAATAACTATATTCAATGTCATATTACAAAAATGTGGTGTATCATTTTTCCTAAAACGGGTAATTTCTGGTTCACAACCACCAATTTTCTTCTATAATCCAATACTTATACAAAATTTTGGCAACATTTATGGTTAACAAACTCAA
Source organism: Philopedon plagiatum (assembly GCA_963971165.1). NCBI lineage: Eukaryota > Metazoa > Arthropoda > Insecta > Coleoptera > Curculionidae > Philopedon > Philopedon plagiatum. The sequence goes on from OZ020191.1 coordinate 57,951,445, forward strand.
ATATAAAATAATGTAGTAGTGGTGCCTTTTTTGGGAGATCTCTGCACTAAGAAAAGTATATGTAGTCAAAACTATTTATTTTGAATTCTATACTATGCTGTAAATTTTAATAAAATCGAATTTTTATTAACTACAAGTATGTAAAAGTCCATTCCACATTTTAGCTATTTCTTTTTTCATATGAAATAAACATGTTCCTCGGGCGACCTTCTTTCCGCCCAGGTTGATTATTAAAAAAATTACCACACCTTGAATTTTTCTAGTTTCACAATGTGATGTAAAGGGCATAATTCTAACTCTGCAAGATCGTACTCTTTTGTGAACAAATATAGGCGTACATGATCCACCAGATTTTGAACATATAGTTGTTAAGAAATGTTTTTATTGATTGATTTACTTATATAAACATTTTCTTAGAACAAGAAAACTTCTTTGTTATCATCAGATGTACCTATATGAAAACCTAAACAACGTTAGAGAAATAAGTAGGAGTTACTAATGGATTAATCAATCTTTAAAGAGCAAATTTTATTCTTTCATGCGATAAAAATTTAGAAATACTTGCTCCTAATTAACATTCAATTTCTCCTAGGGAAGGAACCTCATGTCTACCTCGCCATTTTTTTTATTCCGTGATATCTTATTGTACATTTAAAAATATTAGACACGTATTCTTTTACTTGCAAATTACCCTAAAGAAGGGAGAAAATCACCCTAGAAGTTCACCCCACAAGAAATTTTGGTTGATTTTACCTACCATAAGAAGATGCAATTTTTAAATCAATCTACTGATAATTTGTAACATAACGTAATGTAACGTATGACAAACTTTAATTTTATCTTCTTGTAGGTAAAATCCACCAAAATTCGTATTTGGGGGTGAACTTAGAAATGAATTAGCACGTTGAGAATATATGTGTAAATTTTTTTTATGTACAATAACATATTACGGAATGAAAGAAATCAGTGAGGTACGCCAGTTACATATTGTAAACTGCTTAGCTAAGCTCCTTTTGCCACTCCTAGACTTAGCGATAAGAAATATTATAAATACAAGCAGACTAGATTTTATTGTCACTTCTGTTGTTATAGTTGCTTGCTAAATTGTTAATCTTCCCAAAATCAAATAAATTTGTTATACAGTTTTTGAAAACAGTGATTTTTAAAAACGCCTGTTCCTTGGCCCGACGTATAACTGGCGCAGTCGGTAGGATTTCTGAGACGTGTTACAAGGGCATATTGTGATCACGGTTTCTTTCAAGAATTTACTCGAAAAAACCTATGGAGAAGAGTCCAAAAGTGTGTCTCAGAAGCAGATAGTACCGATTTCAGGTGGCAACTGAAAGACATCGCTGGACAAGAAACAAGAGCAGCATACTGAACTTCAGGAGTCCTGGTCAACCAGTCGAGGGCATATCGAAGGGTTTTCCTGGTCTACCGACAGACAAACATCGCTGAACGTGGACAAAACTAGGGAGGACAAACATCGCCAAACCAGCTAGATTTAAGGACCTGGGGAGGACAAACATAGCCAAACCAGCTAGGTCAAGAACAAGAACAAGATCAAGAACAAGAACACAAATGAAGATTTTCGTCATTTTACTCTTGTAAGTGAAAAATTGACTTTTTGAATTTTTTTTCATTCGAATTTTTTCATTTCAATTTTTGCAATTTTTGTACGGACAATAATTCCTTTTTACAGTGTAATTTCATTATTTATATTTCTAGTCATTTGTCCTTGCAAAGATTTCACTTTATATTTTTTAGTATTAAGCATATTTAATTTTAAGACTGTTTATTTTTATTCGCATATATACTGAGTGTTCCTTTTAAACTTTCAAAATTGATTCCGAATTAGATCATATTACCGATATTTTAAATTCATTAGTTATTAGCTCAACTAGCAATACAATGCCTGAAGTTAATTACCAACTTTTAAGATACCAATCTGATAACGTTCCACATTTTGATGGAAACCCAAAATTATTAAATAGATTTATCAGCGCAGTTGAAAATCTTTTAAGAGCATTCCAAGACAGAACTAATGTCAACGCTACAATAAATACTTGTTTATTTGATACCATTCTAAGTAAATTAACAGGTCGAGCAGCCGAATTAATTGTTTCTCGAACAGAATTAAATTCTTGGGCATTAATTAAAGATATACTAATAACCAGTTTTTCCGATCAGAGATCGATCGATTGTCTAATCCAAGATTTAATAAATTTAAAACCGTTTAAAAATGAAAGTCCAATAATTTTTGGTATGAGAATACAAGATTCTCGTAGTTTATTATTTTCAAAATTAAATTCTGGGCCTGATGATGCCGCTACAAAGATTATAAAAATCCAACATTATGACGAATTTGCATTAAAAACATTTCTCAATGGTTTACCGTACAATTTACAACTTGTTACTAGATTAAAAAATCCAGACTCTTTAGAGAAAGCAATGTCATGTGTTCGTGAAGAAGAAAATTTTATTTTATATAAAAACGCTCAAAATAATCCCAACTTTAAACAGCCTATGTTTTCAAATTAAAATCAAAAACCTAATTCTATGTCGCAGACATATAGACCAATGTTTACACCAACTCAAAATAATTATTCTAGACCATATAATCCAACGCAAATGTTTCCACAGAATAATAATTTTTCAAGACCATTTTCGAGTTTTCCTCAACAAAATAATTTTTCTAGATTTCCACAACAAAACGCTTTTTCTCAACCGAGACCTAATTTTAAAAATAATCAACAAAGTTTTCCAAGAACTCCATTTAATAATCAGAATTTTATACAACAAAGACCACAATTTAATAACCAAAATTTCGGACAAATGTCGCGAAGAACTAAACTAGAACCGATGGACACAAGCTCAGGAAATACAATTTTAAACAATGCCTTAAATAATCAAAATAAACGATTTACTAACACAACAACTATATAATCAGGAAGTTTTGCAGAAACCACCTGATCAATTAAATCAATCTAATGATTTTACTTCTGAAAATCTCTATAATTACGAAAATATTGATTACACCGAATATTATGATTATAATGATACCGAACCTGACTATAATCAATTTGAAGATCAAAATGATTACGATATAAATTTGAGTTATTCTGCTAACTCAGACAATTTGCCAAATAATGAGCAAGAAAACCAAAATTTTACCCTAACCAGCCAAAAAACGGATATGACGTAAGATTTTTAAATAACTATAACATACAATTACCATTTATTCTGATACCCGAACTAAATGCAAAATTTTTATTAGATACAGGTAGTACAAGAAGTTTTATAAGTCAAAAAATTGTATACGAAAATTTCCCAAATTTAATCGAAGAAGAAATTTTCCAAGTACAAACAGCACACGCAACCTCATTTCATATCGAAGTAGCAACTTTACCAATTTTCCCAACTTTCAATACTCCCGGTATACATAAATTTTATCTTTTTGATTTTTCTGATAAGTTTGATGGACTAATAGGTTTAGACCTTATGCAACAATTAAATGCTAACATAGATTTCAGTACATCTACATTAAAATTACCAAATACGCAAATTACAATACGCAACGAAAATAACTTGCAATCAAACTCAAAAAATTTTAAAAATAATTTAACTTATGTCATTGATGCAAGAACGATTCAAAAAATACAACTTCCAGTAGACATTCCAAACGGATACGGTATACTCGCTTATCAACAATTAGGAGATTTAGAAATACCAGAATGTCTTGTAAAAATAGAAAATAATTTTGCTTCTACTACAATTTTGAATCCCAAAGAAAATCCTATAGAAATTAAATTTCTTGAATCTTTCGAAGTCGAACCTATAGACTTAAACGAAATGAATTTTATCGATCACCCCGTATATCCAGAAAAATATGAGAAAAATATAGATAACAAGCTGAAGGCTAATTTAAAAAATATAAGACTAGATCATTGCAATTATGAAGAAAAACAAGAACTAAGTAAACTATGTTATGAACTTCATGATATTTTTCATAGCGAAGAAATTCCTTTAAGCTTTACAAATACGATAAAACATGAAATTAAACTTACGGACGAAACACCGATTTATACAAAAAGTTATAGATACCCGGAAATACACCGTGACAAAGTGAAAAGTCAAATTTCAAAATTATTGGCTCAAAATATTATTAGAGACTCAAATTCACCTTGGTCATCTCCTATATGGATAGTACCTAAAAAATTAGACCAATCAGGTAAACAGAAATGGCGCATGTGCGTAGATTATCGAAATATTAATAAAGTTACAGTTGATGACAAGTTCCCTTTGCCGAATATTACCGAAATTTTAGATAAATTAGGTAAAGCACAATATTTTACGACTCTAGATCTTGCAAACGGTTTTTATCAAATACAAATGCATGAACAAGACATCCCTAAAACAGCTTTTAGTACTGATACAGGACATTGTGAATTTTTAAGAATGCCTTTCGGACTAAAAAATGCTCCAGCAACTTTTCAATGTGTTATGAATAATATTTTACGCGGATTACAAAATGAAATATGTTTTGTTTATTTAGACGACGCAATTATTTTTAGTACAAGTCTTCAAGAGCATCTTGAAAAACTAAAAAAAGTATTTACTATAGACTACGCAACTCAAAATTTAAAATACAACTCGACAAATCTGAATTTTTGAGAAAAGAGGTCCAATATTTGGGACACATAGTAAGTAAAGAAGGTGTAAAACCAAACCCAGACAAAATACACGCAGTAAAAAATTTTCCAATACCTAAAACTACTACGGAAATTAAATCATTTTTAGGCTTAGTAGGCTATTATACTGGTTGTTCAAAAAGTTTTGAAAGCGGAAATGAAAATACGTTTTTTGTTTAGTGAAATCACTTTTATTGCTCAGTATACTCTCCCATAAGATCAATACACTTGGACCAACGGTCTTCCAACTTGTTTATCCCATCATGGAAGTGACTTTCTGCAAGGCCTGCAAAATATTCCTCTACGACGGCTATAACCTCTTCGTTTGATGAAAAATGCTTCCCACGAAGGAATTTCTTGAGGTGTGGGAACAGCCAGAAGTCAGAGGGAGCTAAATCAGGCGAATACGGTGGATGCTGCAACAATTCGTACTTTAATTCGGTTATTTTAGTGATGGTTTTTTGAGCTGTGTGAGCGGGTGCATTGTCTTGATGAAAAATGATTTTTTTCTTCTGCAAACCGGGTCTTTTTTCACGAATTTTTTCATCCAATTGGTCCAAAAGGTTACAATAATATTCAGAATTTATTGTTTTGCCAGTTTGGAGATAATCCACCAACAAAATCCCTTTTGCATCCCAAAAAACTGACGCTAACACCTTCTTCGCCGATTTCTGGACACGAACTCGCTTCGGTGCCGAAGTGCCTGGTTCATACCACTCCTTAGCCTCTTGTTTTGATTCAGGATCATGATGGTAGACCCAAGTCTCATCCATAGTGATGAATCGACGCACAAAATCCTTTTTATCCTTTCGAAAATGCTCCAAATGTTGCTCAGAAAGTCGCATTCGAACGTGTTTTTGTTCCATTGTGAGCGAATGCGGTACCCATTGTGCACAGAGCTTTCTGAAACCCAAAACTGCACTTAAAATATGACTCACACTGCCTAATGAGATGTCTAGGGCCTCTGCTAAATCTCTCTCGGTCAATCGACGATCTTCCAAAACCATATCCTGTACTTTTGCTATGAATGCTGGTGTTGATGCACTTTTTGGACGTCCTGAGCGTGGATCGTCTTCAACGCTTTTTCGACCACGTCTAAACTCTAAAACCCATCGATGCACAGTTGGAAATGAAGGAGCAGATTCCTTTAACACTTTCACCATTTTTGTATGAATTTCCGTTGCTGATAAACCTTCCAAAACAAAGAATTTTATCACTGCACGATATTCGGTTTTTTCCATTGTAAAAAAATACACTGACACGTCAACTTCTAGTGGCTTGTAAACAAACAATGAATTGACAGAGTGGAATGAAACTTTGGGTATGTTCATATGAAAGATGAAATATTAACATGGCGTAGAAATTTTGGTACTTCTACTTCTCTATAGATGTCGCTTTCAAAACTTTTTGAACAACCTATTAGACGTTTTATAAAATATTTTGCAAAAATCACAAAGCCTATGACTCGATGTTTAAAAAAGGACGTAAAAATAGAACATACCCCTGAATATATAAAAGCTTTTGAACATTGTAAGCAACTTTTAATTAACGCTCCAATTTTACAGTACCCAGATTTTTCTAAACCATTTTTATTGACTACTGACGCAAGTAATTTTTCCTTAGGCGCAATATTATCGCAGGGCACTATTCCTAATGATAAACCTATAGCTTATGCATCTCGTACCCTTAATGGATCAGAAACAAAATACTCAACTATAGAAAAAGAATTATTAGATAGTTTGGGCATGCAAATATTTTAGACCTTATTTATTTGGACGTAAATTTTATATTTATAGTGACCATAGACCACTGATGTGGCTTTTTAACTTAAAAGAACCAAATTCGAAACTAGTTAGATGGAGATTACGCTTAGAAGAATTCGACTATCAAATTATATATAAAAAGGGTTCACTAAATACTAACGCAGACGCATTGTCACGCATTCAATTAAATATATATTATGAAAATGAATCAATAATAAATAATCCAGGTGATTCTAACCAAAATATTATCGAATACTTAAGAGAACTTTCTGAAAATCCAATTCAAGACAAAGAAAATGCTGAAACAATAAATCCTTTGTTTAAAAAACCAAGTACAAGCAAGCAAAAGATAAAAGTTATCTCTGACATTCAACTCGTGAAACCTCAACCTCAAACCTCTGAATCAACAGTGCATAGTAATCGAGCTCACACAGATAATATTAACCTTAACATTCTAGATGAGATTATCAACAATAAAAGCTTACAATATTTAATTAAAAAATCAACACATCCTGATATAAAAATACAAACTGAAAACTTTGAAAAATTTAAAATCATGTAGAATTACAAAAGAGTCCTGATGTTATAAAAACTTTTATTAAAGAATACATGGACCCTGATAAAACGTGTTACGTATATTTTCACGATAAAGACTTAATTCCAATTTTTTCTGATGTTTATCTGAAGAATTTTCAAAATCCGAAAATTATTCGTTGTACGAAATTAGTTAATACTATTACTGACAAAGAAGAAAAAATTATGCTTATAATGCATCAACATTAAGGAAAAACAAATCATAGAGGCATTTTAGAAACTTATAACCGCATTAAAGAACTTTATTATTTTCCGAAAATGAAAAATGATATCAATCAATATATAAATGACTGTAATATATGTCAAACATTAAAATATAGTAGACTAAAGTCTTAGGTCCCTCCTATAAAAACGGACACACCCTGTAAACCTTGTCAAATGTTACATATAGACACTTTTATTTTTGAGAATCAAAACTTTTTAACAATTTTTGACAAATTTTCTAAATTTGGACAAGCTCACCCTTATGATAAAAATGCAAAATCCGTTTGCGATAAATTAATTAATTTTTTCTCATTTTATGGATGATCCGAAAACATTACATGTGACAACGGTGGATAATTTAATAATGAACTTTTAAAAGAGTTACTTAAAGCCCAAAAAATTACAGTACATTTTACTACCCCTAAACACCACGAATCGAATTCGCCTGTAGAACGTTTTCATTCAACCCTTATTGAACATTTAAGAATATTAAAAGAGAAAGATAAAAATAAATCTGTTAATGACTTAATGCCATACGCAATAATTGCTTATAATAGCACTGTTCATAGCGTTACAAAGTATACACCTCATGAACTTGTCCTAGGTCATACAAATTCCAGAGATCCTTTAGATCTTATTCCTACGACATTTTACTCTGATTACGTATCATCGCATAAAGATAAAGTAGACGCAGTCTATGAAAACGTCACCACAAAAACTGACCGAACCAAAGAAAGAGTTTTAGCAAAGACAAACGTTAAAGGAAATGAAGCTCCTGATTTTAAGTTAAATCAAAAAGTTTACAAAAAACTTTCACAGAGAAATAAAAATAAGCCTAAATTTAACGGTCCATACGAAATAACCGAAATGCTTGAACATAATCGTGTCAAAATAAAAAACGTTAAAAATCCCAGTAAAACTGAAATAGTTCACATTAAAGAACTAAAGAAGCCACTTGTTACCGATGGCCCTTTGTCCACAGAGACAACCGAAAATTAAATGCTTTTCACAATGCTAAATTAATACAAAAGAATTTTTAAATGAACTACAGATACTTAACAAAAAATTTAATTTTGAAAAATTGCCATTTGAGCCTATAGCAGAAAATATTCTAAATATCGAAAACACTTTAGAAATAAGAAGCTATGTAAAAGACGATGAAGTAGTTTTCGTAATTGACATTCCTTTAGTCGAAAAAGAAAACTATGATTTATTTCAATTATTTCCCCTACCTATTAAACACGAAAATCATTATAAAATAATTGTACCTAACTTTGAATATTTACTTATAAACCAAAGAAATTTTGGATATTCAAATCAACCATGTAAACGCATTTCTATTAATGAATATTTATGTACTCATATACATTCCCTAGCATCCCTTGTGAGGTACAGTTATTAAGATACGAACATAATATTTGTGATTGTAACACCCTGTATGTTGATATTGATAATATACAACTTCAAAATATTGATACAAATAAATGGATTCTAGTTACAAATAATGATATAGTAGGAATTGAAACGTGCGAAAATTCGCAAAATAATATATTATTTAATGGAACATATATACTAGAATTAAGCTTTCCGTGTAGCGTAAAATTAGGAGATATTATTATTAGAGCCTATAAAAATGTAAAACATACTTTTAAGATATTCCTTTACCAAATATTAATAATAATTTAACAAATAAAATACTGTATAAGAAGGTAAAACTGCTCAATCTAAATAATATTAATTTCAATAAATTCAATAAGTTACAAGAAAATATTAGTTTGCAAAAACTTGAAAATTCAAGATTTTTAAATACACCCCTATATTTTAATAAAACGAGTATTTGGACAGTTTTACTGTATGTTATTCTTTGCATAACAATAATGTTTTTAATTTACAAGTATCTATGGCCTGTTTATTTTAAAACTAATAAAGTTAAAGATGATTCAATTATTATTTAGGTCATAGAAACTTTAAAAGTTTATATGTCCCTTTAAGGGTGGAGGAGTTACATATTGTAAACTGCTTAGCTAAGCTCTTTTTGCCACTCCTAGACTTAGCGATAAGAAATATTATAAATACAAGCAGACTAGATTTTATTGTCACTTCTGTTGTTATAGTTGCTTGCTAAATTGTTAAACTTCCCAAAATCAAATAAATTTGTTATACAGTTTTTGAAAACAGTGATTTTTAAAAACGCCTGTCCCTTGGCCCGACGTATAACTCGCCTGGGGTACTTTCTTGTTGGAGCTTCATTTAAAACAAAAATGTCTTATGATAAGGTAAAATTAATTTTGGCCTTTATATCTTTATAAATGCAATGCGACTGTCCTGTAGGGCGCCATTTAAACCAAATAAAAGTAAGTAGACCAAAAGGCTTAGCGCGCACTCCGGTTTTTGTAGTCGCACGACTGACGCAATTATAGTCGCATTAATGCCTAAGTCTTTAAACCTAAAACAGATTTAAATACTTATGTATTAATGAAGGTTGTTTCGTACAGGCTGATGCTTCTTTGCGCACAGACTGCCAAAACAAACGAGGGCAAACACAAATCGTATTGTGCTGCTAACAAAGACTGTAACATAGGGAGATAAACTAAGTTTCTTATTTTTTATTATTTATTGAACTCACAAATTGCCATATAATTATAAATATATCGCAACGTAACTATTGATAATAACATTCATAACACATGAAATATATTTTAAATTAAACCTAATTATTATAAATTGTCAGCTTTATTTACCAAAATACATAAGGTTAAAACTAAGTTTGATTGACATTCAACTGACTCATATTCATCTAAATGTTTATAATTTTTAGTCAACCAGTCATTACCTTTAAGGCATGTTTCTATTAAGAAAACTAAACTATTAAATAACATTAAAAGAAACAGTGTTACCTTTGCTGTTAAGTGTTGTGTAGTAATCCACCTTTCCTTTAGTTTGTTTATACTGAATTTACATTTATTGATAGTAACATTAGTCAAAATTGTTGATGGTCAAGAATCTTGCAGCTATTACCACATTGGCAAAGGAACTAAGTATAGAATAATTTTACTATTATTCACACTCTGTGTAGATAACTTAGAGACAGATTAAATTTAGCGTTTACTTTTATTTAAGAACTTTGACGACAAAGTCGTCCTTGGAGAGAGTGGCCCGTTGCATCCTCTGCAAAGTCACAAATCACTTTACTAGTCATCAAGACCCAACTGATTTATTAATCATTAATACACGAACTGGTTATTAGTCGATAAGACACGAACTGATTTATTAGTCGATAAGACATGAACTATTATTAGTCGATTAAGAACCAAAAATTCTTCAAACCATTCCGACAGTGCTGAACGTATGACATTCAACACAACCACTACTCCACCTTGTGTGAAGCGTACTTCTTTTTTGCTACCACTACTTTACCTTCATGAAGCGTACTACCATGACTTCACGTTCGTGAAGCGTAATACCACTACTCCACCTTGTAAAGCGTACTCCTTCTTTTGGCTGATTTCTGCTGCATACAGCCAGCGATCACTTGCAGGTTTTCACAACCTGAAGCACTAGTTTTACGGTTATTACAACCCAAAAAACTGATTTATTGTTTTGCCACATTGGCACGACCCGAAGAACAAAGTTACTCACTAACTTATTCATGTTTACCGCGCAGGGTTCACATTTCTGATTTAAGTGGTTGACTAAAAGTATTGACTAATAGTTTTTTGGTCATTCAGATTCAAACTGAATTTTTTGTCATTAAAACTCGAACTGATTCACAGGCGCGGCCCGTGAGTTTTTTTACAGGTGGGTCAAAATTTTGTGAGCAACTAGTGATATCAACGCAACAAGCAAAATACACTTTTTTAATTAAGAAAGGTTTTTTAATAAACATAAAAAATAAACACTACAAAAATCATAAAATAGGTACTGCAGAATATTGAACATTACTACTCTAGATGTTTATGGCTTTTTTTTATGTGTTTTAATACTCTAGATTAATAGATTTAAGCGGCTTCCGTTTTGATAAGTTTAGCATCTCCTCAATAGATGTCGCGCCTTGTACTAAAAGTCCAGAATATAAACAGAACAAAATTAGGAACGCTGCCGAAACTCTGTTTTCTTTAATAAATACAATGCTGGCGACTAGACATAGTAATACGATATTTGTCTACGCACGTGCAGGCTGTAAGCTGTAGTAAACATGAGATTGCCAACAATTTTAAAAATATTTTATCGAGGAACAACTTGTTGCCAATAAACCTTTTAGAGCCGATCTAATTTTTTAAATAACAAAAAATTTTAAAAAGTTCTTGCCCCAACACAGACTCGAACCCTCGACCTTCTGATCAACTCGCTGAGATTGTACCTCTGGACTACGCTGGTTATGTAAGAAAATCGGTCCGATACCGTTAAATTTGATGCCCAGCGCTGACCTGACAGAAATCGTATTTATATTTTTTTATGTTTAACCGCTAATTAATATTATTAATACAATGCAAATACAATGCGCATATTAGCTACCTAATTAGTTTTTCTTTTTCCGAACCAAATGTTTTGAAATAGTATATTTTAGGGAGCGGTTTGAGAGTATTTCCATAGTGGCAGTGGCCAGATATTATTGGTGGGCCGTCGACCAATTGTGTCTCTTTTTAACTTCCTGCAGCATGTCTGTTTAGTTTTAATGAATTTATAACCTCCTTATAAACGATAATACGACCCAGCCCGGAGCAAGCTTGGATAATCTTTCGACGGTGGCTGGGCTTGATTCTTTCTTGGGGAGTTTTCACATGGAACTAGCACTTTTTTGAAACAAAAGATTCTTTTTTGGTTTTAAAAAATTAAAAAATAAATTGTTAGGTATATCATTAAAAATTCTATGTGGGTCATTGACCAAATGACCTTATAGACGGGCCGCGCCTGCTGATTTATGTTCTTGCCACGTTGGCATGATCCGAAGAACAAAGTATTGACTAATAGTGACGGATTCATTAGGCTTTGCACCCTTTATAGTATGCATTCTCTCTCTTCTTCACACAGCTCGCGTCATTCATTTTCTTCCGTTTAACCTTCTAGAACTTCAAAGAATACAACCGACCAAAAAGTGTATCCTACGCCGTCGATGAAAAAATAGTACTTTCAGATTAGGTACTTAAAATTCTCCTAGTACACTTATAGGAGAGAGGGGCTTGATATTAAATATATCATTACAATTGTCAGAATGCAAAAATATTAATTACATACTTAATTAAAAAATGCAATTTTTTAATCCAGAATAGAGTATGGAGCGACATCTGTGATACAGTAGAAGATCTTATTTAGGTTAGCTGAACTCATTAGCATTCAATGCCATGTAGAAGTATGACAGGATTGCATACACGTAGGAAGAGTGCATGTTCAACAAACTTGTAGTTGTTAGATGGCGCATGCGCCAGAATTTAGTTTATTTCCCATGTTATAAAATGTTTTTACAACAAAGGTCTTTAAGTAAACTAATTTTGGGCGAATGAAAATCGCAACAATCGTTCGACTAAAGAATTGTTGTGCGTGTTCAGCCTAAGGAGAGGGACTTGCTAATAAAAACTAAATTTAGCATCATAAATAGTTGAACAATACTAAAAAAATAAATCAATTAATTAATGTCAATACTTTTCTTCAAAATTAATGCGGACAAATGATGATATCAAATCGATGCGGATCCAATGAAAAACTCTGTATTATCTTTCCATTTATTGCATACATATTTGCTGACAACATATGAAATAAAATGTGGCGTTTTAAATGGAGGTGGTATTGTTTTGTTGCTTGATTTAAAATTTGACTTCTCTTAGGACAGGCTCGTAGCAAGGGGGGGCACTCCAGAACATCACTGAAATCATTGTCTTGTCAACCAGAAACATATTACATCATAAGTTTGCCCCCCTAAAACTTTAGTTCCCCCTCAGAAATTAAATCCTGGCTACAGGCCTGTCTTAGCTACTTTTAAAAAGGGGAAAAAATTTAATCAGCACCAAAGTACGTAATTAGCACCAAGCAGAACTTCTAAAATTATGAACTTAATACCCGACTATTGTTTTTACCTCAGATTCATAACTACAATATTTCTGCCTCCGATTCATAACCACAATATTTCTAACATGTACCTCAAAATTAATGATTGGTACTCTTCATGATCATCGAGCATCTTTCCCTTTGAAATCGGGTCTGCTCACGAGTTATCTTCATTTGCTCCAAAATAACTTCAGCACCTAATAAAAAATATTGGGATTCTTAGCCCCTGTTCTGAAGGCGTATTGGCATTCTATAATATTATTCAGAGCAGCAGTACTCTAAATCGTACCTATATTATGGCTTCATTTAGCGCCTAATTTCATAAGACAATATATACTGCGATTCAGACTACGGCCGGCCGCGTTTTGGCAATCTGAAACGCAGTAATGCAGTAATGGGTTTGAAAGATTGGCGTTCTATTATGCCGATCTATACTACGAGTCAGCCGTCAAGAGGAGAGGATTGTTTTAAATTATTCTTTTCAATGGTAAACAAGCGTTGTGAAGCGTACTCCTTCTTTTGGCTGATTTCTGCTGCATACAGCTAGCGATCACTTGCAGGTTTTCACAACCTGAAGCACTAGTTTTACGGTTATTACAACCCAAAAAACTGATTTATTGTTTTGCCACATTGGCACGACCCGAAGAACAAAGTTACTCACTAACTTATTCATGTTTACCGCGCAGGGTTAAAATCTCTGATTTAAGTGGTTGACTAAAAGTATTGACTAATAGTTTTTTGGTCATTCAGATTCAAACTGAATTTTTTGTCATTAAAACTCGAACTGATTTACAGGCGCGGTCCGTGAGATTTTTTACAGGTGGGTCAAAATTTTGTGGGCAACTAGTGATATCAACGCAACAAGCAAAATATACTTTTTTAATTAAGAAAGGTTTTTTAATAAACATAAAAAATAAACACTGCAAAAATCATAAAATAGGTACTGCAGAATATATATATATATATATATATATATATATATATATATATATATATATATATATATATATATATATATATATACAGAAGCGGTGGGTAGTCTTGGCTGACTAGTTGATAAACAAGAGTATATTTTGGGGTAACAGCCAGAGGTATTAGGGCTCAATGAATAAGAAGAACTCTTATTTACTACGCTAAGATTTCGGAAGCATTTATTCCTTTTTCAAAGCTACAAATATGGAGTACATTAGATATATTATGTCTAATAACATTATTACTTATTATTACCTGGGTGTAAGTGAGTTTCAATAAAATGAAAAAAAGCAACTCATCTTCACAGTAACCTTAATGCAGGAATTATTGACTAAATTGTGCAATGATACTACAAAGTCTTGTTGAGAAAATTTCAAACTGACAATTGTCAATTGTCATAAGATTCTGTTGAGAAGGAGAGTTTTTTTACAATGGTGGATTATTTAAATATTACAGGTTGCTAATTCAAAGTAGTAGATAGGTTGCAGTGTGTGTTTATGGTGAGATAATTGTTACTTATTACATAATTTAGTATACATTTTGAAAGAGGAAAAATGATAAAAATAATATTTGATTTTTATATGTATAATGGTTGTGTACCAGGAGAAATGAAATTGTGCATATTGTTATTCAACATCTGTAATACTAAGGAGTTATTAGGATTTTGTTTTTTTTTAAGTTATTAAATTTGCGTAAATTATGCTAAGATCTGTCACGTCTTTATTTTTGTTAATACACTTAACAAAAATAAAGACGTGACAGATCTTAGCACAATTTACGCAAATTTAATAACTTTAAAAAAACCAAATCCTAATAACTCTCTTAGTATTACAGATGTTGAATAACAATATGCACAATTTCATTTCTCCTGGTACACAACCATTATACATATAAAAATCAAATATTATTTTTATCATTTTTCCTCTTTCAAAATGTATACTAAATTATGTAATAAGTAACAATTATCTCACCATAAACACACACTGCAACCTATCTACTACTTTGAATTAGCAACCTGTAATATTTAAATTATCCACCATTGTAAAAAACTCTCCTTCTCAACAGAATCTTATGACAATTGACAATTGTCACTTTGAAGTTTTCAACAAGATTTTGTAGTATCATTGCACAATTTAGTCAATAATTCCTGCATTAAGATTACTGTGAAGATGAGTTGCTTTTTTTCATTTTATTGAAACTCACTTACACCCAAGTAATAATAAGTAATAATGCTATTAGACATAATATATCTA
Organism: Philopedon plagiatum; assembly: GCA_963971165.1. Classification (NCBI taxonomy): domain Eukaryota; kingdom Metazoa; phylum Arthropoda; class Insecta; order Coleoptera; family Curculionidae; genus Philopedon; species Philopedon plagiatum. The sequence goes on from OZ020191.1 coordinate 57,966,964, forward strand.
ATGTACTCCATATTTGTAGCTTTGAAAAAGGAATAAATGCTTCCGAAAGCTTAGCGTTGTACGTTAAGAGTTCTTCTTATTCATTGAGCCCTAATACCTCTGGCTGTTACCCCAAAATATACTCTTGTCTATATATATACAGTGACCGGCAAAAAGTTCGCAACATATGGGAAAAATTTTTATTAGGTGAGTATTGGAAAAACTTTTCCGGGGGATCGGTTCTGCATGTCCGATAACCTAAAAATCGATTTTGACATACGTCACGTGAGCACTGGTATAGCGTCAAATTAAAAAAAAAATTGTTAATTTACAAAAAGTGAGGTTAGTTGACGAGATATCAAAAAAAGTTATTTGAAAAAATTGCTTAGAATTAAATTCTAGGTCCTTGTGCAAAATTTTAAGATTTTATTTAAAAAAATTGGAAAACTCAATTTTTTTTAAATATTTTTTTATCAATTTATAAATTTCCAGTTTTTTTCGTTTAGATAGCTTGGCTAATGTAAAGCCCATGTATCTGGATGAAAATAAACGAATGTAGTAGTTTTTTCTACAATTGACAGGACAAAATTAAAAAAAACAGGGTTTCGCCGGACGCTAGCTGTTGCAATGATTTGTATCTAGCAGCAGTGTCAAAATTTTAGAGACATTTCAATGAGATTACATTGAGAAAACCTTAATCGTCTTAAATATATCTGAAGTTCGACTTTTTGTAAAGTTAAGGGGAGTAAAATAGATAATAAACAAAAAATTACCTGTTTATTTAATCGAAATTTCATAAACGAAAACCAATGTAAGAAAAACTTAAAAGTAGTCAAATTCTGTACTAACAACATAAAAAATCATTGTTTTTCCTTGGGTGCACAAAATTTAAAACTCAGTATGACCACCATTTCTCTCCATACATACTATTGTTCTCGAGCGCAACTCTCGATTAACATTTCGGAGCATTTTACGATTTATTTGCAATACACAATTTCTAATGACATTCTCTAAATTTTATATATTCCTAAAGGGTCGATGTTTGTACACAGAGTTCTTTAGGTATCCCCACATAAAGAAATCTAACGGAGTCAGATCTGGTGATCTCGCAGGCCACGGATTTTCAGAAAACCGTCCTATCCACTGGTTTCCAAATTCTTGATCCAGCCATCTCTTCACCTCATTTGTGGAATGAATGCTAGCTCCGTCTTGTTGAAAGTATAAATTTCTTCTTTCGGCTAATGACAAATTGTCTAAAAAGTCAGATATCTCAGTTTGTAGAAATTCTAAATATCGTTCTGAATTTAAATTGTCTCTAAAGAAAAAAGGTCCCACTATTCTGAGGTTGAAAATTCCGCACCACACATTAACCTTAAAACTATATTGGTCTTTACTCTGAATTACAAAGTCTGGGTTTTCGGTGGCCCACCATCTACAGTTTTGTGAACTGACGGTTCCGTTAGAGGTAAATGTAGCTTCATCCGAGACAAGAACGTTCTTTGGGAAATTAAAATCTTCCTCAATCATACCCTGGAACCAGGCACAAAAATCGAAGCGGGCGTCATAATCCCTATCTTTTAATACTTGTACAAATTTAGGTTTGTACTGATGAAATTTGTTTCTTTTTAATATCCTCCGCACAGATCTTTCGTGAATGTTAGTGATCTCCGATATTTGACTAACTGCTAATTGGGGTGTTTCTGTGATCGACAAACACACATCCAGAGAACCTTCGTCACCTGTTACCGGTTTTTCATGGGAAACTTTATACTGATTTTCTACCGATCCCGTTTCTTTAAATTTATTGACTAGACGAGATACTGTGGAATAATGGAGGGATTTATCGGGGTGCCTCTCATTAAAAATTGCTGCTGTTTCTCTATGGCTTTTGTAATTATCTCCAGAAATTAAAATAATTTCTATCTTTTCCTGAAGAAGTAGTGTGGGTGCCATTTTAAGGAATAAAATATTAATAAACTTATGTAAAATATCAAACTTAGTAAGATGCGAGACATAAACCAATGACATAGGTTGAAATCAAACAAATTATAATTTGTTTGACATTTTTCTGTTGTTTTTAACCTACTAGATTATTTGGTTGTTTTAATTTCAGAGCCTGCTTTGGTAGTTTTAAGTACAACTAAATAGACCTGGTTGTTAAATTTATGTGCGAAAAATCTTAATAAAATCTTGATACAGTCATTTCATTAGATTCAAACCATTGCAACAGCGAGCGTCCGGCGAACACCTATTTTTTCGATTTTGTCCTGTCAATTGTAGAATTGTAGATCTGACTCCGTTAGATTTTTTTATGTGGGGATACCTAAAGAACCCTGTGTACAAACATCGACCCTTTAGGAATATACAAAATTTAGAGAATGTCATTATAAATTGTGTATTGCAAATAAATCGTAAAATGCTCCGAAATGTTAATCGAGAGTTGCGCTCGAGAACAACAGTATGTATGGAGAGAAATGGTGGTCATACTGAGTTTTAAATTTTGTGCACCCAAGGAAAAACAATGATTTTTTGTGTTGTTAGTACAGAATTTGACAACTTTTAAGTTTTTCTTACATTGGTTTTCGTTTATAAAATTTCGATTAAATAAACAGGTAATTTTTTGTTTATTATCTATTTTAATCCCCTTAACTTTACAAAAAGTCGAACTTCAGATATATTTAAGACGATTAAGGTTTTCTCAATGTAATCTCATTGAAATGTCTCTAAAATTTTGACACTGCTGCTAGATACAAATCATTGCAACAGCTAGCGTCCGGCGAAACCCTGTTTTTTTTAATTTTGTCCTGTCAATTGTAGAAAAAACTACTACATTCGTTTATTTTCATCCAGATACATGGGCTTTACATTAGCCAAGCTACCTAAACGAAAAAAACCGGAAATTTGTAAATCGATAAAAAAATATTTAAAAAAAATTGAGTTTTCCAATTTTTTTAAATAAAATCTTAAAATTTTGCACAAGGACCTAGAATTTAATTCTAAGCAATTTTTTCAAATAACTTTTTTTGATATCTCGTCAACTAACCTCACTTTTTGTAAATTAACAATTTTTTTTTTAATTTGACGCTATACCAGTGGTCACGTGACGTATGTCAAAATCGATTTTTAGGTTATCGGACATGCAGAACCGATCCCCTGGGAAAGTTTTTTCCGATACTCTCCTGATAAAAATTTTTCCCATATGTTGCGAACTTTTTGCCGGTCACTGTATATATATATATATATATATATATATATATATATATATATATATATATATATATATATATATATATATATATATATATATATATATATATATATATATATATATATAAGAGTTAAACATTTTATTTTCACTTCCTACATCTCAGTGCCGTGGCACTAAAATCCATTTTTGTGTAGCCATTTTTACCACTAAAGTTTTATAGGAATACACTTACCGTAATACAACCGCTGTATCCATTTCTTAAATAACTATCGTTTTTTATGGTATTTCTATTTACTATTTTCACTAAAAAATCAATCATAGCATTACACTTCTTATCTCTTATTCGAGGATCTTCCCTTTTCCGCGGGTTTTAGCTTTATTGAAAGTGCTATGTTGGCATGTAAAAACTTTTCTGCATGCGTATCTTTTCGCCGATGGATATGTGTAACGCACAATCCAGTTAGTGCTTGTTTTATTACTGAAATGAGCTAGCCATTTGCCACACCACGCACTGTTATCCTCATCATCTGGCTCTTTGAATCGAATTTTTGTTTTAAAACCATTGTCTATTAGCTCGGGATATTCGATTATTGCACATTTCAACCAAAACTTCCTTATAATTCATTTTTATTGAATTTCAGTTCAGGTTTTTGGAAAGAAACAAAAATACACTATTTTCATATTCATCCACGCGTCTCACTTTGAAACAATAACAAGAGGCTGCAGCGTTCTGGGGTTAAATTGATAAATTTAACTACCCAGAAGTGCTACAAGTGCGCGGCAGCTTTTCGCCAGGAGCATTTAGGTAGGTTTTTTAATTTTCCCTTTTCCTCTTCTTTGTTTAGGTTTTCCAAGGCACTAGGGCGCCACTGAGTTTTTGTTAAAGAAAAATACCCTTACAGCTTAATAAACTCAGAACTTAAGCTGATATTTGATTTTAAAAAAATGTTATAAAATTCTTTGCATGTGTTTTAGCAGGCAATAAAACAAACCATTCCCCAAAATAAAATATATTTATTCTTATTTAAGAAAAGCTTGTCGATAGCTAAAAGGATTTGGTTATTTATAAAATAATACCTACTTGAACATTTGGGTAGTAGATACTTAAATTAAATTACAGTATGAAAGGTTATCAAATATTTTTAGTACCATTTTGGCAAGTACAGTTAAGTAAATATAAAATATACACCCTGCTACAAGCAGCCTAATAAAACAGATAAGGTAAACCATCAGGTAACGCAATGAGGGTAGATACCAAAAAAATCATGATTCTTTTCGCTACGCCCTAAAGAAAATGATACAAAACTTACCAAAATAGTTTTATACACTCTATTAAGTCAATACTCACTTGATGAAATGGTGGTCATACTGAGTTTTAAATTTTGTGCACCCAAGTAAAAACAATGATTTTTTGTGTTGTTAGTACAGAATTTGACAACTTTTAAGTTTTTCTTACATTGGTTTTCGTTTATAAAATTTCGATTAAATAAACAGGTAATTTTTTGTTTATTATCTATTTTAATCCCCTTAACTTTACAAAAAGTCGAACTTCAGATATATTTAAGACGATTAAGGTTTTCTCAATGTAATCTCATTGAAATATCTCTAAAATTTTGACACTGCTGCTAGATTTACCAAAAAAAATATATACAATTTTATATTCATTAGTAATCAAAAAACATAATACGGCAGAGTTAGAATAGGGGTAATTACGTAATAATATTACCTTTAAATACTTATTTTTACAAAATTTACATTAGTCCACAGGAGACTTTATACTGCTAAGCTTTAAATAAAAGGGATTACTTATGTAATAATAATAAATTCATAAATTAACATTTTATATATGCAATTATAACCAAAAATCGGCGTACAGGCCTTACCCAGAGACAGAATGGAGTACAATCCACCGTAGCACGCGGAACTGAGTGCTTAGGGTGACTATCCTGACGGAGGAGGAAAGCTCTGAAAAGCTACCCTTCTAGACGTGGATCGGCATGGTCCCAAGGTTGTATCGAGGTGATGCGGCTGGACCACCTGGAGTAAGTACCCCTTCAGACTCTATGGTGTTGACGATAGAAACTCATGAGGAGGCGTAGTGGAAAGCCACATACATAGGGTTGCATCCATCTCGGGGCATCTCTTCGCAAGGAGTAGAGGGAAAAACAGGTACGGGGAATTGCATCTGTCTCACAACATTTCTTTAAAAGGAGGGGCAGAAAACCATGGACCAACTGTCGAAAATTATTCCTTTACCCGGAAAAAACCCTGTAATACAACAGTACAAATCACTCTAAGAAATTCGGGGGGAATAAAAGCTTTGCTTACCTCATCCCCATTGGAGGGTTATCAAAATGAATAAACGACCATCGGCCACATCGTGACTTTTGCCGCAATCACAACTATAACTAACTTCAATCTATAAAACGAGGGTTATAACTAACGGCCCTCTCTTGCCAAGACTATTTGGCCAAGACTGTCCTCCACAACCACCTTGTCCTTTCTTAAATTCACCCCAAAAACCTCCCACGACATCAATTTCTTGCCCCTCACAATTGGAACTCCATGTGTCACATTGGACCAATCAAAGCATTCGACGTCAGCCCGAATGTGCGCCGTTCAAAACTCGGCCTCTACATAATTATATTTTGGTTGTTCCCAAATGTAAACACGATGTTTTGAAATGGCAATCATATTAGGAAATAAGAAGAAAAGAAACGGAAGATTCTCTGGACTTGCAGACACTGTAGCCTTAGAAAAACAAAGTATTCGCTTCGTTAATTAGAATTAGTAATCAGTTATTAATTAGTATTTTATTTTAGCTTACAATTAATCAAAATCTACTATATACAATTAAAATGGGAGGAACGTGCTACAAGAAAAGGATTTTTTTTAGAGCAGTTGTTACGTAGTTCTTAAAGTACACGCAATGATATAGGTAATATTCTTAGGAAATGCTAAATTAAACAATGAATACAATACTGTAAATTGATCTTTTAGGGTGAATTAACTCAAGTGCAGAAATAAAATTAAAACATTCTGGACCCGCACAACATTGTGGGGTTGAACTATATAGAATAAAAAAGGATGCCAAAATGCATAACCTACATCCTTGTAAACATGAATGCTGGTTATCTGTGTAAAGAATTAATAATTTAATAAAATAAGGTTTTATGAGATATTTAGTGTTTGCCTTAAAGTAATGTCAAAATTTTCTAAAAAATCACCTTCGCCATCTTGTCAAGAAAAAGAAATGCACTAAAAAGTAATTTCAAATGCAATGTAGCATTTCAAATGCTACACTACCCCCTTCGAAAAATAAAAATATGTTAACTACAGTTAACATATTTTTTATCTCGTACACCAAGTTCTGGGTTGATATCTCACGCGTATCAAAACGTCCTACTGGAGTCACAGTTTGGTAAGTCACAATTCCGGTACAGCCACAATTCGGCTATAGTCTTAATCGGTAAAAGTCTACCAAAACTTTAGTGCACGTATAAAACAAAATTTACAACAAGTTACTAGGTATTCAAAGATATTCGACAGTATTCTAGACATTTTTTTTAGAACTACGTAAGATCTGCATTACTGTTAATTTACAGAGACATCTGAATTAGAACCAAAATATGGTTTTAAATCTTTGACGTGCCAACGACCAGCAGGTGTGCCGTCTGCGTTGCGCAATTCATAGACTAAACGAGAGATTCTTTTTTCTACGGTACAAAGAACATATTTAGGGGCTAATTTACCGGAAAACTTATTAGCTGCGTCCGATAAAACTTTGTTGCGTCGCCAAACTCGTTCACCCTGTTCAAAACTAGCATCTCGCTTCCGGAGGTTATAAGACTTGGCATAGCGTTTATACGCTTCGTGCAACCGCTTTCGAACTTCTTCGAAAATATCCGATAAATTTTTAACATCGCCGACGTACTCGTCGCGATCTCCGGCAGTAATCTCTATACCTTCGGTAGAAGTTATATCCCCGTAGTAACGACCAGAAATAGGTACATAACGACCGTAATTTAAAAACGCTGGTGAGTAACCAGTCACTTCGTGTTTGGCGGTATTAATGGCATGTCTAATTTTGGGTAATTCTTTATCCCAGTCTTTATGTTCTTCAATGTAACAACGGATTGCGGTTCCGACAGTTTTATTATTTCGCTCGACGAAATTACAGTGGGGGGAATATTTAGGGCTATACCAAATTTTTTGAACATTGTATTGCTGAGAAAGCTTTTTAAACTCCGAACCGGCAAATTGTGAACCATTGTCACACAATATAAATTGAGGAACGCCTCTCTCAAGAAAAACTTCTTCTTCGATAAATTCTATTACACTCTTAGCTGTAGCTTGTCTAATCGGATGAAGGAGAGTATATTTAGTAAACCAGTCTCCCACGACGAGTAAATAAGCATTACCCTTGGAAGACCGGGGAAAAGGTCCCATAAAATCTACGGCAATAATTTGCCAAGGAAATTGTACGGATTTCTCAGCACCCATAAAACCCATACGCTGACTGTTAGCTAATTTTTGTGAAGAACACACCTTACAAGCTTTAACATACCGCAAAATATCTTTTCTCATTCGCGGCCAATAATAATTATCTTGAACTCTACCTAAAGTTTTAAAGAAACCAAAATGTCCAGAAGTAGGTGGATCATGACAAGAACTAACTATTTTATTACGCAAGTACTTTGGAACTAAAGTTTTCCACTCGTTTATATTTGGCTTTACTTTAGATCTAGACAAAATAAGTTTATAAATGATATTATTTTCTACCTTAAAATGAGGGTAAGAATCGGGGCTTTTAACTATTTTTTCTTTCAACGTAATTGTGGGGCCGTGGGCTTTTCCACGGTGGTATTTTGATTTTGCTGATGAGACGCGCACAAAGATACGCAAAAATTATGCTTGTAACACTTTATTACGAACACATTTTACTTTGGTTGAGTTGAATGGTGGATGATTACAGATTTTAGTTTAAACTTCAAGATTGGTCAAGCAGCCCATCTTGTTGCTTCCACGATCTCAAGACGAGAGAGAGCTTGGCAAAACTGTCAAAAAAATAATGACATTTTTAAGGGATGATTGATAATTATTCCGATAGGGTTCCAAGATAGGCAACCAAACCGACTTGTTCTATAGGGTAGCACAAATACATATTTAAATAATAAAGAGACCCAAAGTCCAAACATACCGCCCCCTTTGAAAGGACTAACTTTCAATAAAATATATATCACTACTAAGACATGTAACATGGTAAAGTACAAGATTTCTCGCATAGCAATACATTAATTTCTAATAACATTTATCCTTAATACTAACATAACTAAAGTTAAGGACATTTTAATGCGCAATACTGCAAAATATAAACAACTCTTTGCTGCTAATTCAACAGTGAATTCAAAGTATTCTATTAAATAACTATACATATCAAAAATATGAATCATAGAATATAGGTAATTGTTAGTTTTATGGTGTATTAAATTTAGGAGACAAAGTTAAGTTTCTATTGGTAGAACGCAAACTTTAGAAACTGGCCTTTTTAAAATGCCATTACCAGTCTTAATCTCTAGTACACGCACTACGTCATCACTACCAGTGAACACTTTAACTACCCGGCCTAATTTCCAGCACAATGGGGGCGTGTTGTCTTCCTTGATGACAACTAGAGTGTTTATGTCTATATTTGGAAAGTCTTTGTTCCACTTTACGCGTTCTTGTAACGTCGTAATATACTGCTTCGACCATCTTTCCCAGAAATGTTGCACTTGTTGCTGAAGATGTTTATAAAGAGATAGTCGATTTGCACTAATTTCTTTAACATCAGTTTGAGGAAGGGAAGTAAGAGGTTCACCAATGAGGAAATGAGCGGGAGTTAGGCAAGATAAATCATTGGGATCACTGGAAAGAGGAAAAAGAGGTTTGGAATTGAGGACTGCTTCGATTTGAATAAATACAGTGTTTAAACTTTCATAAGTTAAATGGGAATTGCCAATAACTCTTTTTAGGTGATACTTGGCTGATTTGACGCAAGCCTCCCAAATACCTCCAAAATTAGGTCCGTATGGGGGTGAAAAATGCCATAAAATATTGTTAAGTGATAAAAATTCATTAAATTTTGAATCTTTTTTTATTTGAATCAGGACATTGCGAATTTCCCTCTCGGCAGCGACAAAATTCGTACCATTATCCGTGTATACATCACTACACATACCTCTTCGTGATACAAATCTTTTAAAACTGTTTAAAAAGGATTCCGCAGACAAATCACCGACCAATTCCAAATGTACTGCCTTTGTAGCAAAACATATAAAAATGCATAGGTAACATTTTACCAAAATTCTATTTTTTGTTTTTCCATCCTTGACCAAAAATGGGCCAGCGAAGTCAATACCTGTCGTCTGAAAAGGACGTTGAGGTGTGATACGTTGTCTGGGTAAGTTACCCATTTTATACTGAGCATCGATTGGTTTTAACCTGAAGCAAGTTACGCATGTTCTTAGAATCATCTGAGTTTTGTTTCGACCATTGATTGGCCAAAATGACATACGAACTGTTGATAATGTCATTTGTGCACCAGCATGTAAGTGGCGTATATGTTCATAAAAAATCACTAACTTTGTAAAGTTTCCAGTGCTTGGAAGCAAAATTGGATGTTTCTGATCGAAACTCAAATTAGAATGTTTCAATCTGCCACCTACTCGAATCAAATCATTCTCATCTAAAAAGGGGTTCAACTTTAAAATGTGACTTTTAGGGGATAATGATTTTCCTTGTTTTAGCAAGTGATATTCTTCTGAAAAATAATTAGCTTGGACTATCTTACAAAGTTTAAGAAGAGCGTTGTTAAGTTCCTCCTTTGAGAGGGGACCTGTTAGGCGTAAATTTTTAGATTTTTTCTTGATATTTGTCATAAATCTAAGACAATAAGCCATGATTCTTTGCAAACGAGTCAAAGATGAATATTTGTCAATTATAGATAAATCAGGTGAAGTTTTGATCGTCATAGAAACGACGTTCTTTTTTACTTCTGGTAGTTCGGTAAGAGAATGATTGTGATTTTTGCTGAATGAAATTTGGTCTTCCATTAAAAATGACGGACCATGCCACCAGAGGTGAGAGGATTTCAACTCGTGAGGATCTATACCTCTTGATATGATATCTGCAGGGTTGTTTTCACTAGATATATGTGACCATTGATCTAGCCTTGAAAACTGTTGAATTTCGGAAATGCGATTTGCGACAAAAGTCTGAAGTTGATTGGGTTGTAAAGCAAGCCAAGATAATACTATTGTTGAATCTGTATAGTAGAAGATATTATTAGTATCAAATTTGAGAGCATTAATGACTTTTTGGATTAATCTGATAAGTAATAAAGCTCCACAAAGCTCTAACCTAGGAACACTTATGGTTTTAATTGGTGCAACTCGCGATTTTGCAAGAAGAAGATGAACAATTATTTCACCTGATGAGTTTAAGCTGCGTAGATAGCAACAACAACCATAAGCCTTTTGTGAGGCATCACTAAAACAGTGTAATTCAGTTTTAAGTGGATTTAAACATAGAATGTGTCTTGGTACGTGTATGTCATTGAGTGCTGAGATTTGTTCTGCTAACTGTGTCCAAGATTTATAAATGTCCATGGGGACACTTTCATCCCAATCTAGACCCAGCTGCCAAAGCTGTTGTAAGATTAATTTAGCCTTCAAGATGACAGGACCAACTAATCCAAGCGGGTCAAATATTTGCGCTGTTATTGATAGAATTGCTCGTTTAGTAACACGTGAAGAGTGAGTTATATTTACAGTGTATTGAAGGGTATCTTGCTCCGAGTCCCAGGTCAAACCTAAGGTTTTAGTGGTTTTATCATCTGAAATTAATTTATGGCTTGATTCAGATTTGTCACTTGTAATGTCAGTCAGTACTGCGTCGTCACTTGCGACAAACTTGCGTAAATGAAAACCGTAAGATTGGAGAACATGAATGAGATCAGAAATTATCTTTCGAGCGTGTTCGACAGAGTCCGAACCTGTTAAGAGATCGTCAACATAGAAACTCGATAAAATAATGTCAGCTGTTTGAGGGTAAGAATTTATATTTTCAATAGCCACTTGACGTAACGATCTGATGGCTAAAAACGCGGCACAAGATGTTCCATAAGTTACTGTGTTTAATTGATAGTGAGTTAACTCATCTGAGGGACTGAAACGAAATAAAATGCGCTGAAGATTGCGGTCGCGTTCATCAACAATAACGCATCTATACATTTTCTCAATGTCGGCAGTAAACGCAATTTTGTGAATCCTAAACCGAATAACGATATCAATTAGATCATCCTGAATTTTAGGACCAACATTGAGTGTGTCATTTAATGATACTCCGCTAGATGTTTTGGCAGAGCCATCGAAAACTACCCGTAGTTTAGTGGTCGTACTAGATTCTTTTACTACTCCATGATGGGGTAAATAAAATTTAATGTTATCTGAATCTATCTTTTGTGTGTCCAATTTGGACATATGCCCTAATTTTTCGTATTCTTGCATAAAGTTTGTATATTGTTCTCTTAGTTCTGGATTTTTGTTTAATTTGTTTTCTGTATTGTAAAATCTTTTAACTGCTGATTCATATGAATCACTTATTTCAGTTATATTATCCTTGATGGGTAATCGAACGACAAATCTACCTGAATTGTCACGAGTAGTGTTGATTTTAAAATGATTTTCACAGTCGAGTTCTTCTTGAGATAATTTGGAAGAAGGGGGTAATTGTTCAATTTGCCAGAATCGTTCGAGCTGATCCTGAATGTCAAAGTTCTGGGGCAAATTGATGGACAAATTACAGACTGAATTATTTGTAAAGTTTATAGGCAATGGACCTGAAACTATCCAGCCTAATTTGGATTTTTGTAAAACTGTGCCACTATTAGGCAATACAATTTGACCTACACATATTAAGCTCCCAAATACTGAAGCTCCGAGTAACATATCTATAGGACCTGGTTGATTAAAAGTATTGTCAGCTAACACAATGTTGGACGGAATCGATAAATTTGTAGTATTAAAGGAAAAGTTTGGCAAATCTTTTGAAATCTTGTCCGTGACTAAACATGAAAGCTTTTTTAAGGTAAATGAGTTTATTTGAGACTTTACTGTGAGTTGAGTTTGTTCAAATAGTGTAGTTACACCACTACCAAAACCTTCCACAGTGTGAGATGTTTTTGTGGATTTCAGCCCAAGTTTACTAAACATGTTTTTGGTTATAAAATTTGACTGAGAACAATTATCTAATAGCACTCTACACGAGTGTGATTGTCCATTCTTATCCAGAATTGATACAATCGCAGTAGAAAGTAAGATGTATGTATGAGCTGGTGTATAATTTGTAACTGAAAGTGCCTGAGTTTGATTAGCTTGGGAATTAACTGAGAATTGAGAATGTTCACTGGTTGGAACCTGTGACGAATCACTTGTTGATTTGTTCTGTGAATTGTTTGAATTAGTGCTTGAACTCTGATTTTTAACAAGGTGAAGTAAAGTATTATGTCTTTCTGAACAATTTTTACATGAATATTGATTACGACAATCTTTTGATACATGTCCTTGACGCAGACAATTTGTACATGCACGTAGATGTCTAATTTTATTGAGCCTCTCTGGAGGTGTTAATTTAAGAAAGTCATGGCAAGCGAAAATGAAGTGATCTTGACCACAAAAAGGACATTTTGCTCTATTGGTAGTAACATTTGTTACACTTGATTTTGAATTGTATGTTTTTTGATGAGGAAGTACCTTTTGACTAGAAGGTTTTACTGACTGTAAATTTTCCCAAAGCTGGCAACGCTTATTTAGAAAAGAGGTAAAGTCTTTAACTGAAGGTGTATCAGTAGTGAGATTCAATGAACATTCTTCCCATTCACGTTTAGTGAGAGGGTCTAACTTTGAAGATATGAGAAAAATTATGATGGTGTCCCATGAGTCAACTGGTAACCCCAAAGATTCTAAGGAACGAATATGTTGAGTGAAATTGTTAATTAAACTTCTTAAGTGAAAATGTGATTCTTTCGTTATACTCGGTATGTCAAAAATAGCTTGTAAATGAGTTTGAATAATAACCTTTTTATTCTCAAAGCGTTCATACAAGAGATTCCATGCCTTGTCATAATTTGCTTCAGAAACCTCTAAAGAAGTTAAAACATTTGCTGCGTCGCCTTTTAAACATGATTTAAGGTACCAAAATTTTTGGATTTTGTTCAACGTATGACTGTTATGTATGAGAGATATATATGTATTTGAAAATTGTAACCATTCGTCATACGAGCCATAAAACTCAGGTAAACTAAGTTTTGGTAGGTTAGCATTATTTGAATTATGCGAGCTTAATGTGTTTGTGTTAACGCTTGAAGGTGCAGGTGTATGTGTAACACGTGATAAGTTTGAAAAATGAGCTTCGAGAAGGGATTTTGCCTGCCCTGTATATTCAAAGAAATCATCTTCAAATTTTGTACGTTCATCTGTGTGATCTGTTATAGAGTCAAGTAGCTCTAACTCAGATTGCACCAAGTCAAAGTCATGCCAAGTAATCTGAACCTTTTCTAAACGTGATTGTAATTCATAGATTTTATCTGAGTTATCGAACTTTTGAACATATTTACTAAAGCGTGTTAGTGCGGCTTTAACCTGGCCTCGCTTTTGTCTTAAACTTATAATTTTATTTTCATTTTCGTTATTTTGGCTTTCGTTTTCCGACATTTTGAGAATGAAATTTATGTAAAATAATTTTGATATCACTCGTACTAATCAAATCAATGCAGTTAGAAATGACTAATTATTAAGGAAAGGATTTGGGTGCAGTAGAATCCAAAGTCTTTTGAAATTTGAAAGGTTTTGTAAACAAACAAACCGCTACGCCTGTCACTGTCAGCTTGACGGACCGACGATCACCGGAATGTGGTAAAATGCACACAATCTTTGAATGTCTTTGATTGAAAATGGCGTCAGCTTTGAATGTAGCCTGGTAACACGGCTAACTGCGCTTCGTTTTGAAATGCATCTACTTACAGTTTCTTGATGTTTTGATTTTGTAAATAATATTTACTCTGTTGCTTGAAGAACCATTTCGCTTATTGGAATGCTACTTCTTCTTTCTCGGGTTCGAAGGATCATGCAGTTCGAAGGACCATGAGGCTCGAAGGACCATGTGGGGCCGTGGGCTTTTCCACGGTGGTATTTTGATTTTGCTGATGAGACGCGCACAAAGATACGCAAAAATTATGCTTGTAACACTTTATTACGAACACATTTTATTTGGTTGAGTTGAATGGTGGATGATTACAGATTTTAGTTTAAACTTCAAGATTGGTCAAGCAGCCCATCTTGTTGCTTCCACGATCTCAAGACGAGAGAGAGCTTGGCAAAACTGTCAAAAAAATAATGACATATTTAAGGGATGATTGATAATTATTCCGATAGGGTTCCAAGATAGGCAACCAAACGGACTTGTTCTATAGGGTAGCACAAATACATATTTAAATAATAAAGAGACCCAAAGTCGAAACAGTAATATACCACGGATCTAGCTGTTCTAAGGAAACGTCTATTAAGGATAATTGTGGAATCCTGCTTAAAGCATCAGGGACTACATTAAAACGTCCTTTTCTATGAATTAAATCAAAATTGTACTGGCGCAATTTCATTGCCCATCGTGCAAGTCTTCCCGTAGGATTTTTTAGGTTGTTCAGATAAAGTAAAGAGTAATGATCAGTTATTACTGTAAACCTAACACCCTCTATGCACGGTCGAAAACGCTCTAAATTAAATAACAAGGCCAGACATTCCTTTTCGGTTACAGTATAATTACGCTCGGATCTAGTGAGAGAACGATTCGCGTACGCGATAACCCGTTCTTCACCGTCTAAAATTTGGGTAAGCACACCGCCTAAACCCGTATCACTAGCGTCGCTTTGAACAGTAAAAGGCTTAGTAAAATCAGGTTGATATAAAACTGGAGCAGACACCAAGGCTTGCTTAATTCTCGTAAAAGCCTCCTCTGCTTCATTCGTCCACTTAATAGGCTCTCTTTTTTTCTTACCACATAATAAATCGTTAATAGGAGAAGTCAAAGTAGAAAAGTCTTTAATAAAACGACGGTACCACGAACATAGTCCAATAAATCGTTTAATTTCGGTACTATTCGTAGGACGCGGGTAATTTATCATACTAGAAATTTTCTCAGGATCGGTACGTAATCCGTTTGCGCCTACAACATAACCAAGAAATTTAAGGATAGTTTTAAAAAATTCACATTTCTCTATACTAATAGTCAAGTTTGCGTCTTTAAGGCGATTCTTTACTTCTCTTAACAAAGATAAATGCTCCTCAAAAGTAGACCCTAACACTATTATATCGTCAAGATAGGTAAATATTTTAGGCTCGAAACGTGGCCCAAAAATTTTGTCAACTAAACGTTGCTGTACTTGCGCAGCATTACAAAGTCCAAACGGAACAACTTTAAATTGAAAAAGACCTCGACCGGTGACACTAAATGCGGTTTTTTCGCGCGACTTTTCGTCTAACGGTATTTGCCAGAACGCCTTGCGTAAATCTATAGTCGATATAAATTTCGCGTCCCTTAACATATTCAAAATACGGTCGATACTAGGCAAAGGGTAGGAATCGTGAAGCGTCTGCGCGTTAAGCATGCGCCCATCATAGCACAGTCTATGAGAACCATTTGATTTTTTCACAAGTAAAACCGGTGCACAATAAGGGCTATTTGAAGGTTCGACAACATCTAAATTTAACATTTCGTCTAGCTCCTTATTTAAAATTTCTGACATATAAGGTGACATAAGGTATTGTTTTTTCTTAAATGGCTTTGCGTCGCCAGTATCTATTGTCATAGTAATTTTATCTGTACGCCCCAAACGCGTTTCACTAGAAATTTCTTCAAAAGAATCGATACATTTTTGAGCGGCTGCTCTTTGCTCAAAGTCTAGTTCATCTAAAGTCACCAAATAATTTAAATTAGTTTGATTCGTGCTTGATATGCTAGTTAAATTATTCTGAGTATTCCATGTATTATTTCTAAAGTCCAATAATAGTGAAAATTGGCGTGCAAAATCGCTACCGAAAATAAACCCATGGCGTATTGAAGGTACAACTAATGCCCTAACTACACGACATTCATCGCTAATCACCACTGGTAAATCAACCAGGCCTATCACTTTTTGCGGCGAGCCGTCCGCAACGGAAATATTTTTTACAGTCGCTGGGTTTATTTTAATTTTAAACTGATCTAAAATGTTTTGACCGCTAGCACCGATAATTGACGACGTTGCGCCGGAATCGAAAAGAGCAATTACTTCGGTATCAAATATTTTAACTGAAATATAAGGTCTATTGTCAAAATTTCATTTTTCCAACATTGGAGAAATTTCATTCCCCACTACGGGAAATTTTAAGTTATGATAAAAGTTTTTAAAGAATTTTATGTATTTAGTTTGTTCAACAGTAGGGTAGCTTTTATTTTTAATTTTGGCCGTTTTATTTGCGACATAGTTTCGGCCAGAACGTATGCCGCTACGATTTAGTTTTTTGAACACTTGGTACAACTTTTAATAGTAAAATTGGCAGCGCCACAACCAAAACAAAATTTATTTCTCTTGGCTTTGCAATTGGAGAAAACATGACCTAACTTATTACAATTCCAACATTTTACTTTACTGTTCCCTGAGGTGGAATTTTGTGTCGAAACGTGGCGTTCAAAAACACGAGACGGGAATTTTGAAATATTTTGTCTATTCCTATTGCCTGAATTATTATTATTATCCGTATTAATTTCACAGAGTTGAGAGGAGGAACGAGAAACAGAACAACGATTTTTATTTTTTATGTAATTAGCCTCCTCTAACCGTTTAACTAAATTTACCAATTCTTGAACGGAATCAATAGTACATAAAGCTAGCTGAGTAATATGTTCGGCTAAAAGGTTTTGTTTTAAAATTTTAACTTTAGTTGTTTCACATGGGGTTCTGCTTAGTCTCGAAAAAAGATTTTCTAGCTGAGCTACAAAAATTATGACTGACTCATCTTTGCGTTGTTTGCGCGATTTTATTTGTTCCCAAATTTCGTCTTCTACACACGGCGATAGAAAGTCTCTTTTTAATCTTTCTAGTAAATCGGGCCAATTTAAAACAGAGCTCTTTATGCTACGGTACCAAACAAAAGCATCGCCCACAAACAATTCAACAGCCGATTTAAATAAATCGTCTTCAGAAACACCCCGCGCGTCCGCGACTTCAGTTATGCGTTCAATAAAATTATACACGGCTTTTGGATCCCCGTTAAATTTAACATTCCAATCTGAAAGTAAAATTTGTTTATTTTGACACGTTATTATAGGGGGTGGAACATTTACTATTGATGGTCTAGGAAAACTTTGGTTAATCGTGTTCGCGGTATCGGTAATAATTATTCTAGCATGTACATCTGCATCTAATTGAAGGCATGTTGCGTACGTTTCTTCTTTATAAAGTTTTACGTCTTCGATATCATCCCCTTCGGTAGGAATTTTAAGTCTAAGAACGCGGTTCGTAACATGAGCAATTCGTGATTTTATTCTAGCTAGAAGCGTATCTTCGGGATTGCCTTCGAAATCTAAGATAAAACCGGTTATATCGACAACCGTCGCTTTAATAGCATCGCGTTCTCTGTCATAATCACTTATATAATTATCTAAATCAATTTTATCAGCTCCTTGGGCTTCTCTCTGCAAGAGTCTAGCTAAAATTTTAATTTTTTCGGAATGTTCTTTTCTACTTCTAACACCACGAATATTCAATTCATAATCAATCTCAGGTAACAAAAGATGTCTAGGGGAAAATTGGTAATCCATTTCTATAAATATTTGCGGTACTATATTATTTGTATTCTAAATAAAATATTTCATAAATATCTAGTCAAAATCGCAAAGGAATGTATGTGTACCACAAAAAAAAGGAATTTCATACAGTATAAAAAGAGTAGGTAAAAATATCAAGAATTTTGTTATCATTCGTAGATAAGAATAAGTTTGTTTATGCTACCAAACACATGCAACTTGAGAAAATAAAATTTACTTAAATGCCTGGAATTAAAAAATAGTTTAATATCAAAGAATTTTTAACGTTCTTAATTTGGAAAATGGAAAATTCGGAGCCTCACGTTACTGGGCGCTATTTAACTTGCAGCGTTCTGGGGTTAAATTGATAAATTTAACTACCCAGAAGTGCTACAAGTGCGCGGCAGCTTTTCGCCAGGAGCATTTATGGGCCGTAGGTTTTTTAATTTTCCCTTTTCCTCTTCTTTGTTTAGGTTTTCCAAGGCACTAGGGCGCCACTGAGTTTTTGTTAAAGAAAAATACCCTTACAGCTTAATAAACTCAGAACTTAAGCTGATATTTGATTTTAAAAAAATGTTATAAAATTCTTTGCATGTGTTTTAGCAGGCAATAAAACAAACCATTCCCCAAAATAAAATATATTTATTCTTATTTAAGACAAGCTTGTCGATAGCTAAAAGGATTTGGTTATTTATAAAATAATACCTACTTGAACATTTGGGTAGTAGATACTTAAATTAAATTACAGTATGAAAGGTTATCAAATATTTTTAGTACCATTTTGGCAAGTACAGTTTAGTAAATATAAAATATACACCCTGCTACAAGCAGCCTAATAAAACAGATAAGGTAAACCATCAGGTAACGCAACGAGGGTAGATACCAAAAAAAATCATGATTCTTTTCGCTACGCCCTAAAGAAAATGATACAAAACTTACCAAAATAGTTTTATACACTCTATTAAGTCAATACTCACTTGATAAGCCGCATGGTACCAAAAAAATATATACAATTTTATATTCATTAGTAATCAAAAAACATAATACGGCAGAGTTAGAATAGGGGTAATTACGTAATAATATTACCTTTAAATACTTATTTTTACAAAATTTACATTAGTCCACAGGAGACTTTATACTGCTAAGCTTTAAATAAAAGGGATTACTTATGTAATAATAATAAATTCATAAATTAACATTTTATATATGCAATTATAACCAAAAATCGGCGTACAGGCCTTACCCAGAGACAGAATAGAGTACAATCCACCGTAGCACGCGGAACTGAGTGCTTAGGGTGACTATCCTGACGGAGGAGGAAAGCTCTGAAAAGCTACCCTTCTAGACGTGGATCGGCATGGTCCCAAGGTTGTATCGAGGTGATGCGGCTGGACCACCTGGAGTAAGTACCCCTTCAGACTCTATGGTGTTGACGATAGAAACTCATGAGGAGGCGTAGTGGAAAGCCACATACATAGGGTTGCATCCATCTCGGGACATCTCTTCGCAAGGAGTAGAGGGAAAAAAGGTACGGGGATTTGCATCTGTCTCACAACATTTCTTTAAAAGGAGGGGCAGAAAACCATGGACCGGGGGTTGCATCCACCATGAAACATCCTTTCAACTGTCGAAAATTATTCCTTTACCCGGAAAAAACCCTGTAATACAACAGTACAAATCACTCTAAGAAATTCGGGGGGAATAAAAGCTTTGCTTACCTCATCCCCATTGGAGGGTTACCAAAATGAATAAACGACCATCGGCCACATCGTGACTTTTGCCGCAATCACAACTATAACTAACTTCAATCTATAAAACGATGGTTATAACTAACGGCCCTCTCTTGCCAAGACTATTTGGCCAAGACTGTCCTCCACAACCACCTTGTCCTTTCTTAAATTCACCCCAAAAACCTCCCACGACATCAATTTCTTGCCCCTCACAATTGGAACTCCATGTGTCACATTGGACCAATCAAAGCATTCGACGTCAGCCCGAATGTGCGCCGTTCAAAACTCGGCCTCTACATAATTATATTTTGGTTGTTCCCAAATGTAAACACGATGTTTTGAAATGGCAATCATATTAGGAAATAAGAAGAAAAGAAACGGAAGATTCTCTGGACTTGCAGACACTGTAGCATTAGAAAAACAAAGTATTCGCTTCGTTAATTAGAATTAGTAATCAGTTATTAATTAGTATTTTATTTCAGCTTACAATCAATCAAAATATACTATATACAATTAAAATGGGAGAAACGTGCTACAAGAAAAGGAATTTTTTTAGGGCAGTTGTTACGTAGTTCTTAAAGTACACGCAATGATATAGGTAATATTCTTAGGAAATGCTAAATTAAACAATGAATACAATACTGTAAATTGATCTTTTAGAGTTATTTAACTTAAGTGTAGAAATAAGATTAAAACATTCTGGACCCGCACAACATTGTGGGGTTGAACTGTATAGAATAAAAAAAAGGATGTCAAAATGCATAACCTACATCCTTGTAAACATGAATGCTGGTTATCTGTGTAAAGAATTAATAATTTAATAAAATAAGATTTTATGAGATATTTAGTGTTTGCATTAAAGTAATGTCAAAATTTTCTAAAAAATCACCTTCGCCATCTTGTCAAGAAAAAGAAATGCACTAAAAAGTAATTTCAAAAGCAATGTAGCATTTCAAATGCTACAAGGCATAACCAAACTCTTTACGCGTTTTCACACTTTGCTCTGGTCCTAAACAGGGCCATGTCAGTTAAATGGGGAAAACGGCAACACGAAAACCCTGAAAAACCTCACAACGTGTCAACGTCACCCACTTGAAAATGACACTAGATTTTTGGGGTTTTTCTTTTCGGACTAACTCTAAAAGTTTAATTGGATTTATTCAATTTTTAAAAACACTTGTACAAATTTTAACGTCAGGATACTAATTTCATTAATTAAGTAACTGTTTGAAATATCAAAATTACGTCGATATTTTCAAAGAAGTTTTAATCTTGGTAGCACTGCACCCAGTCCATCTCAAGCGCAGTCAAAGACTCAAAGTGTCAAACCGCCATTTTTCATCTGTCCGTGTGTGTAAAGAAGTGCTTGTCGTGAATCTTTAAAATCTCTTTGGCCTTTTTTAAGTTAAAAGGGATCCTTCCTATCCATCAGGTAAGTTAGATAATAATTCATAAAACATTTGTTTGACTGGAATTTGATTTTATCCTAGAAGTTGAAAATTTAGTCCACTTCCACGCGGGCCTTCGTCTTGATTAAGGATTTCGTGAGGGAGGACTGCAGGCATGTAATGTAAGTGTAAATTGTGAATTTATTACTTGGGTTTGATCATCAATTATTGAGAATTTTCAGAGATAGAGTTCCATCATTTCAATATTTTACGTTGAACGTTGTATATTATTACATCTTGTATATATCGAGCTTTCCTAAACAAAAAGATTGATAAAAATTTTTGGAATACCTACATCAAACAATGATTTTTTAATGAAATCCTTACTTTGAGATGCAGGTTATGAATGTGAGTTTTTTTCAGTATAATTCCATTGTTTTATGAACATATTATTATTTAAAATTGTTCGGGTTAGAGATTTTTCAATCAATGAGGATTGTGATACTTAATGGGGCTAATATTCGTTTTTTTTCACACTGAGTTGCTGCCATTTTTAACGTTTTGTACCTTAAACATACAAGTGGAATGTTAGTAGTGGTAAATAAACTGGTAGACAAGTGGGGCACCACAAATTTCTTAACATAGGATTATTTAAAAAGTGATAAAATGTACCTAATTGATATTTTAACGGTACAAGTAAGATTTTAATATTCAAATATTTTTAGTTGAGAAAATGTTTATGTTTTACGTAAGTAATAAAAGAAAAAACTTTTGTTTTACCTACACGAGGTGGTTTTTCTGCACATGTGAATTATTGACATTTTAAAATTTGCATTTATTGTGTGTTAGCAACCTGGAGTGTTTTAAGGGTCTAAAAACCTCATATTCATAATTTGTGCCTTAAGGTAAGAAATTTTTTTAGAGAAGTAATTTTTGGCATAAAATTACTAAACTTATTATTTCATATTATGTGGAGTTTGAGGTCAGCATTATTTGTTGTATTTAAATTGCTATTGGGACGAAGGAAACTAGTTTTTGAATTTGAAAGCAATATTTTATTATTTAGCACTGTGTTGTTCCAATTTTTTATAATTTTGTACCATGTAGCCAAAAATTTGAAGAACTACTAAAGATGAAAAAAAGGCCACTTGAAGATGCTGCTAAGAAAAATATGTACTCGTATAGATATAATATTAATATTTGATACGTATCGAAAACAAAATGTATATGTAGTTAATTGTTACCAAAAACAAAAGCATTTATTATTATTATTCAATTGGATTTTTGTTTACGATTTCCAATTTTAGCTTGTTTTAAATAAAATTTACTTTTTTATAACTTTTGGATTTTATTTACCCTTTCTTCATTTAAAGAGTCTTAGTTCAGTTGCACAGACAATTTGATCTGGAATTAAAGTAATTAGACTAATGTGACAGCACTCATGTTGATGTCGCTGCCTAAACGTCAATTAAATTTAGTACATGATTAAAAATTTTGAGAAACATGTTACAGCTCAAGATTTTTAATTAAGTCATATGTTTAATTAACGTTAAAATGAAATAATTAGGGTTAAAACATCGTTCAAAATGTTAAGCTGAAAAGATTCTAAATTAAATGTAAGGTAACGCTTTAAGCATCGTACTGAAATTTAGTGTGGTTCTCGAAATTCTTAATCAGTTCTAAAGGCCTTTTAAATGTATTACTCATCGTATGTTACAGAATAACAGGTATAAGTAGTGAAAACATTGACAAAAATAAACATTACCTATTTTTCTCTTAACTTGGGGAAATTGTTTTATCGGGTGAGTCAAACTACTTGCTAATTATCCCTGATATAGATTACTATGAATAAGTCAAATGTTTAAGTAGGTCTTTAGAACACAATACAAATTTTGAGATCAACACTATTTTTTTGTGCGTTGCTTAAGCGATACCTTTAGTAAATTTTTAAAAAATTTTGAATGGGTTTCCCGCGCAAAGTTATCTCAGTCGGTAAAGAGGTTAGCTGTTTTGCCAGCAGTTTTTGACACAAGGATCTGTCATTTTGGTTAATAAACAGTGTTGCAATTCAGCCCACTTGAAAACAGCTGAAATTCCTGTTTCGACGGAAATATACTGTTCCGTCTTTTCTCATACCCTTTTATTTTCTTTGGTTCTAAACTGCAGTATAGATTAGCCGAGACACACAACGTGTTATTCAAACCCATTGTATACTGCGTTTCAGACTGCTGGCCGTGCTCTGAATCGCAGTATATAGTGTCTTATAAAATTACGCGTTAAATGAAGCCATAATATACTATGATTCAGAGTATTGCTGCTCTGAATAATAGTATAGAATGCCAACACGCGGCCTGGAGTGTATTTTATTTTGGAATGTGTGAAGGCTGTGTGCAATTTTTAAGTATGAATGAAACAAAACTTTGTATTAAGTGCAAAATTTTTAATTAATTAACAGAGCGCTTTCGACCCTATAGGTCATCATCAGTGCTTCCTGAAAGTAAAGAATAAACTGGTTTAGATACAGATTAAGAATTCAATTCAGAGATGAGTTTTATTTTGAAATTTAAAAGTGGGAAATTTTTTAATTTTAATTTACTTAAATTTATTTTTATTTTTATGGGTTAAACTAGTTTATTACTCACTTGTCAGGATGCCAGTCAGAAATCCATTTGAACGAACAACAGTTAAACATATTAAAATATTTACATTACAATTAAAATCAAACAATCATTTGACAAAACAATTTTAAATTCTGCTTAAACGGTGACATTTTTGATGGTGTGAGATCTGTTAAACGATCATGAACCACGAGGTTGCTAAATCGTTAGGGGAAAATTTGTTGTAACCAGACAGACCTGGTGTGAAGCTTGGTTATAACTGCGCCAAATTCAAATTTTGATATCACAACCCAATCATGTGTAAATTCTAACCCTATGAAAGAAGTAGGTGGTAATTTATGTTATATTTAAATATTAAATTAAAGGGAAAGTCTGAGGGATTCTGGAATGAAAGAAATCAAACTAATTTAAACCCAAACATTAAAGAAATGTTAAGAGCTCAAATCAATCGTTTAAATGTGTAATGTTAGTAGCATGTATTTAGGGGGAAGTAAGTAACAAAAGAAAGAAGTAGATTTGTGTGTGGGGGGAGGGGGGTTAGATTATGCAACGGGGAGAAAAGAAATTAACATTAAAGTATTAAGGGTTTGGAAAACTCAAAATAAGAAAATTGAAAGGAAACATTTGTTAGGATAATTAAATATTTATGGTAAATGATTTAATTGTTGATGAGATGGTGAATGAATAAAGGAATTTCAAAATTTAAAAATTCAAAGAAAATCAAAATTAATTATTTATTTTTAATTAATTATAAAAGACAAGTTGGGCCCACAATAGTAAGGTACCAATGTTATCATCATAGAAAGACAAATAAAGAAATTTAGTGAAAAAGTATCAGTCAGAAAATAAGGCGTCTGTGTAGGGGTAGAAAATTTCTATTTAACTGTACTTGAGTAATGAGATAAGAGCTGTTAGTTGTTAATTCCGTATTGGTAGCTACGTCTTCGAGAAAATCCAAGCGGTTAAAATTTTTGGAGCTGATATTATTTAGGATTTTTGAGTTCGAGGAAGGAGAAAAATTATGTTTAAAAGACTTAATATGGTTCCCAAAGGCAGACGAGGATTTGCAAAGGTGCTCACTAATTCTAGTTTTTAAGGGTCATCAAGTGCGACCAATATAGGTGCTGTTGCATAAGTTGCAAGAAAATTTATAGATACCACTTTTAGAAAGTGCATCTATCTTTTCCTTAGTATTTACTAAGTGAGTTCCCAGGTTTCTTTTAGTTTTAGTTTTATGTGCTATTTGGAGATTATTGAAAGACCTATGAAAAGATTCGGATATTTCTTTATTAATTTTACTTTCTATTTTAGTCTTGGGAAAAAGTTCGTCTTTAGATTTTTAAATATTAGCCTTGGAAATCAATTTTTCTATAATAAGACGGTCATAAGAATTATTATATGCAATCTGTTTAATAATGTTAACTTCGATGTCGAAATTTTCTTTAGAAAGGGGTATGTTTAATAAACGGTTAATGTAACAATTTGAAGCCGCCATTTTGTGTTGATAAGGGTGGTTAGAATTTTCAGAATTTATGTGATCCGTTTGTGTAGGTTTTCGATATATGGAGAAATTAAGTATTTGGGGGATTTATTGAATGGAAAAGCCTAGAAAATTGATTTTATGGTTATTCTCCAATTCAAGCGTAAAAGAAATATTAGGTTGTAGAAGGTTAAGATTATTGAGAAGTCTTTCACCTCTTTTTGTATCGCAATCTAGAAAACACAAGCGATCGTCTACGTACCTGAACCAGTGTGGAATCTCTTGATTATTGTTACCTATTATCAATGTACTCTCCAAGTGATCCATAAATACATCAGCTAAAAAGGGGGATAGACAACTGCCCATAGCTAAGCCATCAGGTTGTTGATATATATTATTGCTGAAAGAGAAGAAATTCTGTGACAGACAAAGATTAAGTAAAGCTAGAATGTCAATAATGACATCATTAGATATGCCCTTCCTTCTTAAAAGAACACCCACCAGATCTAGTGTTTCAGTTTTTGGAACCCTGGTGAAAAGGTTGGTGACGTCGAAAGAAGCAAGTAAGTAATTTTGAGGAAGTTGTAAATTATTAAGCTTTGATACTAGGTGTGTTGAATTTTGAATCAAAATCTAGGGGTAAAATTAGTAAAGTTTTTAATTAATCTATATATGAAATTAGATAAAATAGAAACGGGACACCCTAGATTTGGAATGCAAAGCTCAACACACCAAGCTTAATAATTTACAACTTATTCAAAATTACTTACTTATTTCTTTCGACGTCACTAACCTTTTCACCACGGTTCCAAAAACTGAAACAGTAGATCTGGTGGGTGTTCTTTTAAGCAGGAAGGGCATTGCTAATGATGTCATTACTAACATTCTCGCTTTACTTAATCTTTGTCTGTCACAGGATTTCTTCTCTTTCAACAATAATATATATCAACAACCTGATGGCTTAGCTATGGGCAGTTGTCTATCCCCCTTTTTAGCTGATGTCTTTATGGATCACTTGGAGAGTACATTGATAATAGGTAACAATAATCAAGAGATTCTACACAGGTTCAGGTACGTAGACGATTGCTTGTGTTTTCTAGATTGTGATACAACAGGAGCTGAAAGACTTCTCAATATACTTAACCTTCTACACCCTAATATTTCTTTTACGCTTGAATTGGAAAATAACCATGTAATCAATTTTCTAGACCTTTCCATTCAAAAAAACCACCAAAAACTTAATTTCTCCATATATCGAAAACCTACACAAACGGATCACGTAATTTCTGAAAATTCTAAGCACCCATATCACACAAAATGGCGGCTTTCCATTGTTACATTAACCGTTTATTATACATGCCCCTTTCTAAAGAAAATTTCGATAACGAAGTTAACTTAACATTATTAAACAGATTGCATATAATAATTCTTATGACCCTCTTATTACAGAAAAATTGATTTTCCAGGCTAAAATTAAAAAATTTAAGGACGAACTTTTTCCCAAGACTAAAATAGAAAGTAAATATATATCGATCCCTTTTTTGGACGTTTCTCTCTCTAAAGAAATATCCGAATCTTTTCATAGGTCTTTCAATAATCTCAAAAACTAAGAGAAAACCTGGGAACTCACTTAGTAAATACTAAGGATAAGATAGATGCACTTTCTAAAAGTGATACCTATAAATTATCTTGCAACTCATGCAACAGCACCTATATTAGTTGCACTTGCAGACCCTTAAAAACTAGAATAAGTGAGCATCTTTGCAAATCCTTGCGACGCACTTTGTTAAAAGAAAAAGTGTTTAGTTAAAAACTGTCAATGATACTATGATGAGTATCATCGACCAAGTACTTACCGCTTAACTTGAAAAGAACATTAAAATAACTCCGAAAGGTGCTCTAGAGAAAGACACAGGAACAACAGGGTGTTCTGAGGGGAGCAAGTTGTAGAAGGGCGCGTGCAAATTAGCCCTCAGCTCAGTTAGCCGGAAAGGTTCGATTGGACGCCACCAGTTTATACACCGACACAAACTGGAAGTCGCCTAGGTGGTCCAGGAACTTGCTTCACCCACAACAATCCCGCTATTCATAATTTAGAATTCAAAATCTAGGACGCAGTGAGCTGAATAAAACAACGTGATTACATATAACCCTATATACATTTATTTGTACATAAAAAAACACTTTCAGGCATTTACAAATATAGTTGTCCGCAAAGAGACAAGAGAATTGGGCGATTTTGCCCCGCAAAATAATTAAATCAAATTTACTGAAAAGTAAAACTTCGTGAGGAAGTCTGTCCTCACATACGCAAAAAAATCCACAGCAAAAGTATGACGGCTGCTTAGGGACGTTTTGTAGCCCCTACCGAACACAATAGGGATGCTTGGTAGCCCCTACGGAAGAGAAGTAGGGAGGTTCGTGGCCCCTACCAAAGACCCTCTTCAAAGATAGAGGGATCGAAATTCCAAATCTCTACATACAAAATACCAAAAACGGGGGCAGCTACCAGCGGTCTCCAGATCGTCAGGCCGATGTAATGGCTGGTTATATCGATCGAAATTGTCATCAAAACCCTGCTCTAGCAGGCACCAATCCAGCGAAAAGGATTTAGCAGCGGTCTCAGAAATTTTAATCCACACACTTGGGCCCCCAAAATGGCCGACCCCCAAGACCGCAGACAATTTCGTCGCAAATCAAGATGGAAAATGCCAGACGTTCTTCGTTCTTTGCCACTGAACCAAAAGGGTTCATATCTGCGCAAGCCCAAAAGGCTGCATAGAACATCCAATGACCCGGGGGAAGAAAAAGCGGTGACCTTGAGTGACATAGTGCTACAAAATTCCAACCTTCCCACACTCGAAAATGCCACTGCAGCAGCCGTGTTCACAAATCGACGGCTCCCAAAAGCGCTGCGTGAATCGACCTCGCGGCCCGAACTTAGATATTGTTGTACTTAAACTTGATATTGTCCTGCCTTACAGCTCCGGCAGGCGGGAACATACACACAACACTGCCTAACCTTCACATGACAGCTAATTTCTGTTAAACTGATAATAAAAAATAACAAAAAAATTAAATTCTAACACGAGATCTGTGAACACGAAGGCCGAATGTTAATGAGCACCATGCATGTGGGAAGACACTAGGATTAAATCCCATCCAATGACGAGAGAAAATGCTAACAGCTGGAAAACGTCTGAAAATATGTAGGTATCCCCTTATAATTTATTCTAAAAAGCATGTTATCACTAATAGACTAAGAGGGACTGTCTGTACACAGGGTGGACTTTAAGCAAGGCAAAGATTCAGGGCCCAAACAAGAGAGAAAGATGTTAACACAAACTACAAGCTTCGAACGAAGGACAGCTGATGTCAAGCTGAATTGGACGAGATAAAAGAAAAACAACACTCCCAGGGGGTAGCCTGGAAAGCAAGGGAAGGGGGCCACATAGTGGAAGAACGAAAATAGAACTTCTCAATCAAGGTAGATAATTAGGAAAAATAGGCGTTCGTGAATAAACTAATTATTAAAACAAATACTGAGTCTGTGACAAAAAATGACCTGTCACAACTCTCCCTCTCCTACGAAAGGAGGGAAATTTTCCAATGAAAATTAACCGACGATAAGGATCAGAGGCTCTCTGTAGATACAAGAAAATTGAAAAAGAAAATAAATTACCTGCGCTATGCTGGCGCCAATACAAAAACATAAGTGAAGATACGTGGGAACCCAAGGTAGTACCATATAACTAATACTAACTAACAAGACTGATAACTCAATCTTAAAATAACTAAATACTCAAAGCAATCTTTGGTCCCTTTGCCACTAGTCACCCAGCGACCTCCTCCAGGAAGATTCGGTGTGGAACGTAAACCCTAAGTTGGTAAGGGAGCTAGCATTGCGTTACACCCAAAAATATTGTGGGGAACCTCGTTTACTAGCCTCACACCGTAGAACCGTCCCGAATTAAATCACCAAGTGACATGCGTCAAACCAACCAAAGGGTGGACAACTAAAAAGGAAAGGATAAATATAATACAACATAAGTAAAATGAAAAGAAAAGAGGGATAGCCCGGATGATCCACCATACAAAAGGGAGTGGATTGTAGCACCCACCAAGCTAAAAGATATACCAAATGGGAAGTACATCGGTCCCTGTATACAACAAAAAAATTAATCAGGGTGTTCTGAGCGGTGGCACTGCCACCGGCCTGTCGCAACCTAATAGGCCGACTTGAGCTCAGGCCGAACAAAGTAGCTTGGTCCTCCCCTGGCCCGCCGAACAAGTTCGATGGGCAAACTGTTACCCCAGGGGTCAGACTTCCGCCCCCCCCTGAACAGTCCTTCCAGTCGGTCTGCTCTCCGAAGGATCTATGATCTAACAAAGAGCGTCGAAGCGACATCCGGTAGCACCCAACACCGTGCAGCCTGTAAAACGAGATAGGGACAAATGTCAAAATCGATACAAAGTCAAGATAAAGGAAAGTCGCAATCGGGATAGTTTTATTTTGTCTAAAAGGTGAATAGACAAAATATATCAGTAAGGATATAGGCGCAAAACCAGTAAATACTGAAATGGCCGGAGACTAACATATAGTCCTACCAAGACCTAGACCTAAGACAAATCCAAATAATAAATAGAATACCAAAGGCATCAAAGCAAACTAAAGCCAATCAAAGGCCAATCCGGTAGCACCCAACACCGTGCAGCCTGTAAAACGAGATAGGGACAAATGTCAAAATCGATACAAAGTCAAGATAAAGGAAAGTCGCAATCGGGATAGTTTTATTTTGTCTAAAAGGTGAATAGACAAAATATATCAGTAAGGATATAGGCGCAAAACCAGTAAATACTGAAATGGCCGGAGACTAACATATAGTCCTACCAAGACCTAGACCTAAGACAAATCCAAATAATAAATAGAATACCAAAGGCATCAAAGCAAACTAAAGCCAATCAAAGGCCAATCACGATAACGCAAGTAAATCAAGGAAGAAAAAAAGTAACGGAATGAACGCAAAGGTAATCGAAATAAACCAAAGTAAATGTAATCGAAATTACGCAAAGGTAAGCAAATAAACACAAAGGTAAGTAAATTAACGAAAAGGTAAGCAAATTATCGCAAAGGTAAGTAAGTTACCTGAAAGGTAAGAAAATCATCGCAAAAGTAAATTATCGCAAAGACAAGTAAATTAACGCAATCGCAAAAGTACCTAAA
This sequence comes from Philopedon plagiatum, assembly GCA_963971165.1. Classification (NCBI taxonomy): domain Eukaryota; kingdom Metazoa; phylum Arthropoda; class Insecta; order Coleoptera; family Curculionidae; genus Philopedon; species Philopedon plagiatum. The sequence continues at coordinate 57,997,474 of OZ020191.1, forward strand.
TTAACGCAAATACTAGTAAATTAACGCAAATGTGAGAAAGGTACTCAATCAAAAGTAAATGAATCAAGTAAATCAAACTAAATGTTCGCAAATCGAAATAAAGAAAATTGGGTTACTTGCCAACAACTAGCAGGGAATCCCACCATAAGTGGTATTCTCAATTTCACAAAATCAGCAAAAGTAGAGAAAGAAAATTGTGTTTCTACTCTAAATCCCCAAAGGAAAGACAAAGTCGTACTCGAGCAAAACACATACTAGTTCAAATAACCGAAATTTCCAGACACAAGTAGGGAATAATAATAAAACCAAGTCAAGGTAGAGAAAATTAAGCCAAATCAAAATAAAAGGTCACATCAAGGTAAATACGTCAAATCAAGGTAATAAAAAAAAGGTCCAATCAAGATAATAAATAAAGACTTTTGGCCCTAGTCTATAGTAAAAAAAAACAATTAATAGTGAATGCAAATAAAAACGATAAAGAAAATTAGGTCCAAAATTAATTAATCACCAAGTAATCAAACTTAAATTACCATGTGACACACCGTCGCCCATCCCGTCTCGCGCCGAGATGGGTGTCTGCGTGAGACTGGCAAATGGAAAAAGGTAAGCTACGTTAAATGACAATACACGTTACTATACGTTACTATACAATAAACCAAGTGACGATAAGGTAAATATAATCAGGTTATGACAACTAAAAAAAACAAGGCATAAGGCGGCGATGGCAACTGAAAGTAGTAAGGCAGCTGAGGGCTTACCCACTACAAACACTAGAAGCAAGGCAGCTGAAGGCTTACCTTGCCACGGCTTTCAGGGGACTCCTACCCCACCTAGTTAACCCAGTGCAGCGCTATTCTAAGTGACAGTGTCCAAATCCATCAAGTCTCGCGCCCAGATGGATCCAAACACCATCACGCCCACACTGCAGAGCATCAAAATTGCTCCCGACTGAGCAAGGAAAGTAAAAAAAAGAATTTAAACTGGGCCAAAAGTCAAAATTAACGCAGCGATAAAAGAAAAGTCACTAAAGCCATTATTACCGAAAGAAGAAAAAAAAATTAAATGTAATTAACCAAATTGAAGCTATGGACTCGAAAGTTAATAAATTCAGAAATCAATAGATTGATGAGTAAATTGAAGCAAAATGACAAGTAAAACGTAATATTAAATTAATGACAGTAAAATTAACGGAAGGTAATAAAGTAAATAGTGACTTTGAGTTGCCTAACAATTTATTCACTCCTACGGACCATCACACGCAGTTTCGGCAAATACCGGCTTAAGGTCTTGTACATGCCAAATGCCCTTACTAACACCATGTTCGTCTTCAAGCTCATAAGTACACGTGCCGGTCTTTTCTACGATCTTAAACGGACCTACAAATTCCGGAGCCAACTTTGCGCTATAATACTTCGCTGCATCGGATATACTTTTATTCTTACGCCAGACTTCTTGACCAGGAACAAAGCTTACTGGGCGTCGGCGCAAATTATAGTTATGTCGATTTTTAACACGTGAAGCTTCGATTTTAGTGTGGACTTTCCTAAATAATTGTTTGAAAGCTTCTATTCGTTCTCGAATGTAATTTTGACGCTCAGTTTCTACTTGAGGAACACCCTCAGCATAGTCCGAACCGAATAGCTTATGTTCCCTGCCAAAATTAACGCAGTATGGGGTGAAGCCCGTAGTTTCGTGTCGCGAAGTGCGAATGGCGCAACCGATAGCAGTTAAATTCTCTTCCCAGGTTCGATGGTTATTTTGTTGAACGTAAGAGCGCAACATCGTTTTAATAACTCTATTAACACGTTCAGTATGATCTGCTCTAGGATAGTAATTAGCAGTGTAAAATATTCTAACCTTATATTTATCGCAAAGGGCTTGAAATTCTTTGGATTTCATTTGAGTTCCGTTGTCGCACGTTAAGAATTGAGGAGCTCCGTAAACTAAGAAGATGCCGTCTTCGACACACTTTACCAACGATTTTGCTGTTGCCGATCGACACGGAAATAACACGACGTACTTGCTAAAATAATCTGTGACCACCAAAATATGAGTGTTAGCTTGTTTAGAACGAGGTAAAGGTCCTATGTAGTCTAGGCTGATGGCTTGCCAAGGTTCCTTTATGTCTCGGCGGTTACCCATTAAACCAGCTGGACGTTTCTGCTCTACTTTATTCCGAGCACACGTTCTACAAGCACGAACATAACTAGCAACGTCAGATCTCATTTTCGGCCAATAATATCTCTCGGCGACTTTCCAAAATGTCTTAACCCACGTGCCCTGCTGCTGGATTATCATGGCATCGAAGAAATATCTCTTTTCGCTTATCCTTAGGTGCTACTATTTTCCAGTAGGTAGAATGGTCAGGAAAATTAGGATTGTTTGTCTTCGCATATTTAAAGAGAGTGCCATTCTCGACTCGCCAGCAAGGATATTTATCAGGACGTTCTTCTAGCTTCTGCATCATGCCTTTGTACCATTTATCTGAGGTGTCAGAAAATGATTGCGACGGTGGTTCGTCAACAGCTGCGATAGAATCAGAAGTCACTGGCACTGACCTGGAAAGAAAATCTGGCCCGACATGATCCCGGCCTTTACGATGGATCAGTTCAAGGTCGTAAGGTTGCAAACGAAGAGCCCATCGAGCGAGACGTCCTTGTGGATCTTTTAGGTTATGAAGCCATAACAAAGAATGGTGATCTGTTATAACTTTAAAGTGTACCCTCTCCAGATAGTGACGAAGCTTTTCCACACACCAAATTACGGCAAGACACTCTTTTTCTGTGACGGTTAATTTCATCTCTTGTTTGGTGAGAGAACGTGAAAGATAGGAAATAACCTTTTCTCCGTCATCAAATTGCTGAGTCAGAACTGCTCCTAAGCCAAAACATGACGCATCAGTCTGCAAGATAAATGTGCGGTTGAAATCTGGACATGTGAGCACGGGAGCTGTGATAAGAGCTTCTTTAATCAAGTTGAAGGACTGATGGCATTCAGGAGTCCATTCCCATTTGACATTTTTCTTGGTAAGCCGAGTAATTGGGGCTATAATAGCTGAAAAGTTCGGCACAAAACGCCTGTACCAAGACGCAGTGCCAATAAAACGACGAATTTCTACGATGTTTCGTGGGGGTGCTATATTTACAATTGCCTGTACTCTCTCTGGATCAGGTCTCAAACCTTTGGCATCTACGACGTAACCAAGGTACTTCAACTCAGGCTTACAGAAGTGACATTTCTCCTCCGGAACTATGAATCCTGCATCATTGAGGCGATCAAAAACAAGGCCTAGGATCTTAAGGTGTTCGGGAAAGGTTCTGGAGATGATAATTATATCATCCAGATACACCATTACATGCTTTTCCAAGTCGACACCCAGTACACGGTCTACAATACGTTGCCAGGTGATCGGCGCATTGGTTAAGCCGAAGGGCATGCGCAGAAAATGATAGAGATTCCTACCTGGAACGGTGAAAGCAGTCAATTCACGTGAGGACTCACTAGGAGGAACTTGCCAGAAGGCTGATTTTATGTCGATGGAGCTAATATAGCGGGCGTCTCTGAGGCGATCTAAAATGACTGAAAATTACGGAATTAGATAAGACTTCTTAGTCTGACTATTAAGTTTTCTGAAATCTATGGAAAACTTATAGCTATCATCGCTCTTGCGTTCCAAACACACTGGACTGGACCAAGGGCTTTTAGAGGGCTCAATTACGCCAAGCTTCAACATTTCATCGATCTCCTTGTCCATAATCCGCTGCTTAAATGGAGAAACTGGGTAATATCGTTGTTTAATCGGCTTAGTGCCAGGTTCAAGTTCTATTACGTGTTCTGCTACTTTGCAGCAGCCAAGACCAGTACCCATTTCTGATATCTTCTCCTTTACCAGTGCATTCAGAGTTGTTCGGTCGATTTCAGTTAAAGAGTCGCCATCTATAATGCTGAAAATTTCTGTAGGTTGGTCCTCATTAGAAAAATGCCAGACATCCTGCTTCAAGTCGGGGATCACTTCCATGGATCTCCAAAAGTCGATTCCTAAAATCAGTTGGTGGGACAGTTCTGGAAGAACTAAAATATCGATCACCCGAGTTCTATTTAATAACGTTATAGGAGCCTGAAAATATCCTAAACTAGAGCAAGTTTGGCCGTTCGCGACGGTACAGTCAGTCTGATGCTTAATAAGCTTTAGTCCCAAACTTTCTAAAATTCGGTGACCAGGTTGACCCACAATAGTGCGTGATGCTCCAGAATCCAATAAGCCTAACATTCTGTAACCTAAAATTGAAATTTCCAAATAGAGGCGCTGGTCGCCATGCGCATGAGCTATGATAAAGTCTAATCATTTTTTATTTGGAAAAGAGTTAACGGGCGAATGATATTTAGAGACATTGGTTGACGAAAGGTTTTCATCAGAAAGGGAGTTGTTGGTCGGCAAAAGATTTTCATTGGGAGCAGAATTGTTAGGGGGTGAATGGTTTTTGTGAGAACGAAAGATGTTGCTCGGTAAAAGGTTTTCGTCGGAAAGAATGTTGTTGGTCGGCAAAAGGTTTTCGTTGGGAACAGAGTCGTGGTTAATGGAAGCGTTTTCATTGGAAGGAAAGTTGTTGGTCGGTGAAGTGAGAGTAAGGGGAGCAGTCTCGCGACGTATCGGCTCTTCTGAGAATCGTTTCTCTGGCGATGAACACTTAGGGCAGTTTATACTGGTCACATTTGGTGCACCACAGCGGTAACAATGAATTCTGCGCTGTTCAGTGCACTGGCTATTTCGATGACCTGGCTTATTACAGTTCCAGCACAAGATTGATCTAGAGATTTTTGGAGACGTGGGACGGGCCTCTCTTAGTAAATGCCTTTCGTCTCCAGAAGTTGATGGTACTGGACATGATTCGGTCACTACGTCGACGATTGGTAACCCTTCATCGTCTTTCAAACCCGGTGTTTCGGCAGTCCTGAACGCAAAGTCTGGCTCTACAAAATCATATTTTTCCCTAGGCGGTGGTACATAGTTCTCTGCACGATATTTCTTCAATTCCAGCTTGAGACATTCCCCTTCTAATTCTTCTAACCTGCTGACTACCGGAAGTTGGGTAGTATAAAAAGGTGACAAGTTTCGTATAATGATGTCAAGTTGAACGTCCTCTGGGATGGAGCCATGTCGTCTAAATAACGCACTCATATTACAAAGATAATCGACTATACTCTCCGTCGAATCCTGAGTTCTATCCAGAATTTCCCTAAATAACCGATGACGATAATCTGGCGGTTCGAAATGTTTACAGAGAAGGTCAGACAAACCAGACCAGTCCGAAAAGCGATGACGATTTGCACGAAACCAATTTAGTGCTTTACCCGCAAATAAGTCGATAGCGGATGTAAATAGTTCGCGTTCAGAAAAACCTCGAGCTTCGCGTAGTTCCGAAACTCGCTCCAAGAAATTATGCACGGACATCTGTCCAGCCTCGCCGGTAAATTTAATACCCCACTTTTCAACACGATATGCTTTGCTACACGAATGATGGCAAACGGAAGCGGTAGTTATTATGTTGTGGCTAACTGCCGGTTGGTTGACTTTAGGCGACGAGCGCGAGTGTCGTGGTCGACTGTTGGACGCATTGCTATTTCCTGACGCATTCGAATCTGACGCATCCGAATCCGAACCGTCCGAATGAACTTGAGCGAGCAAGGTGCTCAAATTCGAATCTTGTTTCGAGAGACTGTCCAAACAGTTTAATTTGCCCAAAATTTGGAGCAACAAGTCAGAACGGGTTTGCGATTCCGCGGGACTAAGGTTCGCAACCGGAATACGATGAACGCGTGTAAATAAGTGAACAAGTTGATATTGTAAACGTTCAAATTTTTCTTTAGCAGATTCACCGGTGACATTTTTAATCAATATTGTGCAAGGTTCTAGTTATATAGTTACATTCGTCGACAAAAACACAAGTATAGGCCAGGCGGGTAAAAATTGTACCTTTCCTTTCCATATCTAAAATTGGGCGTAACGCTACTATAAGTTCTTTTACCGTATTGGCATAACTAGCCGGTACTCCAGGAATCGTAAGTTCATAAATTAGCATTTCTTTCCTAAGATGGTTAACCTGCATATTATAATCCATTTTGGAGTGAACAAAAACAATAGCAACTCAAAAGTCGAAGTAAAAGAAAGAAAAGTCAAATCTAGATATAAACGCGTAACTCGAATAAATTTACCAAAACTACACCAATGGTGTAGTCAAAAGCAAACAAAGGTAATTAAATCAGCAAAAATACAGTACGCAAAGATAATCAAGTTCACGTAAATGAATAAAATAGAATCGATAAGAAATCGCAATACCAAAAAAAATCAAAGTTACGTAATAAGTAAAATAAAATCGGTAATAAACCACAAATTCAAAGACAATCAAAGTTACGTAATACGCAAAATAAAATCGGTAATAAACCACAAATTCAAAGACAATCAAAGTTACGCAAACAAGTCAATTAAAATCTGTAATAAATCGCCGAAATCAAAGTTACGTAATAAGTAAAATAAAATCGATAATAAATCGCCAAAATCAAATGCAGTAATACAGGGCTAGTACAGTTAGAGTTGGAATTGATGGAAATTTTCAAAGTTCCATCCAGCTCACTATACGCACAAGAGTAAAATTAAAAAAAAAAGCGGTAATTTTTTTAAATAAGCCCCACGTTGGGCGCCAAAAATTTGCGACGCACTTTGTTAAAAGAAAAAGTGTTTAGTTAAAAACTGTCAATGATACTATGATGAGTATCATCGACCAAGTACTTACCGCTTAACTTGAAAAGAACATTAAAATAACTCCGAAAGGTGCTCTAGAGAAAGACACAGGAACAACAGGGTGTTCTGAGGGGAGCAAGTTGTAGAAGGGCGCGTGCAAATTAGCCCTCAGCTCAGTTAGCCGGAAAGGTTCGATTGGACGCCACCAGTTTTTACACCGACACAAACTGGAAGTCGCCTAGTTGGTCCAGGAACTTGCTTCACCCACAACAATCCCGCTATTCATAATTTAGAATTCAAAATATAGGACGCAGTGAGCTGAATAAAACAACGTGATTACATATAACCCTATATACATTTATTTGTACATAAAAAAACACTTTCAGGCATTTACAAATATAGTTGTCCGCAAAGAGACAAGAGAATTGGGCGATTTTGCCCCGCAAAATAATTAAATCAAATTTACTGAAAAGTAAAACTTCGTGAGGAAGTCTGTCCTCACATACGTAAAAAAAATCCACAGCAAAAGTATGACGGCTGCTTAGGGACGTTTTGTAGCCCCTACCGAACACAATAGGGATGCTTGGTAGCCCCTACGGAAGAGAAGTAGGGAAGTTCGTGGCCCCTACCAAAGACCCTCTTCAAAGATAGAGGGATCGAAATTCCAAATCTCTACATACAAAATACCAAAAACGGGGGCAGCTACCAGCGGTGTCCAGATCGTCAGGCCGATGTAATGGCTGATTATATCGATCGAAATTGTCATCAAAACCCTGCTCTAGCAGGCACCAATCCAGCAAAAAGGATTTAGCAGCGGCCTCAGAAATTTTAATCCACACACTTGGGCCCCCAAAATGGCCGACCCCCAAGACCGCAGACAATCTCGTCGCAAATCAAGATGGAAAATGCCAGACGTTCTTTGTTCTTTGCTACTGAACCAAAAGGGTTGATATCTGCGCAAGCCCAAAAGGCTGCATAGAACATCCAATGACCCGGGGGAAGAAAAAGCGGTGACCTTGAGTGACGTAGTGCTACAAAATTCCAACCTTCCCACACTAGAAAATGCCACTGCAGCAGCCGTGTTCACAAATCGACGGCTCCCAAAAGCGCTGCGTGAATCGACCTCGCGGCCCGAACTTAGATATTGTTGTACTTAAACTTGATATTGTCCTGCCTTATAGCTCCGGCAGGCGGGAACATACACACAACCCTGCCTAACCTTCACATGACAGCTAATTTCTGTTAAACTGATAATAAAAAATAACAAGAAAATTAAATTCTAACACGAGATCTGTGAACACGAAGGCCGAATGTTAAAGAGCACCATGCATGTGGGAAGACACTAGGATTAAATCCCATCCAATGACGAGAGAAAATGCTAACAGCTGGAAAACGTCTGAAAATATGTAGGTATCCCCTTTTAATTTATTCTAAAAAGCATGTTATCACTAATAGACTAAGAGGGACTGTCTGTACACAGGGTGGACTTTAAGCAAGGCAAAGATTCAGGGCCCAAACAAGAGAGAAAGATGTTAACACAAACTACAAGCTTCGAACTAAGGACAGCTGATGTCAAGCTGAATTGGACGAGATAAAAGACAAACAACACTCCCAGGGGGTAGCCTGGAAAGCAAGGGAAGGGGGCCACATAGTGGAAGAACGAAAATAGAACTTCTCAATCAAGGTAGATAATTAAGAAAAACAGGCGTTCGTGAATAAACTAATTATTAAAACAAATACTGAGTCTGTGACAAAAAATGACCTGCCACATCCTCGTCTGCCTTTGGGAACCATATTAAGTCTTTTAAACATAATTTCTCTCCTTCCTCGAACTCAAAAATCCTAAATAATATCAGCTCCAAGAATTTTAACCGCTTGGATTTTCTCTCTCTCAATACAGAATTAAAAACTAACAACTCTTGTCTCAATACTCAAGTACAGTTAAATAGAAATTTTCTACCCCTACATAGACGCCTTATTTCCTGATTGATACTTTTTCACTAAATTTCTTTATTTGTCTTTCTATGATGATAACATTGGTACCTTACTCTTGCGGGTCCAACTTGTCTTTTATAATAAGGAATAAGCACATATTTTTTTTTATTGCATAAGGAAGTCATTACAAACCCAAAAAAATATTTTGAAGACAATTAGTAGAATAATTTAGCTACAAAAAATGTTTACTTTTCGGTATAATTTATTACAATTTAAAAAGTAGCTATTATTTGTCCTTAGTGAAAAGTGACGTCAGGAGCTGGGTTAATGTAAAGCTTAATTTAAAGTCGAACAGGTTTGATTTTCTCGGAAACAGTCAGAGGGAGAGAAATCGAATTGTTTGGGTTGATAGAGGAATAGTTCAACTAGCTTCGATAAAAAAATCAGTTATACAGGATGTTTCGTTTCGGAGCTATTAAACGTCAAAGTCGAAATTTCCGCGATTTCCGTTGAAATCGGGTACAGGTCGCAAATGTGAATTAAATCGATGTAAATTTTCGGAGATTGTAGGGGACCCGAAGCTTCAGAAATCCACTGAAACTGGTGAGGATCAGAAAATGCCAAGTAATCCTTTTGAATTTTTTTAGGTCGAAAAATGTCATTTCCAGACCCCTCTTTGATACCTAATAACTCGAAAACAAAACGTCAGATCGACAAACGGACTCGCCGAAATTTGGATTAATGGTCTTTGACGGAAAATACAGGAGGCAACAAAAAAAGCACACAAATTTTGGTAGTGTCATTTTTAAAACGCTGTAGCTCGGAAACGGATTGATAGACTTTGTCGGGCTTTTTAGGTATTGAAAGCCCTTTCGGGTGGCGTTGTATCTAATAACCTGTTTTTTTTTCAAGGTCAAAAGGTTTGCGTTGTATAGGGGTGAACTAAAAAGTAAATGAAAACCATTGTTAAAAATGTTTTTTTTAATTTGTGAAAATTGAGCAGTATGTGTTTGTTTTCTTCAAAAACGAGGGCGTTTTGTCCACCTCTCGGTTAGTTATACAGCGTGTCCATAAACCATCTTAACAAATCGGAAACATTTTATTTTTGACTTTACGGCAACAAAGTTATTCTTTATAAAAAGTTCTGCATCGTGAGAAAATGACATTGCAATTCAAAAATTCGATTCAAGACATACAGGGTGGCTCAAAAATTTAAGTCTTAATCCACGTGAAGCTAAAAAGACACAAATCGTTATTTTAAAGGTAAACTGCCACTGTAAATATAGTAGAGGTAACTTTTATGTTAGTGAATTAGGTTTGGAACATACAAGGGGCCCCAAAAATAAAATAAATTTTTAATTATTGACTTTACAAAAAAAGTATCTTCATAAAAAGTCGGCATTGCGAAAAAAGAGCATAATTATTCAAAAACATGATATAGGACAATACAGAGTGGCTTAAAAAGCTGAAAGTCTCAATTTACGTAAAGTTAAAGAGACACCAAATCTTTATTTAAACTGATAAACTGTATGGAAAAGGACGGAGGTTGCGTGGAGGTTTAAATTTATTTAGTTATTTAGTCATGTTCAATATGTTTTTTACCCTAATATTTCATTTGTTATTAAAATTATGTTAAATAAAAATAACCCTTTAACCACCCTGTAAGTCTCATTTTAAGTTTAAGTGCTTACTTATAACTTAATTAGTAACCTTGTACAAATACCCATAGTGGTTGAATTGAAATTTAGCTTACCCTTATTGTAAGGCCATTTCAAAGTTTTAAATTTTTTAGCCACCCTATATGTCCTAGATCAAATTTTTGATTCATCATGTCCTTTTTTCACAATGTAGAACTTTTTATAACGATATAGGTACTTTTTTGTAAAGTCGATAATAAAAAATTATTTTTATTTTTGGGACCTCCTGTATATTTCAAACCTAATTCACTAACATAAAAAGTTAACACTAGTTCATTTTCAGTGGCAGTTTAACCTTAAATAACAATTTTGTGTCTTTTTAGGTTCACATGGATTAGGACTTTTACATTTTTGAGTCACCCTGTATGTCTTAGATCAAATTTTTGAATGGCTATGCTATTTTTTCACGATGCAGAACTTTTTATGAGGGATTACCTTTTTTGTAAAGGCAAAAATAAAAAAAGTTTCGCATTTGTTTAGATGGTTTCTGGACACGCTGTATAACTAATCGAAATTTGAGCAAAACGCCCTAGTTCTAGAAGAAAAAAAAACCCATACTGCTCAGTTTGCACAAATTAAAAGAAAACTTATTTTTAACAACACTTTTCATTTATTTTTTAGTTCACCCCTATACAACGCAAACATTTTGTCATTGAACAAAAAACAGTTTATAGTTAACAACTCGATTCTCGAGAGTTTATTTTTAAAAATTTTCTATTATGCCAGAGGCGTGTACAATATGACTGACTTTATTATGCACTTTACATATATTTATAAGTTTCTAATCTGCTGACAAAGCATGGGAACGACGCTAAGAAAATCTAAGAAAATAGATAAGGATTTCATTAGTTCTCACGGGATTATAACTCCTCCCCTCTTAGTTGAAAGCACGTACCTTTAAAAAACGTGATTTCAATAAATATATACATATTTTTAGAAAATTGATTGATTTTGTTCATTACTTTCAATATCTGATTTACGAATAATAATATTCTTAGATTTCCTTTTACATTTAAGATATATAATAAGGATAATAATTAAAGCAATAATAATATATAGAAATATTGTCCAAAAACTAGTTCGATTAATATAAATTATCGATGACATTTCTTGAAGGTTTCTCTTCTGTTCTTCTAGTTTGGTTTCGATTTCTTTCGTTGCTTTTAGATTGACATAGTTGAGGTCCATAGTAGGAGGGTTGTATTGGGTTGATCGGTGCCATTCAATCTTGCTGAAGTTCAATACTGGAAGATTGACTTCGGAGTAGCTAAGTCGGCTTGACTTGTATGTTTCCAATATGATTGATTTTATTTGTATTTTATAGTCGGTCGGGGATTCCACCAGGTAGGATCCAAACAAGGGTACATTGTCCAATGATTTTTGGCAATTGACTGTACCAATTAGACGATTTGGTGCGGTGATTAGCCATTTTCCATCAATAATTTTTCTTACTTGAATTTCGTGAAGTTGCGTTCTAAAGGGGTGACAGGAAGTAACATTTGTATGATGCTTAATTAGTTGAACTGCACAGGAAGGGCTGTTTTCGATGAAACTGGAATGGGTTTCTTTGCACAGAAAGTTCTGGGGTTGAATTTCTTGACATCCCTGGTCCATATAGGCGTATTTATAGCTGCTAAGTGCTAGGTAGGGTTTGTACGGGATATTTACGACAAATGATTGATTATCAGGAATTGGTAAAGGAAATAAATTAAAATATTGATATATCTCTGATTCAACAAGAGGCAGTTCTATTACAAATACAATAGTAAAATCTTTTATGTAACTTTTAATGTTTAATATTTTTTCAAATATAAGTATATTTTGAGGGTTACTTTCTAGTGGTAGTTTGTCTGTACTTAAATGGCTATTAATATTCTGAATTTCAGTTAATAATTCGTTTGGATCTAGTATCGTATTATGTAAAGTATTAATTTTCGCAAAAGTAATTGAAGTTTCAATTTTATTGAAAATATCATAAATTGATTGATACATTGTTGTTATTTGATTAATAACTATATATATTAAGAAATATTGTGTTGTATTGGTTTGGTGAATTTCGACTTGTTTTATTGTCTCTTCTATTTTTAAGACGTGTGATTTTAACATCATTTCATTGTGAGTGATATTTGATATCATTGATTTAAATTTACTGATCGTAGACTGCAAGAGTGTAATTTGATTTATTGCGTCAATTTTTATTTTATTTTGATTTTCTTGTAATTTTTTAATTTTTGCATCGATTTGCTCTGCGTCATTTTGATCTAAATTTCCAGTTATACATTTAATAAATGAGCCTAAAGGATTAAATAGGCCTCTTTTGTTTCTATGGACATATTTTGTAGGAATAATTTGCTTTATTAAGTTTTCAGTTCTTTGTTCAAGCGTATATAATGAATTAAAAGAATTAAGATATCCTTTATAATATTCGCTATTATTTCTAATGCTATAAGAAAGATCTTGTGTTTGTTGTTTAATTGTCTCAAATTTTATAATTAAGGGTGCAAGGTCAAAATTTTGGATAAAGGTCCAACTGTTGGATTCTATTTGAGCAGTTCCTAGTCTAAAAGGCAGTATTCCAGGATGATCGTTTAAATCGTGGAATTTTACTATTCCTGATGCGATGGTCCAGCTCCATCTGGAACAAGGGGCATAATTTTAGATTCATTTATATGAATAATTTCTTTACGTTTTGTTTTTGGGTGTTCGATTTCAATTTTATTATTTTCTAGGACTTTCGTTAGGGTGTATGGTCCTAAAAATTTGTTTTTAATTTTGCCCGATCTATTATCGGATTTTTTGTAAACTTGTGAACCTATTATTAAATCTTTCGGGGTTTTGTCTTTATTTCTTTGATCTATAATTTTTTGCTTTAATTCCGTAGATTGCTTTGCAATATTTTCATAAAGAATTTGTGTGTTATTTTTGTGGTTATTTATGTATTCTGTATATACATGAGAGGGTATTAAGTCCATAGGGTCTCTTGAGTCGGTATGTCCGAAAACAAGTTCATAAGGGGTATAATTTGTACTTGAATGTATAGTATTGTTATAGGCAATAATTGCGTATGGCATTAATTTTATTACGTCTGCGTTTGGGTCTGATTCTCTTAAAATGCGTATATGCTCGATAAGGGTAGAGTGTAGTCTTTCTACAGGGGAATTTGATTCGTGGTGATAAGGGGTAGTAAAATGAATTTTGATATTATGTGCTTTTAATAAGCCGTCGATTACTTCATTTTGAAATTCTGAGCCGTTATCTGATACTATTTGTTTTGGCACGCGTAAAAATGAAAAGAATTTAATTAATTGTTCACAGCACGACACTGCATTTCCGGTATAAGGAAGCGCTTGAGCGTATTTTGAGAATTTGTCTATGATAGTTACAAATTTTTGTTTAGCAATAATAAAGGTATCGATATGTATTATTTCGAATGGTTTACTTGGGGTTTCTGTTAATACGAGAGGCTGATCAGGTGGTTTCCTATTATATTTTGCTCTTTGGCAAATCTCGCAATTATTAATATATTTCGTTACATCGGGTTTAAGGGATTTCCAATAATAATTAGCTTTTAAGAATTTACATGTTTCTTCGATTCCACGGTGATTTGTTTTACTTTCGTGTCGATATTTGATTAGTAATTCTCGTTCTTCTGGTTGGGCGTTATTTATTAATTTGGTACACTCTATCAATTTAAGATTTTTAAAATGATTGTTCATGGCTTGTTGGAAATAAGGCCGTAATTCTTTTGAAAAGAAGTAAATGTAAGTATTTTTATTTGTCAGGTATTCCTTTAAGAAATTAATAATTATTGACATATTAGTAGGTAAAGTTGTATTAATAATTTGGTGACCATCAAAATTTTCACGTTCAGTTTTAATATATGCGTCATAAGGAGATTTTTTGACAATAATTTGACGTGCTTTGTTATTAATTATTTCGTCTAATATAGTCATGTTAGAATAGTTTTCTTCCGCGTTTGTAGTGTGTATTGTATTATCGGAATTGTTATCTGGGGGTTTTATTTGTATATTTTGTAAAATTTTAATTTTTTGACTGGGTTCATTGACTTTTTCCAGTTGCTTGCTAGCATCATCGGGATCTAAATTTTCGGGGTTAAATTGACTATAGCTGTCTTTTAAAAAGTTTTCGATATCACGACTTATGTCTCCGGGATTATTAATTACTGATTCTGATTCGATTGCATGTAATTGGATACGACTAAGTGCGTCGGCGTTGGTATTTTGTTTACCTTTTTTATAAAGTATTTCATAGTCATACTCTTCTAATTTAAGTCTCCAACGTACAAGCTTTGAGTTGGGTTCCTTTAAATTAAATAGCCAAACTAAAGGTCTATGATCTGTGTAGATTTTAAATTTTCTACCGTATAAATATGGTCTGAAATATTTGCAAGCCCATACTATACCTAAAAGTTCTTTTTCTATAGTAGAATATTTTTGTTCTGTTTCATTTAAAGTTCGTGATGCAAATGCAATAGGGTTATCGTTTGGGGGGTTGCCTTGAGAAAGTACGGCACCAAGGGCTATATTTGAAGCGTCTGTAGTAAGGACGAAGGGTTTTTCAAAATCAGGGTATTTTAATATTGGGGCATTTATTAATAATTCTTTTAAATGATTAAATGATTCAATAAAAGCGGGTGAATGTGTGACTTTTGCTCCTTTTTTAAGACATAGTGTGAGTGGTTTTGTTATTTTAGCAAAATCTTTTATGAATCTTCTATAATATCCGGCCAAACCTAAAAATGATTTAATTTCCTTTTGTGTTTTTGGTATTGGAAAATTCTTTACTGCATTGACTTTATCGGGATTGGGCTTTACGCCATCTTTTGTTATTTTGTGTCCTAAATAAGCGACTTCTTTATGTAAAAATTCTGACTTGTCCAACTGGACTTTAAAATTTGATTGTCTAAGCCTATCAAAAACTGCTTTTAATCTAGTTATGTGTTCTTGAAGAGATGTTGAAAAAATTATAATATCATCTAGATATACTGAACAAATTTCATTTTGAAGACCGCGAAGAATGTTATTCATTACTCTTTGAAAAGTAGAGGGGGCATTTTTAAGTCCAAAAGGCATTCTTTTGAATTCGTAATGACCTGTATCGGTTGAAAAAGCTGTTTTGGGAATATCGTTTGGTTCCATTTCAATTTGGTGAAAACCGGTTGCAAGATCTAACGTCGAGAAATATTGTGCTTTTCCGAGTTTGTCAAGAATATCTGTGATATTCGGAAGGGGAAATTTATCGTCTATAGATTTTTCGTTTAGTTTCCTAAAATCGCAAACTATGCGCCATTTGCGCTTTCCTGAAGCATCTAACTTTTTTGGTACTACCCAAATTGGACTAGACCATGGCGAGTTTGAGTGTTGAATTATGCCGTCATTTAGCATTTTCTCCATTTGTGTTTTAACTTCTTTTTTATGTATTTCCGGGTATCTATATGTTTTAGTAAAAATGGGCGTTTCGTCAGTTAAATTTATTTTATGTTTAATTTGATTTGTAAATGTCAAAGGGGTTCCTTCGCAGTAAAATAAATCTCGATATTCATAACAGAGGTCACGCATCGCTTTGTACTCTTCTTTATTACAATGAGATAATCTTAAATTTTTTAAATTTTGTTTTTGTAAGTTGTCTAAATATTCATTTAATTCGGTGTCAGTTTCCATTTTTTCTATAAAATTAACTTCCGTTTCGTCTAAGGGTTCAATGTCTAGAGGTTTCAATAAAGTTATTTTTATTGGGTTTTCGCTGGTGTTTGTTATGAGGGTTGTCGCTAAAGAATTTTTTATTTCGACTAAAGATTCAGGTATTTCTGCACATCCGAAATTTGTGTATTTAAAAATACCTATACCGTTAGAATAATTTACGGGTATTTTAACTTTTTGACACGTACGAGGGGGTATCGTAATTTTGACAGTTTCGAAGTTGTATAACGCTGGTATGTTATTTTCGTGGTATAATGTTAGAATAGTATTTTGCGTTCTTAATTTGCTATTTTGTAGATCTATATTGGCTCCTATATGTATTAGAAAATCGATTCCTAGAAGTCCGTCGAATTTCGGTGAAAAATCAAAAAGATAAAATTTATGATCTCCAGAAAAATTAAATGAGGGAAATATTGGAATGTTTATAACTTCATTATGGAGTGACGTAGCATGAGCTGTTCTAA
The DNA here is from genome assembly GCA_963971165.1 of Philopedon plagiatum. Classification (NCBI taxonomy): domain Eukaryota; kingdom Metazoa; phylum Arthropoda; class Insecta; order Coleoptera; family Curculionidae; genus Philopedon; species Philopedon plagiatum. Next base: position 58,014,029 of record OZ020191.1, read on the forward strand.
CAGAGAATAATTCAGAAAATATAAAATTTGGATAAATTTGATAAGCAAGATTTGGTTTAATAAAACTTTTACCGCTACCTGTATCTATTAAAAATTTTGCGTTTATTTCCGGTATGTAAATTATTGGTAAATCGGAGTTGGTATAATTATTAAGGTATATTATGTCAGGTTGGTTGAACTCGGGTTCTCCTGAAAATTTTCGTTGTAGTCGTATGGGTTCTCGTATTCGTTATTTTCTTCTTGAGAAAAATCGTATGTAGGGTTATTACATGGGTACAACGTTTCGTTAAATTCTTGATAATACTGAGAGTCATCATCAGGGTTATTTTCACATTCGGTAGATTCATTGTTAATGTTTTCTACAGATTGGTTAAATAATTCTTCAGCAATAAAATCGCGTTTCGGTGGTGTATTTTGGTTTAATATAGTATTGCCTGAAGAAACATCCATTGGTTCTGGTTTTCTCAATCTAGAGATTCCAGAGGATTTATTATGCATGTTATGCTGATAATTAAAATTTGATCTAGGATTAAAATTAGGTCTGAAATTTTGGTTGTTAAAATTTGGACGATGTATAGGTCCTTGTCTAAAAACATTAGAGGGTTGTCTAAATTGTCCGTAACCTAAAAATTGGGGTTTACTATGATTTTGGGCGATTGGCATACGATTAGCTGTATAATTGGGTGTATAGTTACTAAAATGTGGTGTTGATTGTTGTGAGGGTGTTTGAGAATAATTGCGGTTATAATTATGCGTTTGTTGAGGCATATTTAATTTATTTTTAGGTACATTTAAATTGACAGAAGTTTTGTTGCTTATATTACTTCTATTTTTATAGTAAATAAAGTTTTCTTCTTCTAAAGCAAAACTCATTGCTTCTTCGAGAGCTGTTGGATTTTTTAATCGTACTACTAATTGCATGTGATAATTTAGACCATTAATAAATGTTTTTAAAATTAAATTTTCGTATTCCGTGATTTTTAATAATTTAATTTCGTTTGTGTCATTTGACATATTAATTTTTGAGAATAATAAACTACGTGCATCTTGTAGACGCAGACCAAATTGTTGCGGTGTTTCGTTTCTTTCCGGTTTTGATGTTATTACATCTTGCAATAAACAATCAATAGATCTTTGATCGGAAAATGTAGAAATTATTGCTGTTTTTAACAAAGGCCAAGTATTTAATTCTACTCTAGAGGCAATTAAATCGGCTGCTCTGCCAATTAGTTTATTTAAAACAGTGTCAAACAGAAAGACATTTATGGTTGCACCATTATCTGTTCGATCTTTATGATTATTGAAAAAGTTTTCGCACGCATTTATAAATCTATTTATTTGTTTCGGATTTCCATCGAAGGTTGGAATATTATCCGCTTGATATCTGATTAGTTGGTAATTTGGTTGATTAGCGTTAGGCATGTTTTGATTCAAAAATAAATTAGCCAAAATTTCGTTAAGATCTTCCACTTTAAAAATTTATAAAACAATAACACTAATAAACAGAGAATATCAATAGATTAATTCGGTAAAATAATAAATGCGGGAATAATTGAAAGGAATGCACTTACAGTGATACAATGAAGATTGTGGTGATTTTCATTGATTTCTTTTTCTTCTTAAAACTAGGGCCCAATAGGAGGAGCGATTCTTGTCTTCTCCCTGGAACTAACTTCTATGAGGTTTGGGACGATGCTTGTTCCCTTGACTCGTACCAATAGGACGTAGGACGATGCTTGTTCCTTTTTCCCTGGTCAGTGAGCGATATTGCACGCACCCACAGGATTTTTGAAAATTTTTGTTTGTCCGTTTTTGTCACTAATCGTTGAAACGAAGACGGAGGACACGCACGATGCGCAAACCGTTGACAAAATCCGACCCGACTGCGCCAGTTAACAACTCGATTCTCGAGAGTTTATTTTTAAAAATTTTCTATTATGCCAGAGGCGTGTACAATATGACTGACTTTATTATGCACTTTACATATATTTATAAGTTTCTAATCTGCTGACAAAGCATGGGAGCGACGCTAAGAAAATCTAAGAAAATAGATAAGGATTACTAATACTAAATAAGCTTGAGTTCTCACGGGATTATAACTTTATTAGGTAAAACTCTACACAAAAAGGGATTTCAATTCCCAAAAAGAACCGACAAAGTCTATGAATCCATTTTCCAAAAATTTGTATGCTTTTTTTGTTTTCGCCTGTATTTTTCGCCAAAGACCATTAATCGAAATTCCGGCGAATACGTCTGGAGAAACTGATACCAGCTTACTAACGTGCTATATCGGAATGACCAAAAAAAATTATTGGCAATATGGCACACACCTAAACTCTTAGTAGTTTTACATTACCTTATTAATTACCCTGTATAGTATAACATGAAAATGCCATTTCCATTGCAAAATCACTTCTTGATGCTTAATTTGGGAAAGACGAGCTATCAATATCCGAAAACCGCTCTCAAAAAAGTTAAGTTTTTAAAAAATTATAGCAGTTTGAAAAGTCGGGTAAAAATCGCATTTGCCGATTTTTTTTGTGGACCAGTTTATTTCACGGTTTTTACTTTTTTGTGAAGTCAAAATGGTTCAAATTAAAATCCCATATATGTCATCGGAAAGAGCTCGTCGAAATATATGATATCCATATTTTTTAGTTTCTTCTTCTCTATAGGAAGGGAGCAATCGCTGATTAAATTTCGATTTTTTTACCTTTTTGTGCCCTCGACATCGGAACATTTGAATCACTCTGTAATTTTTCCAATCTTATTTTTCCCAATTTTTCAGCACTATCTTATAAAGGGATAATCACACTTTAAAATGAATGCCGAATGGGTCATCCTGGAGCGTATTTAAGGGGTAAAATTCGGATTTTCTCGATTTTTTCCGACAAATCCCATTTTGAACCGACATTATTCCACACTATTTACCCTATTTAGTGATTCTTTTTGGTTTTATTTTATCCGTTAATTATCTACTAATTATCCACTAATTTAAATCGCTTATTTTTTTCGGTAAGTAAATAAATAGGTTTATTTGCATCGGGGACATCTAAAATTTGAAAATTTTTAAATTTTCCAAGATTGCCATGAAAATAAGGAATTGCAGTTTATTTACTCCAAATTATTAAGATGATATGTCAAAATTTCGCAGAAATGCAAATTTTTGTTGCAAAATTGCAAGGTTCCTGGACCGATTTCGGCTTGAAGTATACATGAATAAGATTTTAGGAACCTTCTACTTTAAGTGCAGGGATATTTCATTGGATGAGTTTCGCATTAAATACCATTTTTATTGAGTTGTCGATGGCTCTTCAACACTGGAATTCGCCATATACTCATGATGAGTCATAAGTTCAGTTTTGACGACACAGGTGTTGCAGTACGCAACACTTAAATGCGCGCCACTGTATCTGCGGCGCCACCTGTCACTTCGTATACTTTCTTTATCCGGATTTCGTTGAAAAATAAAAAGTTTTGTTTACTTTGAAATGACAAGGGCCAAGTGTCAATGAAAGTGTAGAAAAAACTAAGCAAAGTTATAATCCCGCGAGACCTTAAGCTTACTTAGTATTACGCAATCTAATGAAATCCTTATCTATTTTCTTAGATTTTCTTAGCGTCGTTCCCATGCTTTGTCAGCAGACTAGAAACTTATAAATATATGTAAAGTGCATAATAAAGTCAGTCATATTTTACATGCCTCCGGCGAAAAAGAAAATTTTTAAAAATAAACTCTCGAGCATCGAGTTGTTAACTGGCGCAGTCGGGTCGGATTTTGTCAACGGTTTGCGCATCGTGCGTGTCCTCCGTCTTCGTTTCAACGATTAGTGGCAAAAAACGGACAAAAACAAAAATTTTCGAAAATCCTGTGGGTGCGTGCATATCGCTCACTGGCCAGGGAAGAAAAGGAACAAGCATCGTCCTACGTCCTATTGATGCTAGTTAAGGGAACAAGTATCGTCCCAAACCTCATAGAAGTTAGTTCCAGGGAGAAGACAAGCATCGCTCCTCCTATTGGGCCCTAGTTTTAAGAAGACAAAGAAAGAAAAAAAACACAACAGAAATCAATGAAAACCACCACGATCTTCATTGTATCACTGTAAGTGCTTCCTTTCAATTATTCCCGCATTTATTATTTTACCGAATTAATTTATTGATATTCTCTGTTTATTAGTGTTATTGTTTTATCAATTTTAAAGTGGCAGATCTTAACGAAATTTTGGCTAATCTACCTATTTTTGAATCAAAACATGCCTAACGCTAATCAACCAAATTTCCAACTAATTAGATATCAAGCGGATAATATTCCAACATTCTATGGAAATCCGAAACAAATAAACAGATTTATAAATGCGTGCGAGAACTTTTTCAATAATCATAAAGATCGAACAGATAATGGTGCAACCATAAATGTCTGTCTGTTTGACACTGTCTTAAATAAACTAATTGGCAGAGCAGCCGATTTAATTGCCTCTAGAGAAGAATTAAATACTTAGCATTTGTTAAAAACAGCAATAATTTCTACATTTTACGATCAAAGATCTATTGATTGTTTATTGCAATAACATCAAAACCGGAAAGAAACGAAACACCGCAATAATTTGGTCTGCGTCTACAAGATGCACGTAGTTTATTATTCTCAAAAATTAATATGTCAAATGACACAAACGAAATTAAATTATTAAAAATCACAGAATACGAAAATTTAATTTTAAAAACATTTATTAATGGTCTAAATTACCACATGCAATTAGTAGTACGATTAAAAAATCCAACAGCTCTAGAAGAAGCAATGAGTTTTGCTTTAGAAGAAGAAAATTTTATTTACTATAAAAATCGAAGTAATGTAAGCAACATAACTTCTGTCAATTTAAATGTACCAAAAAATAAATTAAATAGGTATGCCTCAACAAACGCATAACTATAATAACCGCACTTTTTCTCAAGTACCCTCACAACAATCAACACCACATTTCAATAATTATACACCCAATTATACAAGTAATCGTATGCCAATCGCTCAAAATCAAAGTAAACCCCAATTTTTAGGCTACGGACAATTTAGACAACCCTCTAATGTCTTTAGACAAGGACCTGTATATCGTGCAAATTTTAACAATCACAATTTCAGACCTAATTTTAATCCTAGACCAAATTTTAAGTATCAGCAACATATGCATAATAAATCCTCTGGAATCTCTAGGCTGAGAAGACCTGAACAAATGGATGTTTCTTCAGGCAATACTGTATTAAACCAAAATACACCACCTAAACGCGATTTTATTGTTGAAGAATTATTTAACCAATCTGTAGAAAACATTAACAATGAATCTACCGAATGTGAAAATAACCCTGATGATGACTCTCAGTATTACCAAGAATTTAACGAAACGTTGTACCCATATAATAACCCAACATACGATTTTTCTCAAGAAGAAAATAACGAATACGAGAACCCATACGACAATAACGAAAATTTTCAGGAGAACCCGAGTTCAACCAACCTGACATAATATACCTTAATAATTATACTAACTCCGATTTACTAATAATTTATATACCGGAAATAAACGCAAAATTTTTAATAGATACAGGTAGCGGTAAAAGTTTTATTAAACCAAATCTTGCTTATCAAATTTATCCAAATTTCATATTTTCTGAATTATTCTCTGTTAGAACAGCTCATGCTACGTCACTCCATAATGAAGTTATAAACATTCCAATATTTCCTTCATTTAATTTTTCTGGAGATCATAAATTTTATCTTTTTGATTTTTCACCGAAATTCGACGGACTTCTAGGAATCGATTTTCTAATACATATATGAGCCAATATAGATCTACAAAATAGCGAATTAAGAACGCAAAATACTATTCTAACATTATACCACGAAAATAACATACCAGCGTTATACAACTTCGAAACTGTCAAAATTACGATACCCCCTCGTACGTGTCAAAAAGTTAAAATACCCGTAAATTATTCTAACGGTATAGGTATTTTTAAATACACAAATTTCGGATGTGCAGAAATACCTGAATCTTTAGTCGAAATAAAAAATTCTTTAGCGACAACCCTCGTAACGAATACCAGTGAAAACCCAATAAAAATAACTTTACTGAAACCTCTTGACATTGAACCCTTAGACGAAACGGAAGTTAATTTTATAGAAAAAATGGAAACTGACACCGAATTAAATGAATATTTAGACAACTTACAAAAACAAAATTTAAAAAATTTAAGATTATATCATTGTAATAAAGAAGAGTACAAAACGATATGTGACCTCTGTTATGAATATCGAGATTTATTTTACTGCGAAGGAACCCCATTGACATTTACAAATCAAATTAAACATAAAATAAATTTAACTGACGAAACGCCCATTTTTACTAAAACATATATGTACCCGGAAATACATAAAAAAGAAGTTAAAACACAAATGGAACACTCAAACTCGCGTCTAGTCCAAATGGCGCATAGTTTGCGATTTTAGGAAACTAAACGAAAAATCTATAGACGATAAATTCCCCCTTCCAAATATCACAGATATTCTTGACAAACTCGGAAAAGCCCAATATTTCTCTACGTTAGATCTTGCAACCGGTTTTCACCAAATTGAAATGGAACCAAACGATATTCCCAAAACAGCTTTTTCAACCGATACAGGTCATTACGAATTCAAAAGAATGCCTTTTGGACTTAAAAATGCCCCCTCTACTTTTCAAAGAGTATTGAATAACATTCTTCGCGGTCTTCAAAATGAAATTTGTTCAGTATATCTAGATGATATTATAATTTTTTCAACATCTCTCCAAGAACATATAACTAGATTAAAAGCAGTTTTTGATAGGCTTAGACAATCAAATTTTAAAGTCCAGTTGGACAAGTCAGAATTTTTACATAAAGAAGTCGCCTATTTAGGACACAAAATAACAAAAGATGGCGTAAAGCCCAATCCCGATAAAGTCAATGCAGTAAAGAATTTCCCAATACCAAAAACACAAAAGGAAATCAAATCATTTTTAGGTTTGGCAGGATACTATAGAAGATTCATAAAAGACTTTGCTAAAATAACAAAACCCCTTACACTATGTCTTAAAAAAGGAGCAAAAGTCACACATTCGCCCGCTTTTATTGAATCATTTAATCATTTAACAGAATTATTAATAAATGCCCCAATATTAAAATACCCTGATTTTGAAAAACCCTTTGTCCTTACTACAGACGCTTCAAATATAGCCCTTGGTGCTGTACTTTCTCAAGGAAACCCCCCAAACGATAACCCTATTGCATTTGCATCACGAACTTTAAACGAAACAGAACAAAAATATTCTACTATAGAAAAAGAACTTTTAGGTATAGTATGGGCTTGCAAATATTTTAGGCCATATTTATACCGTAGAAAATTTAAAATCTACACAGATCATAGACCTTTAGTTTGGCTATTTAATTTAAAGGAACCCAACTCAAAACTTGTACGTTGGAGACTTAAATTAGAAGAGTATGACTACGAAATACTTTATAAAAAAGGAAACAAAATACCAACGCCGACGCACTTAGTCGTATCCAATTACATGCAATCGAATCAGAATCAGTAATTAATAATCCTGGAGATATAAGTCGTGATATCGAAAACTTTTTAAAAGACAGCTATAGTCAATTTAACCCCGAAAATTTCGATCCCGATGATGCTAGCAAGCAGCTGGAAAAAGTCAATGAACCCAGTCAAAAAATTAAAATTTTACAAAATATACAAATAAAACTCCCAGATAATAATTCCGATAATACAATACACACTACAAACGCGGAAGAAAACTATTCTAACATGACTATATTAGACGAAATAATTAATAACAAAGGACGTCAAATTATTGTCAAAAAATCTCCTTATGACGCATATATTAAAACCGAACGTGAAAATTTTGATGGGCACCAAATTTATTAATACAACTTTACCTACTAATATGTCAATAATTATTAATTTCCTAAAGGAATGCCTGACAAATAAGAATACTTACATTTATTTCTTTTCAAAAGAATTACGGCCTTATTTCCAACAAGCCATGAACAATAATTTTAAAAATCTTAAATTGATAGAGTGTACCAAATTAATAAATAACGCCCAACCAGAAGAACGAGAATTACTAATCAAATATCGACACGAAAGTAAAACAAATCACCGTGGAATCGAAGAAACATGTAAATTCTTAAAAGCTAATTATTATTGGAAATCCCTTAAACCCGATGTAACGAAATATATTAATAATTGTGAGATTTGCCAAAGAGCAAAATATAAAAGAAAACCACCTGATCAGCCTCTCGTATTAACAAAAACCCCAAGTAAACCATTCGAAATAATACACATCGATACCTTTATTATTGCTAAACAGAAATTTTTAACTATCATAGACAAATTCTCAAAATACGCTCAAGCGCTTCCTTATACCGGAAATGCAGTGTCGTGCTGTGAACAATTAATTAAATTCTTTTCATTTTTACGCGTGCCAAAACAAATAGCATCAGATAACGGCTCAGAATTTCAAAATAAAGTAATCGACGGCTTATTAAAAGCACATAATATTAAAATTCATTTTACTACCCCTTATCACCACGAATCAAATTCCCCTGTAGAAAGACTACACTCTACCCTTATCGAGCATATACGCATTTTAAGAGAATCGGACCCAAACGCAGACGTAATAAAATTAATGCCATACGCAATTATTGCCTATAAGAATACTATACATTCAAGTACAAATTATACCCCTTATGAACTTGTTTTCGGACATACCGACTCAAGGGACCCTATGGACTTAATACCCTCTCATGTATATACAGAATATATAAATAATCACAAAAATAACACACAAATTCTGTATGAAAATATTGCAAAGCAATCTACGGAATTAAAGCAAAAAATTATAGATCAAAGAAATAAAGACAAAACGCCGAAAAATTTAATAATAGGTTCACAAGTTTACAAAAAATCCGATAATAGATCAGGCAAAATTAAAAATAAATTTTTAGGACCATATACCCTAACGAGAGTCTTAGAAAATAATAAAATTCAAATTGAACACCCAAAAACGAACCGTAAAGAAATTATTCATATAAACGAATCTAAAATAATGCCCCTTGTTCCAGATGGAGCTGGACCATCACATCAGGATTAGTAAAATTCCACGATTTAAACGATCATCCTGGAATACTGCCTTTTAGACTAGGAATTGCTCAAATAGAATCCAACAGTTGGACCTTTATCCAAAATTTTGACCTTGCACCCTTAATTATCAAATTTGAGACAATTAAACAACAAACACAAGATCTTTCTTATAGCATTAGAGATAATAGCGAATATTATAAAGGATATCTTAATTCTTTTAATTCATTATATATGCTTGAACAAAGAACTGAAATCTTAATAAAGCAAATTATTCCTACAAAATATGTCCATAGAAACAAAAGAGGCCTATTTAATCCTTTAGGCTCATTTATTTAATGTATCACTGGAAATTTAGATCAAAATGACGCAGAGCAAAACGATGCAAAAATTAAAAAATTACAAGAAAATCAAAATAAAATAAAAATTGACGCAATAAATCAAATTACACTCTTGCAGTCTACGATCAGTAAATTTAAATCAATGATATCAAATATCACACACAATGAAATGATGTTAAAATCACACGTCTTAAAAATAGAAGAGACAATAAAACAAGTCGAGATTCACCAAACCAATACAACACAATATTTCTTAATATATACAGTTATTAATCAAATAACAACAATGTATCAATCAATTTATGACATTTTCAATAAAATTGAAACTTCAATTACTTTTGCGAAAATTAATACTTTACATAATTCTATACTAGATCCAAACGAATTGTTAACTGAAATTCAGGATATTAATAGCCATTTTAGTACAGATAAATTACCACTAGAAAGTTACCCTCAAAATATACTTATATTTGAAAAAATATTAAACATTAAAAGTTACATAAAAGATTTTACTATTGTATTTGTAATAGAACTGCCTCTTGTCGAATCAGAGATATATCAATATTTTAATTTACTTCCTTTACCAATTCCTGATAATCAATCATTTGTCGTAAATATCCCGTATAAACCCTACCTAGCACTCAGCAGCTATAAATACGCCTATATGGACCAGGGATGTCAAGAAATTCAACCCCAGAACTTTCTATGCAAAGAAACCCATTCTAGTTTCATCGAAAACAGCCCTTCCTGTGCAGTTCAACTAATTAAGCATCATACAAATGTTACTTCCTGTCACCCCTTTAGAACTCAACTTCACGAAATTCAAGTAAGAAAAATTATTGATGGAAAATGGCTAATCACAGCACCAAATCGCCTAATTGGTACAGTCAATTGCCAAAAATCATTGGACAACGTACCCTTGTTTGGATCCTACCTGGTGGAACCCCCGACCGACTGTAAAATACAAATAAAATCAATCATATTGGAAACATACAAGGCAAGCCGACTTAGCTACTCCGAAGTCAATCTTCCAGTATTGAACTTCAGCAAGATTGAATGGCATCGATCAACGCAGTACCTACAACCCTCCTACTATGGACCTCAACTATGTCAATCTAAAAGCAACGAAAGAAATCGAAACCAAACTAGAAGAACAGAAGAGAAACCTTCAAGAAATGTCATCGATAAATAATTTATATTAATCGAACTAGTTTTTGGACAATATTTCTATATATTATTATTGCTTTAATTATTATCCTTATTATATATCTTAAATGTAAAAGGAAATCTAAGAATATTATTATTCGTAAATCAGATATTGAAAGTAATGAACAAAATCAATCAATTTTCTAAATATATATATTTATTGAAATCACGTTTTTTAAAGGTACGTGCTTTCAACTAAGAGGGGAGGAGTTATAATCCCTCGAGAACTTAAGCTTACTTAGTATTACGCAATCTAATGAAATCCTTATCTATTTTCTTAGATTTTCTTAGCGTCGTTCCCATGCTTTGTCAGCAGACTAGAAACTTATAAAGGCATAATAAAGTCAGTCATATTGTACACGCCTCTGGCGAAAAAGAAAATTTTTAAAAATAAACTCTCGAGCATCGAGTTGATATCTGCAACTTGCAGCGGGTTTTAATTTGTTATCGGTTTTTAAAAGTATTATTCATGGGTTTAAGCAAGTAAATGTTTATATTATATTCAATAATTTATTCAAGTGAAGAGAATAAATGAAATATTGGGTTGAAGACCGAGGGTTTTTAATTTGTTGAAAATCAAGGAAATACAGTCCACTAGGAAGAAAACAGGAACACGCTGCGGTAGCTAAACATGATCCAAAACAAGCCGGATGTTTAGGAACGGCAAATTGGAAGAAAATTGAAATTTGTTGAGTATTGGACTTTGACAATAATTGTCAAAAATAAATTTTGGATAATTACCACCAAGGTTGGTAAAGTTGAAGAAGACTGGTGAAAAGAACTTTCAACAGGATTAAGGTCAGATTATTCCTTATTTATTTATATAAATAAAGGCGATTGATGCAAGGATATCTCCAGAAAATTAGAGACTTTAGAGTTAAATGGTCAGCTAAAAAAAATTTAGGGTGTTTAGCAGTGAGAGATAGGGTTTTGTATAAAATTGGTTGATTTTTATGGGATTGGTGATACCTACATATACTTAAGTGTGGTATAAAAATAAAGCTCAGGTTGAGAGTTTATAGTTGATAGGTGTATATATGTTGATATAGTACTTGTTGTAGCGACAAATATTGAACTTTGGGTTTGTTTATTGTAAACATTAATTACGGAAAATTTAGAGGTACTCAAAAAACAAAGGGCTACACTTAAGGGTTGTATCACGAGGGTAGAAAAACTTGTTCTAGCCAGTGAAAATAAATCAGATGTTGATTTAAATGAATATATTCCTAGGAAACTTTATTTACAAAAAAAATTTGATGGTTACTGTCAGGTGCAATTAAAGATTGAGAAATTAGATGAAAGTGAGCAGATAGATATGGAGGGTGTAGAAACCAAATTTTTAAGAGTTTGGTCGAAAATTAAAACGCAGGTTAAAATGCTATCAGATTTAAATCAGCTGAGTATAAATGGTAGTGCAAACATGCAACAATCTCCTGCTCAAAGTTTTTCCGTAAATCATAGCAATGCAAGGTTGCCAAATTTAAATACTCCCTCTTTCTCGGGAAAAGTCGATGATTGGCAAATTTTTATAGATCTTTTTACGGCAATCATTGACAATAATACAAGTCTTGATGATGTGCAAAAACTTCTTTATCTAAAAGATGCGTTATCGGGGAGGCATTGAAGTTAATTTGTGATTTACCGTTGACAAATGATAATTATGCTGATGCTCTCAATCTACTTAAAAAGAGATATGACAATAAATTAGTTGTCATAAAAGCACATTTGAAGGGTATGCTTGACACACCATCTATTACAAAGGGATCGGTAACTTAGAGTATTTTTCACGCACATAAGGCAACACCTTAATTCATTAAAAGCTCTTAAATTACCAGTAAAGGAATGGGATGTATTATTAGTCTTTTTACACAAAAGTTAGATTTTCAAACTCACAAGGCATACGAATTAGAAAAAAATAATGTTCAAGCGTTGCCAAATGTTGAAGAATTTCTTGAGTTTCTTGAAAAAAGGTGTGCTGCTTTAGAAAATATTGAAGTTGACGGATCGAGGATCAATTCGGGTTTTAAGGATAAGGGATTTAGATCTCCATTGGCGCAAGAGCAAGCTGGAGATAAAATTAAACAAAAATATAACTATTGCGGACGTGAAGGACATAGTATATTTAAATGTTTTAAATTTACAGGTTTAAGCCTACTGGAAAAACGGACATTTGTACAGAACAATCGTTTATGTTATAATTGTTTGAAAAATACTCATGGGCATGGGGTAACAAAATATACTGAAAATGGATGTAAAAATTGTGAAAGGAAGCATCACACAATGCTTCATCAATAGGGTGGTCAAAATCAGGGTTATGGAGGTCAAAGTCGAGGCCAAAATAATGTACAAGGGTTAAATCAAAACAAAAATAGCCAAGAGGCACAAACTATTATGAATCCAGGATCGGATTTACAAGATCAAGGGACATTTTTGGGGAAATCGGGTGATCAATATCTAGGGGTGTCACACGGGGTGGACATGGGAATATCAGGGAAAAATCACATACAACAAACTGCAGTGGCTTGTTCAGGTTCACAAATTTTGCTGGCTACTGCTCAAATTAATGTAGTTATGGGTGATGGAAGTAAAATAAAAGCGCGAGCTTTATTAGATTCAGGGTCACAAACAAACTTTATAACTACAGATTTGTTTAAAAATCTAAAAAATGCAGATTGTCAAACAGAAACTTAAAATTGGGGGTATAGCAAACAAAGTTATAAAAATAAATAAAATGGTAAATTTATTAGTAGAATCACAGGTCAAAAAATATGAAATGAAGGGTCGATTCGCAGTTCTGGACAAAATTACTTGCAAGCACGGGTTGATACGAAAAAAACAAAACTTCCAGGTCACATTGAATTGGCAGATTCGTTATATTTTAAACCATCAAATCTTGACATGTTAATGTCAGCAGATTTATATTTTCAGGCATTAGGCTAGTCAATGAATGGCCGCAAAGGGGCTCTAGAGTGCAGGGAGGGGGGGGGGGGATTTTTTGCTTCGGGAATATATTGGGGGTAGTTAGGACGTTAACATACTGAAAGTCCCCGCCCCTAGCCTGTCCGCTTCAGGGGGGAGGGGGTAGAAAGGTCCGTTTTTTTGGTTTCTCGCTTATAACTCAAAAACGGTGCTTTGTAGCAAAAATATTTTGCATATGCAAGATTAGTTTTATACATTTTTTCGCTACGATGCACCGTTTTTGAGACAACTGCTCTCAAAAGTCGATAATTTTTAAAAATATTTTTTGTCGCACGTTTTTTGTTATAATTCTCCTGGTAACGCCCCGGCCGTTTGTTTTACACAAAAGCACATTAAAAATGTTATAAAGCTTTAAATTTTCTTCAAGAATATGTATACATATACTAATTTTTCTCCAGTGGGTCAGAAGCAGAATTTTTTGGCTAAAAGTAATGATTTTTCAAGAAAAGGCCATATAAATGAAAGCCTGTAAGATTTTCTACAAGATTAGTTTTATACATTTTTTCGCTACGATGCACCGTTTTTGAGACAACTGCTCTCAAAAGTCGATAATTTTTAAAAATATTTGTTGTCGCACGTTTTTTGTTATAATTCTCCTGGTAACGCCCCGGCCGTTTGTTTTACACAAAAGCACATTAAAAATGTTATAAAGCTTTAAATTTTCTTCAAGAATATGTATACATATACTAATTTTTCTCCAGTGGGTCAGAAGCAGAATTTTTTGGCTAAAAGTAATGATTTTTCAAGAAAAGTCCTTAAAAGTCCGTTATTTTCGTTATTCCAAAGTTTCAGCTATCTATATAAGCTAATATACTTAGCATTCACACCTAAATAGCGTACACTACGCGTACATGAAGTGCAGTATCAAGCATACATATGGATACGATACATAGGTAACATATCAATTTTCAAGTTAATTGTGAAAAATTGAAAACCTGGGGAAGAAGGCGATTGTGTAACGACCATTCGTACAAATTTTATTTTTATTTTACAAAAACTAACATCAAAACGAGAGATGCGAAACATTAAACTACAATAAATGTTAGAACAAATGAAAAATCCTAAAACGTGAATAATTATTTTTAAAACACAAATTAATCGGGCCTGTTTCTCTTGGGACGAGAGGGTCCGGCTTCTTGCTCCACCATCGACACTGATCGCAGCACGAATTGCGAATCACCTACGCTTTTGTCATCAGTTTCCTGAATGTTGGATAAAGTGTACGCCAGGGGATGTGGGAAGGGGCTCCAAGTCTTCTTCGCCGTCGTCCTCGTTCAAAATGGGCACGCCGCTGTGCCCCTGGCAGTTTTGACACAGTAGAGAGCAACTCATCGCTGCCTTTTTGCAGCTGCACCTTCCACTGCTGCAGTCTTTCGTGCACTTGCAAAAGATGAGGTCTAAAATTTCTCTGGGCGCTGCTTGGTTTTTCGTCAGCGCAGGAACTAGAATGTTGCCTTTTTGTTACCAGCCCCACAGGTCTGGGGGTTTCCCAGCCAGAGCTGCACCTGGTGGGATGCACGCAATGCATGCTCTTTCGCTGCCCCCTCGCTGGGTGGAAGTGATGCGAGATCCCGTTTTATGTTGGATACCGATTTCGTACTGAAGGTGTTGAGAGAGTTCATCTTTGCAGGGGCGCAGTACCGTTTCAGCATGGATATTCGCCCAGCTTCCTCAACATCAGCGTGCGAGGAGGAGGGGTTGGGAACACTTCGGCTGCTCTTTGTACGTCAGGATGTTTTTGGTACATTTTTACAAAACTAAGTTTACCCTTTCGGAATGTCGCACTAGTAGAATGGCAGCCAGTGAATGCGTATATGAGCAAAATTTCCTCGAGTCCCAGCTGTTGCATTTGGTGGGTGGAATCAACGTTGGTTTGCACTTTTCCCCTGCCAGGTTTTATGAACAGGATGTTGTGGTTGGGTGGCGTTTTTGCTGTAGGTAGCACAGCGGGATAGACATCTTCCCCTATAACAGCCACATTGGATGTTTCACTTACGGACTGGTTAATAGCTGTGCTTACAATCAACACGTCAGCATCGTGTGATGCTTGATGTGTTGTGACGCCGTTTTCCTAGAGTTTAGAGCTCAAAAGGGTTGATCAGCTCATCTTTGTTCTGGTGGTTGGAAAGAAAAGAAAAGCGGGACTATTATGTAAAACAAACGGTCGAGGAGTTACCAGGAGAATTATGACAAAAAACGTGGGTTAAAAAACATTTTTTAAAAATTATCGACTGTTAAGAGCAGATATCTCAAAAACGGTGCATCGTAGCGAAGAAATGTATAGAACCAATCTTACAAACTTTTATTTTTGTGCAAGACATTTTTTACTACAATGCACCGTTTTTGAGTTAGAAGCGGGAAGCCAAAAAAAAGAGAACTTTCTATCCCCCTCCCCCCTGAAGCGGACAGGCTAGGGGCGGGGACTTTTAGGATGCTAACGTCCTAACTACCCCCAACATATTCCCGAAGCAAAAAGTTTTTCCCCCCTTCATGCACTCTACAACCCCTTCGTTGCCTAGCCTACATTGAATTCTGAAATAGTTAGGTTGGCTCCAGGGTTGCCGGTACTACAAAGTACAGAGCTCGGTTGGTTGATTTGTGGTAGTGCATCTGTGAACTCACTAAAAAAGGGATATGTTTGTGGTACCAGTGTTAATTTGTTTTGTCAATCTGAAAAACTAAATGTTGACGAGATAATTCCAAAGTTTTGGCAATTGGAGGAGGTCTGTAATAAGCTATTCTTATCCTCAGATGACAAATTATGTGAACAAAGGTTTATCGAGTCTTGTACACGTTTAGAAAATGGGCAATTTCAGGTTGATTTGCCGATGCGCGATATCAAGGGTTATTTAAAATTAGGAAACTCTCTTAACACTGAAATAAAAAGATTTAAAAAGTTGGAAAATAGGTTTATTAAAAATCCAGAGCTCTTTTTGCGGTACAAGGAGTTTATTGATGAGTAGGTATGTGGAACTAGGTCATGGAAATTATGTCGAATCAGGGATTGAGGAGAATCAGCACAGGGTCTTTTTGGCACATCATTGTGTAATAAGGGAAGATGCTACATCCACAAAGCTTCGGGTAGTTTTTGACGCATCAAGCAAAACGTCAACCGGACTTTCGTTAAATAATATCATGCTAAAGGGATATCCGGTGCTGCCATAGCTCTTTGAAATTCTTTTCAGATTTCGCACTTTTGAATATGTTCTGGTTACGGATATCAAAAAGATGTACCGCATGATTAAAATAAATCCAAATCAAACTTTTTTACAAAATATTTTGTGGAGGGATAAACCTGGCGAGAAGTTGAAAATAATAGAGTTGCAAACAGTAACCTATGGAACAAATTCAGCACCTTTCTTGGCTACTAGGTGTTTACAGCAGTTAGCTACTGAAGAAATGCTAAATTACCCGCTTCTAAGGCTATTCTGCAGCAATGTTATGTTGATGACATACTGTCTGGGACAAATTCAAAAAATGAGACTCTTGAATTAAAAGAACAACTAATAAGTTTATTAAATTCTGGCGGCTTTACATTGCATAAATGGTGTTCAAATGATAGGTCTCTTTTGGAATCGGTCGATGTATGTAAGGGTAAAAATGAAATTGACATAAATGATGAGAACTTTTCAAACAAGGTGTTAGGTATAGGTTGGCATCCTTTTCAGGATATATTTAAAATTTCTGTGCCATCTATGGAGCATATGAATATGGAAAGGATTACAAAGCGTCAAGTTCTGTCTAAAATAGCACAGATGTTTGATCCAATGGGATATGTAGGTCCGGTAGTTGTTATCGCTAAAATTCTTATGCAAGAAATATGGGCTAGTAAAAAAGGTTGGGACGACGAACTACCAGATTTAATTGTTCAAAAATGGAAAGGTTTTTCAGAAAATCTTTATGAATTAAATGAGTTTAAAATTCCACGTTGGTTGTTTAGTTCGGGAAAATTAATTGAGATACAAATTCACGGATTTTCGGATGCTTCTTTGACAGCATATGGGGCATGTCTGTATGTTCGAGCTATTTATGCTAACAATACTGCCACATGCAATCTTCTTTGTTCAAAATCCCATATAGCACCGCTAAAAACGATAACTTTGCCACGACTTGAATTATGCGGAGTGTTATTGTTATCAAGATTGGTTCATAAGGTTTTATCAATTTTGGATTTAAAAATTGATAAGGTTTATCTGTGGACGGATTCAAGTATTGTATTGTGTTGGCTGGATTCGTCTCCAAATCGTTGGGCTACATTTGTAGCAAATCGGGATTCTGAAATACAAGAACTTACTACTAATAGCGAGTGGAAATATATATGGTCACAGGAAAATCCTTCATTTTAGTAAATGATCTTTGGTGGCATGGGCCAAGGTTTTTGTTGGATTCAGAAACAAGATTTCTAGTTCAGAATTTCCAAAGGTAAAAACATTACCAGAAGAAAAAAAGTTGTTCTTACCCAGGCAATTGAAGGTCCCATTTTAATTTATTGGTTGAGGTTTTCTAAATTGAATAGGTTACAGAGATCTGTTGCGTATTGTTTAAAATTTGTAAAAAGAAACAGGAGTTCTAATCAACTTACTGTGGATGAATTAAATAAATCCCTAATAAAGGTTATTCAGTTAGTTCAGCTGGAGTCCTTTCAAAGGGAATATGATTATTTAAGGTCACATTCGAGTACCACAAATGATGACAATGGGAAGGAGTTGTTTAAGGACAGTAGCATAAAATGTTTAAATCCAATTTAGATATAGATGTATTGCTTAGGGTTAATGGTAGAGTGGCCAAGACAGAAATTGATTACAATCAGAAATTTCCTATTTTATTGCCAGCAAAACATCATGTAGTAATTTTACTTATTAGACGGGAGCATGAAAAACTTTTTCATGCTGGCCCTCAAGCTGTTTTAGAAAATTTGCCTCTGAGGTATTGGCCAGTTCATGGTATGGTTCAAGTAAAATCAGTTATTAAAAGATGTGTTATTTGTCATAAGCTTAGAGCAAAAACATCAAGACAAATAATGGGTTCGCTACCTCTAGATAGAGTGTCTGTGGCTCGTCCTTTTCTTAAGGTGGGCATAGATTTCAGTGGGCCTTTTACTATAAAGCAATCAAGACTTCGTGGTTCAACCACTAGTAAAGTATACATTGCGATATTTGTATGTATGGTATCAAAAGCGTGTCACATTGAATTAGTCAGTAGTCTGAGTACTAAAGCTTTTATTCATACATTAAACCGGTTTATTGCTCGACGTGGCTGTCCTGTTGCCATATACAGCGATAATGGGACAAATTTTCAAGGAGCAAATATCGTATTAAAGGATATTTATTTGTTTTTTCAATATAAAGAAAAAATAGACAGTATTCATAATTGTTTAGTTGATAGGAAAATAGAATGGCGATTTATTCCGCTAGTAAGTCCTCATTGGGGAGGATTGTGTGAGGCGGGAATAAAATCCACTAAATTCCACCTAACTAAAACGAATCGTTGATAATTTAGTTCTAACGTTTGAGGAAATGATAACAGTTTTAGCGTAAATTGAAGCGATTTTAAATTCGCGACCATTATGTCCAATTTCGTCAGATCCATCTGATTTGAATTGTTTAACACCTGGGCATTTTTTAATAGGGGAACCTTTAACATCACATCCAGAACAGGATGTTACGTTAATTCCCGAAAATATATTAAATTTTTGGCAATTGTGTACAAAAATAAGCTGGAAGCTGGAAGCTGGAAGCTGGTCCGTTGAATATTTAACTGGATTACAAAATAGACCGAAGTGGGTTTATTCGTCAAAAAATTTAGATAAAGATATGGTTGTACTTGTCAAGGAAGATAATGTGCCGCCTTTAAAATGGCCATTAGCTCGTATCATAGATGTAACGCCAGGATCCCACGGTAAGGTGGGCATGGTACGCATAAGATCGAAGGATGGAGTATTTATTTACGCATTCTATCACAAGGTTGTGTCTGTTGCCATTTGAGATCAATTTGAAGCCAACGCTTCAAGGGGGGGAAGGATGTTGCAGTATGCAATACTTAAATGCGGCGCCACCTGTTACTTCGTCTACTTTCTTTATCCGGATTGCGTTGAAAAATAAAAAGTTTTGTTTACTTTGAAATGACAAGGGGCAAGTATCAATGAAAGTGTAGAAAAAACTAAGCAACTTGCAGCGGGTTTTAATTTGTTATCGGTTTTTAAAAGTATTATTCATGGGTTTAAGCAAGTAAATGTTTATATTATATTCAATAATTTATTCAAGTGAAGAGAATAAATGAAATATTGGGTTAAAGACCGAGGGTTTTTAATTGGTTAAAAATCAAGGAAATACAGTCCACTAGGAAGAAAACAGGTAGCTATATAAACAACAACTATATAAACAACAGGTAATAAACATTTAATTTATGTAGAGAATATAAAAAAATATATTTCAGATTTATTTGGGTTATATGCATATTCCCTATTAATTAAAAATAAATAATTAATTTTTACTTTCTTTGAATTTTTAAACTTCGAAATTAATATTCATTCACCATCTCATCAATAATTTAATCATTTACCATAAATTGTTAATAATCCTAACAAATGTTTTCTTTCAATTTTCATATAAATTTGAGTTTTCCAAACCCTTGATACTTTAATGTTAATGGTAATTATTCGGATTATTGTAAGCACCGAATTTTTTCATGAAATTTTGCACAGACCCTAATTTTGGGTCGTAGAACACGAATCCAAAGTCAGTTTTTGGCGGTCTAGAATGGTTTTTCAAAAAAAAAAAAATATTAAACTTTTAGGTTAGGTTTTTCAATGAATTTCTTTACATTTCGGCACATTTACTTAATTACATCTATACAAGTCATTACACACTATTTTTCTGAACCATATTAGGCAAATTTCTGTAAAAACACATTAAAAAATCAGAGAAAATATCAAAAAACTGAAAGAAAATAAACACACCATCTGTGGTACACATTCTGATGGAAAGACGCGTTGTTGCCAAATTTACAAATCGTTTTTCCCACAAATTTTAACAGTTTCCGGCCATGAATAAATCCGAAAAAGAGATGGCAAGCAAACCTGAGCAAAAAGGTGGTCAGGTTAGCTCAGTTTTGATTGATATAGATAGGTACATATATATCTATATCAATGAAAACTGAGCAAACCTGACCACCCTTTTGCTCACCCAACCTGAGCAAAAAGGTGGTCAGGTTTGCTCAGTTTTCATTGATATAGATATATATTATGTACCTATCTATATCAATCAAAACTGAGCTAACCTGACCACCTTTTTGCTCAGGTTTGCTTGGGTTGGGTATACACCTTTTTGTTCAGATATGGTTGCATGCATCAGCATGAAGGTGTTGGATTACTGATCAATACGATTTTGGTTAGGTCTGATGTAGGTTAAAATTAAAAAATGTTGATGACTAAGTTGGACAGAATAGTAACTTTAGTTTGTTATGGTTAGCTTTTTTTATTCCTAATTTACAACTTTTTCACGAAAAATAACTAAACCTGGCAACGCCGGACACTTGACAGCTGGGAAAATAATGGCGGCGACTAGCCAGTAAAATGGAATTTTCTATAGGAAAAATCAATTTTCTTAGCTATTTTTGCCTAAATGTGGTGTTTTGTGTGACGAAATAAAATAAAAATTATATGTTTACAGATATGTTTAAGTGAAAGTGTCGAAACTTAAAGGAATCTATAAAAAAAGGTAACCTAAAAGTTAAAAAAAAATTTTTTTGAAAAACCATTCGAGACCGCCAAAAACTGACTTCGGATTCGTGTTCTACGACCCAAAATTAGGGTCTGTGCAAAATTTCATGAAAAAATTCGGTGCTTACAATAATCCGAATAATTACCATGTTAATTTCTTTTCTCCCCGTTGCATAATCTAACCCCCCCACAAATCTACTTCTTTCTTTTGTTACTTACTTCCCCCTAAATACGTGCTACTAACATTACATATTTATACGATTGATTTGGGCTCTTGACATTTCTTTAATGTTTGGGTATAAATTAGTTTGATTTCTCTCATTCCAGAATCCCTCAGACTTTCCCTTTAATTTAATATTTAAATATAAAATAAATTACCACCTACTTCTTTCATAGGGTTAGAATTTGCACATGATTGATTTGTGATATCAAAATTTGAATTTGGCGCAATTATAACCAAGCTTCACACCAGGTCTCTCTGGTTACAAAAAATTTCCCCTAACGATTTAGCAACCTCGTGGTTCATGATCGTTTATCAGATCACACACCATCAAAAATTTCTTGACAGTCCTTTCGACTGTAGATTTTGCAGGTATCGGTCTATTCAGATACAGAGCAGCAAACATATATATCTGACACATTTTGATAACTATTTCCTTGATAATTCCATTTAATCATCAATATTTTTTCTTCTAAAGTATAATTCATGGCTAATATTTCCGATGTACGAGTTTTTATAACAATAAAGCACACATTTCAAAATGACAACTTCATTTGACAGTCATCGTTTACCTTGACTGGTGCTCGCAAATACGGGGCCATAAAAAAGGAGAAATATTTAAAAATAAATCGGCGATAACTCGTAAACGGGCTAATCAAAAATATCTAAAGTTGATTGATTTGTGATATCAAAATTTGAATTTGGCACAATTATAACCAAGCTTCACACCAGGTCTCTCTGGTTACAAAAAATTTCCCCTAACGATTTAGCAACCTCGTGGTTCATGATCGTTTATCAGGTCACACACCATCAAAAATTTCTTGATAGTCCTTTCGACTGTAGATTTTGCAGGTATCGGTCTATTCGGATACAGAGCAGCAAATATATATATATATATATATATATATATATATATATATATATATATATATATATATATATATATATATATATATATATATATATATATATATATATATCTGACACATTTTGATAACTATTTCCTTGATAATTCCATTTAATCATCAATATTTTTTCTTCTAAAGTGTAATTCATGGCTAATATTTCCGATGTACGAGTTTTTATAACAATTGGCGATTCAAATTAGGGAGCTTGCAACACTGTCTTGGCCAACTAGCGGCCGTTTTGGTACCAGTAGAAGGGGCAATGTTTACAATTTTTGAGCAGATTTTTAATCTTCGAAATTAGTTTTATTTCGTAAATTATTGATGAAGTGCTAAATAATATTTAAATATAGGGACGAACTGCAACAAAATCAATAAAAAGAACAAAAAATCATTTTGAAATAATCCTACCAGACCAGCAGATTTGTAACACTTCATTCGGCGAATCAATATTAATGTTTCGTTGATGCAAACGCATAACATCCCTCTTGGGTTGTAGAATCCTGTGCGCCGACTATTTTCTCGTCTTTTTTTAATAGTTCTGTATAACACTAGTAAAAGTTTTGAATATTAAAAGGTTTTTTCCTAAGCTCGTCCTGAAACTCCATCAATGACCGTGCGCCGCCTAACGGCCACTTTAGTAACTAGCACACAGCTGATTGGTTATTCTAACCTTAAATTTTTCTTTATGTTTACATCCGAGAAGACGGGTTTACATTTTGTGTTTAATAGTTTTGTATCACTTTTCAGCTTTGATATTAGTTTTATTTCATCAATTTTTTACGAAATACTAAAATATATTTCAATATAATGAAGAACTACATCAAGAATAAAAAGCAAAATCAAAAATCATTTTGGAATAGCTCTATTATAGTACCTATGCAGTTCGATTTTTTCAGTCATTCGGCGAATCACACTTAAAATACTGTGCAGTGTCTGTTTTTCGGCTCGGTTTTAGTGCAAACTTTGAGTACAAAAACATTTTTTCCTGAGTTTTTGCAATATTGCAGTGACTATGATCACGAGTTTGATGACCTAAGTGAACAATCTGACTGTAGGAAATACCATCGGAAATGTGTTTTGACGTGTATTACGAATAAGATTCTGTTTCAAAACATAAGTTTTTGTCCTTTTCCAAAAAAAGGAACAGCATTAAGTGGTTCGATGGTGATAATAAAATGATGTGTGGGAAGCTTGAAAGACTATGCCTAATATAGGAAGGTTTTCCAACAAATGGGTGACAGTGTATTCTCTTCATTTTACACAGCAAGATTTTTTGTTGAGCCTGGTAGAGGTAGGTATATGTTACTTTTATTAAAAGTTCTAAAACTCTTATTAGATATATTTTTGTTAATGAATGTTAAGTCTACACCAGTTTAGTTTTATAAGTAATGAACTTAAATGTTCTGTTTAGTTTTTAACATTAGGTAGGTACACAAGAATTTTTGTGGTGGCCATTGATAGCATTATAATTTCTTATAAAATGTGTTTGGGCAGATCTAGAATTTTTATAATTTCAGTAGTTAACCTGTACGTTTTGAAATTACTTAATACTAAATAGAATTTAAAAATGCTTTGCATAAGATGGCCAATTTAAGAGTTCTACCATTCTCCTTGATCTATATCCTCTTTACAATATCAGATGTAATAGTATATTACATAATAAGTGTTGAAAGGACATTTTTCACACGAGTGGGAATGTTGATAATCCCACGAGTGTGCGAAAATTACTTTCACACGAGTAATGTACAATATTTTTCCTATGACCACAAAAATATTTACCAAAAAACCCCCAATTCCTGTCTTTTTTATACCCCCACTTTTCAACAAGTGTGCTGAAAAACTTTTCAACACGTGTGCTGAAAATAAAAAATGAAATTGGCCCCATCTGTTCAAACTTCATGTTGACAAGTACTTTACAACACATGTGTTGAAAAGTACTTTTCAACACGCGTGTGATATAGGGCACTTTCTAGCCAAGTTAACCGTGCTTTTTTTCTCACTTTCATAGGTGGTCGTAGGAAAAAGTATTCTCTTGGAACAAAGTACAGTACTAATGGTAAATATAAAAAGCTTTATAAGGACTGTTGATAAATGTAAACCTTTCTTTTTAAATTTATTTTAAAAACTAACATGGCTTTTTTAAAAAGGGGCACAGGAGGACAATGCACCCCTACTCTCCTTTTTTTCAGTGCCTCTGCTACTGAAAAAAATTCTTAAAATTTTTGTAAAGTATAAAAAATGTCCGTGTGCAGTTATGATATTGGAGTTACATTATATAAAAATTTTCCTGTTCAGTTATGATATTGAAGTTAAATTATATAAAAATGTTCCTGTTCAGTTATTGGAGTTAAATTTTATTAAAATGTCCCTGTGCAGTTAATTTATAAAAATCTGAGTTATATTTAGTGATTATCTCAAAATCAGGATGACACATGCACTAGAATGGTTTGCTTGGGTTTGCTGGGGAATAAACTCTGTTTATTTTAGGGTTTGTTATATTTTAGGTAAGCACCACTGCATAAGAGACTAAGAAGGACCACAGTTCCGTCCCAAAATTTACAATTTAGGATTTCCTTGCAATGCAGTTCTACTGATGCTGAGACAAGGATGGAACGAAGCACTTGTAAGTATTAAATTAAAATTTTTATTAGAAAGAGGTGATTGGAGGAGACAGGCTAGTTGTATGCAACTAACAGTGTTTAATATACAGGGTGTCTGGAAAAGGTCTGTACAAAATGCTACCACGTATTCGTGAGACTAAAATAAGACGATTTAACACAACTTACCTATATCCAAAAGTGTTTCGTTAGGGAGATACAGAGCCCCAAAGGGGTACTTAACGATTTACTTTTTTGGCTCTAACTTTTGAACCGACTTGTATAATTTAATGAAATTTTAATATTTTATGTTGGCCATAAATACCCATAAAACCATACTACAGTAGATGTTTGACATCGTCAGGGAAGTCAGGAACGGACTTGCCACCACACTCGTTGGGCCAAATTTTTGACAGGTATCATTTTACAGAGCTCAAAACTGATTTTTTACATACTTTGGTCATTCCTCTTTAAAAAAGGTACTCTACATTTGTTTCGATAAAATTAGCCGTTTTCGAAAAAATTAAAGTTTTGTATAACACGTTATTGAAATAATACCCCAAATATCGTTTTGAATCTCAATGACCTTGAGACGTGGGGCTTAGACTGCCTGCACCATCGCTTTGCGATGGTTATTTGAACGAGCGCCCAAAGATTGCCCGCATCAATATAGTTTTATATTTTTGAATGTGGATAAAAATTAAAATAAAAGTTATTAATTTAGTTTAAAAACTTGTGTGTATTTAAGATGTAGCAAAAAATAAGTACACTCATTTAATACAAACAAATAATTCATTGAACAAATACATTAATTTTAAATTAAATTAGATGCATATCAGCATATTCGCTATAGGAATAATGCTCCATTATTTAATTCTTGTATAATCAGTCAGACAATTTTGAAAAGTGTTGTCAATATCACATTGTTAACGAAATACAAACGACTGGTGTTTTCTTGTAGTATTCTGATAAAATTATTTCAATAACGTGTTATACAAAAACTAAATTTTTTCGAAAACGGCTAATTTTATCGAAACAAATGTAGAGTACCTTTTTCAAAGAGGAATGACCAAAGTATTTAAAAAATCAGTTTTCAGCTCTGTAAAATGATACTTGTAAAAAATTTGGCCCAAAGAGTGTGGTGGCAAGTCCGTTCCTGACTTCCCTGACGATGTCAAACATCTACTGTAGTATGGTTTTATGAGTCTTTATGGCCAACATAAAATATTAAAATTTCATTAAATTATACAAGTCGGTTCAAAAGTTAGAGCCAAAAAAGTAAATCGTTAAGTACCCCTTTGGGGCTCTGTATCTCCCTAACGAAACACTTTTGGATATAGGTAAGTTGGGTTAAATCGTCTTATTTTAGTCTCACGAATACGTGGTAGCATTTTGTACAGACCTTTTCCAGACACCCTGTATAATTAATGTGGGCATCGTTTGTTTTTATTTAGTTACCACCCGCCAAAAATGTGCCATTTTTACTCCACATTTATATTCCGTTTACGGAGTTGGCAAATTCTCTATACTTTGTTATCTATAGAGGATTTTTTTAAAATAGTCAAAAATTTATTTATTTAAGTATCTCGAGAACTATTATAGTTACAAAAAAGTTCAACCAAAACAACAACAATTCAAACAAAAATCACACGATTTTTTACCTTCTCTAAGGTAACTTTATTGTTTTGTTTATACCGTTTGTTTTTATTGAGTTACTGATACTAACTTGTTTTTTTCAAATACGGACCTGGACTTTTTGCTGCATTTGTTGAAAGAATACTTCATACCCTTTACAACTGTGTATCACTTGATTATGTTTTTCGACGTTTTGGTGAAGAATAGTATCATCATCAATATATTCTACGAGTACGGACCTGGCATTTTTCAAGTTAGCAACAAGAATAGCAACATCATCAGGATTTTCTAACAATACGGACCTGGGATCTTCCATGTTAAGGCACAATTCATAACCTATCGCCATGGTTTGTGATTTTTTTGTGGTTGTGAAATGGCGCATCTACTTCAAAAATGCCAGGTCCGTACTGGCAGAATATCCTGATGATGCTATTCTTCACCAAAATGTAGAAAAACATAATCAAGTGATACACAGATGTAAAGGGTATGAAGTATTATTTCAAAAAACGCAACAAAAAGTTCAGGTACGTATTTGAAAAAAACAAGTTAGTATCAGTAACTCAATAAAAACAAATGATATAAACCAAACAACAACGTTACTTTAGAGAAGGTAAAAAATCGTGTGATTTTTGTTAAAACCGTTTTTTTCTAACTATAACAGTTTTCGAGATATTTAAGAATAACATTTTTGACAATTTTTAAAAAATCCCCTGTAGATAAGAAACTATAGAGAATTTGGCACATGCACATTATTATTAGAAAAGTATTTGCCTTATTTTTAAGATTAGTTGTGAAATTCGAAACTTGTGTGTAATATCGTTTCAACAGACAAAGTTTTTACTCAAAAAAATATAAATCTAAATTTTACAAATTTGCTTCAATTTGATGAAGGTTATGTAGAAGTGATTTGATTGTGGTTAATTTGAAATGTATTATAGTTGAATATAAAAAAAAATCATTATACGGGGGTATAATTTAAAACTTAAAAAAATATATATTTTCTTTGATTAGAAGGTTATGAATTTGTATTTGGACATATATTTTTATTCTAAACAACTTTTCTTAATAACGTTTTTCCGTATTTTTGAAATAAGGGTTCTTTACTCTTGAACGATTATTATATTTTTTGGCCTGCCCTGTATGCTGTTTGACTTGAAGCAGCACCTGATATGGTTATCGGACATGCAACTTTGGGCGTTATTTATATTTCGGTTGTGCACCAAATAAAAAAAATTCCCGTTTGTTGCATGCTTAATGGACTAAGTTCACAGACTATTTTTGTTTCAATTTAAAAAAGGCACTTTACATAGTATAGTACCGTTGGGGATACATAACTACTTCACTTGACATGCGGCCATTGTGGAAATATAATGTTAGATTGTATTTTTTTCCAGTATCCATAAAAGAAATTTTATGGAGTAAAGTTTTAAGTTTTTAGACAATCGATATTTCATCTGCAATTTTTGATGTTTATTTTCTTATGTATCTAAGAAAGTAATCAGTAGGGCTTGCAATCTCGGGATCCTGAAATCCCGGGATTCCGTTAAAATTCGGTCCCGAAAAATCCCAGAATTGGGCACAAGAGTCTCGAAATAAATAAATTATAAAATATGTTAAAAAACGAATTAAATTAACGCTTAAAGCATCGCAGTATTTTTCCTAAAAATAATGTTTAACGTGTGATATGGCAACCCTGCAAGATTAATTTAAGTACTAGATAGTACTAGTAACAGAATTCAAATTATTCTTACTTCTTATACTTTTGTGTCCTCAGTATAAACTTTGTTTTGTTTTTATTTTAAAATTACAATAATATAAATAAAAATAATATACCTTTATTAGTGTTACGATTTTTCGGGATCAATCCCGGGATCCCGGGATTTTGTTTTTTCGATTCCGAAAATCCCGGGATCCAAATATATTTACGTCCGGGATAGCAAGCTCTAGTAATCAGCTAACATCCCTGCATTGTTGGTTTTTAACATTGTTGCTGCTTAGTTATTTGCTATACAAAAAACAATAACTTTCTGGGGTTGATACATAAAAAAACATAAAACTCATGAAAGAAGTCAAAATATTATTGTCTACTTTTCCCTTAAAAACTTAACATGCCAAACATCGATACGTTTATCGAATTTTTGGTTTGATAAAATATATATGCCTTTTTTATGTGTCTACCCCTATCGTCATTGGCATTGTTTTTTTTTTATAGAAAATAACTGAGTAACAATTTTAAAACAATGAAATAGCAGTATTGTTCATTATTAGTAGCTAACATTAGAGACCATAATAATTTTTTTTATTTATTGTAGATATATTCATACGGATACTGAAAAACCAACCATGGGATAATATCGAGGGTGTCTCGCTTTTTGAGCATACATGTCTAGCCAAAAGTAGCGTAATGTCAAGTACTTCCACGTACTGCCCCAGTAATGCCAGGTACTTCCAAGTACTGCGTCGGCAATGCCAGGTACTCCCAAGTACTGCGTTTGTAAAGCCATGTACTGCCAAGTACTTCCGTGGAATGCCAACTATTTTCGAATTAAATTTTTGCTTCCAAAACATTACATTATGGAAAGATACATGAAACAGGATGACAATTATTAAAGACTTCCAACCAAGAGAATGCGATGAAATTCCATAGTAATGCCATGTACTGCCCTAGTAATGACATGTACTTCCAAGTATTGCCTCAGTAATGCCAAGTACTTCCATGTACTGACACGTACTTCCATTGTAATGCCAACCTAATGTACATGTATTGCCAGAAGTGAGACACCCCTTGGATAATATCATATAGTGGAAGAAAATGTATGAACGAATTGCTGGGAAAATATTTGAGACAAGTATATCCAACTTTAGATTATTTCGGCACGTATTTTTTAACTTCACAATGATAATCACTTTGAGACACTTAGCGGAAATGATTTAAATTTTCGATTAGCATCTGCTTATCGACTAGTTATAACGTTTTGGGAAGAGCACTCGGCGTTTTTAAATAACTACCATCGTTTTACAGAATAAGGAAATAGATGGTTTGGTCCTTAATTAAATTTACAGCAATCGAGTCTTAGAAATTGGCCATTTTTTTATTGTCAAAAAAGGAATCATATTTCAACAATAGATAAAATGTCGAGTCTGTGTCAAATTGATAAAACACAGTGTTTTTTTTTTAACATTTGGCACAGTTCCGGTTTGCTCAACTCATCGAGAACCCAAGCTTAACGATAAGTAGGTGCTTGTCATCATTTACGCTAAGAGTCTCAACTCAACTACCCTCACAGTTAATTAGTTTCTATTTTACCATCACTCTTGTGGTATATTGGCTTTTGGTAAGTTATTTTTATTACAAATTAAGAAATTAAAAGTATTAAGAAGGTTAAAAAGAGGCAAAAATTCTTAACAATTACATTTTTGTAACAGTCTCTGCATAAATATTTTAATGAAAAATTAATTGTTAAAAAAACATGACTTAATCTAGTCATAATTTTGAGAAAGCTCAATGAGAGCACAAGTTTAACGACTTAATGACAAATTATTTAATTTTTTTTAGCAATAAAGATTATTATCTACGCAAAGCCAAATTATTGATACAGAAGTTTATATTTGAAAAAGATCGCAAATTTTACATAACATGATAAAAATAGAACCTTTCAGCCAAACCCTAAATTTTAGACTATTTTATTATATTATAACACAATTTCAATAAATAATGCAATGTCTAACATGTTTTTTATTATTAATGTGTATTCCCAATTCTTAAAGTATCTTAGAGTTGGTATTTAGTTAGTGAAATAAAACAGTAATAATTATGTATTATTTTATTCATCACCAGTTAAAAAATTTACAAGCACACTGATATTAACCGAATATAAAATTGCGTATTCCTTTAAGGCCTGGTTTACCAGTAATCTGTTAAGCAGTTAGAAAAAATAAATCCGTTTGTACGAGGAATAAACTGCTGATTGTTTTGTTTGGATATGCCTACTGTCCAAGATATCGCCAGAGTTTAGTCCAGGCGAATAGGTTTTCTAAACCGTTTAAATAAATAATAAATTCGTTATTTGTACAAAATATTGTTTAAATTTATTGCAAACAGTGTATTTAAATTAGCTTACACCTTTTTTCAGGCCTTTTGAACTTGAAAGAAAAACTAAACCAATACAATAATCGAAAAATATAATTCATTTAATATATGCGCCCGGACTTATCTCGGCTGGCGATTTTTTGCTCGGATATGCAAGTTATTTTATATAATTGGTAAGAACATGACTTAAGGTGCAAATTCACGATGATATATTTTCTTGAGATTTTTGTGTCATGATTTTTTTATCATACATGATACATATAACAAAAAAATCATGAGACAACAATCTCGGGAAAATATGTCATCGTGGATATGTAACTTTAGTTGCCAAAGGTGGGTAAATGTTAATTAAATGTATTACTTGATTCAATAGTTTGCGAAACCGCCTGTGAATAACTATACTGTTAATTTAAAAGCTCATTAAAACTAATAAATTTTATTTACATGTCTAAATATTTTAACATCACACAAATTTATAGACTGTACTAGGTAAGTACTAATTTAGCATAATATATAACCATTAGGCAGTGACAGTTGGTGAAATTTCGAAGTTGTATATCTCTGTTTCTATTTACTTACAGGACCCATACCAAATTTAGGGGTTTTAATAGTGAGCCCACTGGAATTTTTGCCCAGCTTGCACTGGGAAAAAATGAACCCGTTTAGGTATTTTATTTATTAGTTTTTCTAAACAAATTTTACATGATTTTGTTGAGCATTTATAAATTTTAAGAGAAATAAATGTGTAGTAGAAAGTTGTAGTCATTTGATTTTTTAAAAATTATATTTTAGGTTTAAAAAAATTCAAATTACTATAACTTTCTACTAACACGTTTCTCTCTTAAAATTTAAAAATTATTGACAAATATGATATAAAATTTGTTTAGAAAAACTAATAAATAAAATACCTAAACTTGTTTATTTTTTCCCAGTCGAAACTGAGCAAAAATTCAACTTTTTTTTTTCGAAAATTACAAAATGTTTTTTTTTTCTTTATGAAAACATTCTCAGTATGCTCACTATTAAAACCCCTAAATTTGGTACGGGTCCTGTAAGTATGAACAGAGATATACAACTTTGAAATTTCACCAACCACCACTGCCACTAAGTCAACAAATTTACAATACAAAGTTCAAGCAGCAGAAAGAATATAAATATTTTAAGCTACAGTTCTGCAGATTGTCGGATAAAACTTCAGATAATGGTTTTATGGGCGCTAAACAGAAATATTGTATAATTTTTTGTTAGATAAAGTCCTAGTGTTAGTTTTCAATTTGAGTCCATTTATATTGTAAAACACACCAGTGATATCTATATGTAGCCAAAACTTGTAACTTTACTTTCTACTTCCAATTTTGAAGGGAACATCATATTTTAAGTGAGATGAGAGGGTGTATACAGTCTATACTTAAGTTCTATACATATGGAAAACTTTTTTATTGTTAATTTTATGAAAAAACGTTACTCTTTATAAAAAGTTCAGCTTACTAAAAAAATAGTATTAGACTATTTAAACTTGAAATAGCATGTACAGAGTGTCAGAAAATGGAAAAATTTATAATTGACGCAAGAGAAAAGTGCCCTTAATTTTTATTTTAGAGCAAAATGAAATTAAAAAATGTTACTTAGAATTAAAAATTATATCTAAGCCTAAATCCACTGCTTTCTACAGAAAATAATATTAACAATTTAAATACCTATGTAAACTCTTTTTTAAGTAACTAAAAAATACATGTAAATAAGCAACTCAAGTTAATAATCATAAGGAAATTTTTTCTGGTATATAGGTGGCAAGACATTGGTGGTTCCATTAAGAATTAACATATTTAAATTTTTAAAATTATTTTTTAAATAGAAAGCAATGGACTTTAACTTAGATATTTTTAATTCTAACATTTTCTTATTTCATTTTGCTCCAAAAAAAATTAAGGGTAATTCTTTCTTGGGTCAATTATAAATTTTTCTATTTTCTGACCACTTTGTACATATTATTTCAAGTTTTAATAGTCTAATATTATTTTTTCAGGAAGCAGAACTTTTAATACAGAGTAACTTTTTTTCGTAAAATTAATAATAAAAAAGTTTCCCATATGTAGAGAACTTAAGTAGACACTGTATATGTGCGGCACTTGGTCACCACAAATGTACACCTTTCTGCATGTCATGACTATTAATTTAATTTCTGTAGTGTTTTAAACCACTTTTATTTGTCATAGTTGCTTTTTAATCAATATACTGCATCCTAAAAATAACATTATTTTTAAACACTTGCCACTTGGAACAACATCCCATATTTTTTTCATGATCTACAAAATTGTTTGTAAGAGAAAACACTCAACAAATCAAAATATCCCTCTGTACTGAAGTGAATCGAATAAAATTTGCTGCGTTTATGCTGTTGGCCCAGGAGCACCTCGCGCTTATGCAAGGCTTCAGCGCTGCCATCTTATATGGAAAAATTATAAGATTAAACGAACTTACCTTAAGTGATGTTTGATCTTAATTATATTACCGCCCCTTCCGAATAGATCACTATGTAGTTTACTCTTCTTCCGCTAGGTGGTGCACGCATTTTTTAAAGCTAGTTAAAAATGGTCCTCCTCGGATAGCCCGCGCCTGCATCTCATGAATTCATTATTTTCAAAGCAAAAACACTGTTGCAAATAGAATAGATCACGGGTTACGGGAGGGAGGGAGTGATCTATTCGGAAGGGGCGGTAATATAATTAAGATCAAACATCACTTAAGGTAAGTTCGTTTAATCTTATAATTATATTTCCCGCCCCTTCCTCTAGATCACTATGTAGATGTTCAAAGTAGCTTATTTGCAACAGATGTAGAGGAATAAGAGACAAAGATGCTAATATAAACATTTATCAATTTAATGCAATAAATTTTAATTAATATAAAATAACGATGAACAGAGTAATGACGCAGTTATAGTAGTCAAAGGATCCAAAAAATAATAGTGTAACCTAAGTAACTGAAAGTAAAAAGTACATAATAGCAACATTAGCCTAAAACTAAAATTTTTGTATATTTTTTCTTATTTTTAATTTCTACTGGTAAATCAAATTAAATTCTATTTATCCTAAAACAGCGTTGGTAAACAGTTCCTCATTTGCTACAGGTTTGTTATAAAAAGGTGCAAACACTTTTGATGAGGCAGTCCAACCTGCTATGTTTCTTATGGTATCAATATTTACGCCTTTTCTGGCTGCTGCGGATGTTGAGGCATGCCCAGCGATGTCACTGGGCATGCCTCGTACTATGCTACTATGTGCGGTAGATATTGACGTGTCCAGTCCACTTTTCTGCAGAGCTAGACGAAACCAGCGGCTAATAGACTGGGATGTTGCCGCTCTATAGGGCTTTTTATAAGTAATAAATAATTTTGGCAGTTTGTTGGACTGTCTCAGTTCTTTTGTTCTTGTTAAATAACAACAGAGTACACTAGCCGTGCAAAGTTGGAGTCTATTATTAAAGAATGACAAAGTCAATATAGGCTGAAAATTATTTGGAGCTGTTGTTTTAATTCTTGCCGGAATTTTAATTTCCACCCTCTCTGTCAAAATCTGTATATTTTGTAACTCTATTAGAGAAAGTGTTTGCACTCTGTGCGCTGTTGTTAAAGCCATTAACATAGATAATTTATGAGTTAGACGCTCCATACTGAGCTCTTCGTTGGGGAAGTACTCTTCCAAGTAATTTAAAACTATGACAGGATCCCAGGTTACTTTATATTTGGGTAAGGTAGGGCGTAATTTAAAAATCCATCTAAAAAATCTTTTTACTGTGGGATTCATTCCGATCTCGGGAAATATTATTAGGGCTAGTGCTGAGCGTACAGTGTTTTGAGAACTATATGACATTCCCCTCTGCACCATTGATTGCCGGATAAAAAACCTGCTACCAGGGAAAGCTTTGGATGAAGTTTGTGAGGTTTTCCGTCGCTAGAAAGTAATAAACTGCGATGAGGTGAAAAAACCAGAGGTGGTTTTATCAGTAAAGATTTAAATAAAGGATACCATGGTTGACTTGGCCACAACGGAACTATCACTGCCCTGAGCCTCGTCAGAAATAATTTTTTGAAGTACCCTGGTAACCAAAGAAAATGGTGGAAAGCCATAAAAACTGAGGTCAGTCCAGGGAACTGTGAATGCATCTACACATTCAGGGTCATGGTCCCTGAACCAAGAGGCAAACCTCTTGCATTTAGAGTCATTCCTGGATGCAAATAAATCAATTTCCGGGGTTTGAAGTCTTACACAGATTTTTTGGAAGGCGTATGTGGCTAGTTCGAATTCTGTTTCGTTATCTAAACGGCGTGACTCCTTATCGGCCTCTAAATTCTTTCGAGGTTCTATAATATAGGATGCGAAAATGAATAGATTTTTTCCCTCCATATTTGTTTGGTTAATTTATTAAGGTGTGGAAATTGAACGCCGCCCATTCTATTTATATAAGATATAGCAGAGGTATTATCAATGCGCAACAAAATGTCAGAGTTAGAGAGGTTACGAGCAAAACATTTGAATCCGAAAAAGGCAGCAAATAGCTCTAAATAATTTATATTATGCTCTTTCTCACTCTCTGACCAAAAACCATGAACAGTACAGCCGTTACAAAATAGACACCAACCTGATTTTGAGCTGTCGCTAAATATTTCTAATTTAAATTTTGGGGGAATAATAGTTTTGGTACTTGAAAGGTGAGACATCCACCAAGAGAACTCATCTAAGACATTTTTGGAATTGAGATTTTGTGATTGTAAGATCCTTTAGGTTTTTGTAGCTCTAAAAATTTTGCCCGTTCACTGAAAAAATCGTTTGGACTTTTTTTCTTTCCCACAAAATTGTGTGTCTTTGTAGAGCAATTTACTCTAATTGGATTATTAGTAACAACAGTTTTTATACATTTTCATACAC
This sequence comes from Philopedon plagiatum, assembly GCA_963971165.1. Taxonomy (NCBI): domain Eukaryota; kingdom Metazoa; phylum Arthropoda; class Insecta; order Coleoptera; family Curculionidae; genus Philopedon; species Philopedon plagiatum. The sequence continues at coordinate 58,049,819 of OZ020191.1, forward strand.
TTGTAGCAAATTTTGCTACAAATTGGTCTTGGACGTTTTTGAGAACAAATTGTTGGAAAAAGGTACACAATTGTAGCGAAACATCCCACAATGTCTTTTCAGTGTTCACAATTCTTTGTGTAAACCCAACCGTACTTGATGGCGGGAGCAGATGCTACTGCTTTTCCAACAAGTTTGGCAAAATTTCTAATTGTTATATATTTTTTATTTTCAATTTTACATACATATATTATTGTTATCGCCCTGCATATTGGTTGCAACTGCAGCCCTGCATCTATCGAAGAGTCTGCTGTGCTTTAAATTTGTTATGAATTAGGATTATACGCCAGCACGTGAAATACGATACCCGTCTCAAGTGCTGGCTAATGACTTTTGGGTGTTTGGTAAAGGAACGGCCGATAGGCATTCTTTTTACGAATTCCGTGTACTACTTTCCGCTCAATATACGTATTTTTCTATTAATTGTATTTAATTTAATTTGTCGTAGTTTACATTATTTAGTATGTTGCGTTGTTTATCTTCTGGAAGGGTCACCGACATATTAACAGAGTTGTAAATATAACCTAAGTATTTTATTGCCTGACAGGGAACAAATATACCTACTCTTATCCTCGTTTATTACAAAACCTAAACTTAATAAAATCATTTTGGTTTCACAGACGTTAAATAAACAAACCTCATAAAATAAGTCGGCCCAAGCAGTAAAAAGTCATCGATGAATACTACGCATAAAAAATCCCTTGCTCTTAAATGGGATAAAACGGGCTCTACTAATTTTGTGAAAACAAACGGTGCTGTGTTGAGACCAAATGGTAAACAGTTATACTCATAAATATTATTTAGAAATTTAAACCTTAGATATTTTCTGTGATTCTTATGAATAGGGATTAGGTGATAGACGTCTTTTAAGTCAAGCGAGGCAAAATAAGCAGACTTAGTAATTAATTTTATTACTGTTTTATGATCTTCAATTTTAAAATGTTCCGTGTGCACAAATTTGTTTAAGTTTTTTAAATTCAAAATTAATCTTTGGTGTAAGACATATGTTAGAAATAAATTGATTTTTGTGTGGGAGGCATTTGCTAACTGCTCGCAAAGATTCAAGTCTTTTGATTTCACTTGACAGAAAAATCATTTCCTTTGATGACCATTTAGGTTTAAGAGGAATATTTCTTTGTTCTGGGTTTTGTAAAAACGGAATAGAATAGCCCTGAACCCAGGAAAGTAAGACTTTATCTGATGTGATACTTTGCCAAGTCTAGCAGAACTGTTGTAATCTACCACAAAGATAGTTTTCCTAGGTCACGAGCAGCTCTCACACGGTCGCCTAAATTGCTGCCAAAAAACCGACCATCAACAGTCACGTCAGTTAGAGTAGTTCTGAGTGACTTCAACGTTTGGTGATATCAATTTTCGTCGACAGCAGGATTCCTTATAATGGATATCTGAAAGTAGGCGACCAACATCCCCCAATATGCCAATTAGAGTTTGGCATCTCTCCTCCCCCTTTTCTTCCAATATCAGGGTTAGAGCCTTGCCAACGCCTGTAAGTGCTGCCCCCTGAAATAAAGTAAAAAGGAAAATATATATTTAAGATCATAGATAACTCTTGACTGAAAATGATTCTACCAAAGCCTCGATGGCTTGTAGTTTTAGACAGAAATATATATTTTTTTTTTATTTGATCAAAACTCGTTGACGTGGATGAACGTCATAACTTCAGCGTCAAAACTCGTTGACATGAGTGATGTCGAAAATAAAATATTTTTGCGTCAAAACTCGTTGACGTAAGGGACGTCATGACTTAAGCATTTTTGCGTCAAAACTCGTTGACGGTGATGTCATCATAACTTAAGTATTTTTGCGTCAAAACTCGTTGACGGAAATGATATCATAACTTAAGTATTTTGCGTCAAAACTCGTTGACGTAAGAATTTTTGCGTCAAAACTCGTTGACGTAAGTATTTTGCGTCAAGACTCGTTGACGGGAATGACATCATAACTTAAGTATTTTTTGCGTCAAAACTCGTTGACGGAAATGACATCATAACTAAAGACTTTCGCGTCAAAGCTCGTTGACGTGAATGACGTCATAACTTAAGTATGCTTCCGTCAAAACTCGTTGACGGTAATGTCATCATAACTTAAGTATTTTTGCGTCAAAACTCGTTGACGGAAATGACATCATAACTTAAGGATTTTTGCGTCAAAACTCGTTGACGAAAATGACATCATAACTTAAGTATTTTTGCGTCAAAACTCGTTGACGTAAGAATTTTTGCGTCAAAACTCGTTGACGTAAGTATTTTGTGTCAAGACTAGTTGACGGGAATGACAGTACAAATCTTATATTTGCGTCTGTCCAAAAAAAAATATGTAGCTACTTACATTCGTTGTCTGACAATTCATAATTCACAAACTGCGGTAGCACCGGCTGAGGTAACTTACTCTCCTGACTGGTGCTCTCGGCGGCTTCAGCTTCAGATAATTCTGACGAACTCGATGCACATTGTCTAATTCGATCCTTTCCTCTCTTTAAACGAAACACTTTGTCGCACAAAGAATGTAATTGTTTTAAAATTATATTGCAGTCAAAATCATCTTCCGAACTGAAATCCGAACGATCGGGCGAAGGACCGCGAACTTTTCTTTTACTCATCCCGGCGCACGTGTAGCTTAGCGGGCTTAACCACCGACACGCAAGAGAATAATGAATTCATGAGATGCAGGCGCGGGCTATCCGAGGAGGACCATTTTTAACTAGCTTTAAAAAATGCGTGCACCACCTAGCGGAAGAAGAGTAAACTACATAGTGATCTAGAGGAAGGGGCGGGAAATATAATAAGAATATTTCATACATCCGCAATGGATTTTTGATTTACTTTTTTTCTAGGCACAAAAGTCTTAAAGTCTCATCCACTTTTCAGACCCCTTGACTGGTGTTAGTATAAAAGTCTTTCAAAAAATACCTACCACTAAAAGCAGTGTTACCTTTTTTAATTTCTAGTTTTAATGATACATTTCTTAAAACTAGATAATTTACCTTTCGTCCTAATGCCATTTATTTAATACAATATATTGAACGGAGATTTAAAACAAAAAAAAATCATTCGGTTAAATTTTCTAATTAACTATTTTCAAAATTTTATTTAGGTACATTTTTTCTTAAATTAGGGTTACATGCACCTTGCATATCTACAGTAAACAAAATAAATTTTGCTAAATATAATTTTTTTGTAAATTTCTTATCGAAGTACTTTTATCACAACCTGTGTGGAATATGAATGCTTTCTTATGACAATCCATAAATAGTAACTTTTAATAAAAAGAAAATGAAAATTTGACCACCTGAGTAAAAACTATAAAATACAATATAACTTTAAGTAAAGTGTTTTTCTATTCTAATAAATAGTAAAAATGTTACTTTATACATTCAAACTCTGATTTTGACCATGGTGCATAACTGGAAAGTGAAGCTCCCTTTCTTCTTTTTCCATATACTGAACATCATTTGAAGATACTTCTTTCATGTCCATAAACAGATAAAGAAAGCACAGGAACAAAAACTAAAATGATTAATAATAATTATTGATATTATCATTTAATCACTGGAAGCCTCAATGTTATGGCCAATTTACTTAGAAGATACATAACCTGGTGCAATGTAACATAATTGCTGTTATATGCTTGCATTTTATCCTAAGCCAGCCGTACAGGAACTTCTCATATTGTTAAGTTCTAGTTGATCCGGGGAAATTTTAAAAGTCCCAGTAATTTCATGAGGTTGAGTTGAGAGATGTTTGAAGACATACACACATAAGTAATTTTAATGAACGAACCTAAAACAAAAATTTCAAAAGAAGTTACAAAATGTGTATCGGTAGGTAGGTACTTGAATAACACAGAAAAAATGTGAAAATATGTCATTAACACATTGATATTTTGTCCCTACAAAGTATAATACTAGCAAGCCCAAATGCTTTAGGTTTCTCATCTTTATTCCTACAAAATGTTGGCAAGCCTAAATGTTTCAAATAATACTATCTATGAATTTCCTAAGATAATTAATTTAAAAGTCATTCCATGATCTATTTTAAGATAGAGACTTCTAATAGAAAAGTACTTAAATAACGGTTCTTATTTACTTTACAGACATTAGATGTAAATATAACATAATCATCCCTCGAGTCAACTTTTTGTTAAATGTTATTAGTTTTGTATTATTGAAAATTTTTAACTTTTAAGTTTATAATCCCTTGATTATAAATATAAATATACTGATTGTAGTTAACGATTCTTCGTTTCCTGATATTCCCAAGAGTAAATAAAACTACTCGAAGATTATCTTGTATAATGTACAAATCTGTCTAATGATGGTAAACAAAACTCATTTTAAATTCCGCTTTATGTAATGACTAGTATTAATATTTCTTTATAAAGAACTACGTACCGTTTTTTTTCTAAAATTCCATGTATTTATGTGTTTGGCGTTTAAAAGTTTTTCCCTTCAATCACAGTCCTAAAGGCAGGGGGTCCCTCAAGAAATTTAAAAAGAGTCAAAAGGGTTAAAAACATGTAGCTACAATGTCGAAACTCACAAAAAGTTTTAAAAAACTATAGGATTTTCCTAATAAATACTAATAATCAGGAACTACGAGTAAAAACCGCACAGTTGTCAGTAACCTAAAAGTAGGGTTAGCTTTAGTTTGACAATCGTCACAAGTGCGAATTACCGCACAGGTTCCTGTAATTTTTCATCTAGATTGCCATGTTTGGCCGTTAAAAATCAGCTGATCGAGGAGGTGACAACGCAGACTTCCTTAATTTGGATCGCCAATAAAGCACACATTTCAAAATGACAACTTCATTTGACAGTCATCGTTTACCTTGACTGGTGCTCGCAAATACGGGGCCATAAAAAAGGAGAAATATGATGTCTGTAGATTGCTAAATATCATTATAGTGTAGAATTACCCTTAGATATGCTAGGTGGGTTGCGTACTGTTGCAGCCTACTCTCTTACTCTCTATTATTAGTATGACAGAAACAGAGCAGTTGTTTTATGTAACTATGTAAAAGCATATAAAAAAAGCATTGTTTCTATCGAACGTTTCTTCTTTGTAATTTGGCTAAATAAAAGTAATTGTATGTAAAAACATGGTTTTTTACTGAAGAATACACTACAAATGGCGACGAGTATAAAAGTACAGTGAAGACGCAGGCAAAATAAGTATTTAATTGTGAAGATTCCAGGTTCAAGGTGAACGATATGGCTGAAGAGGCCAGGGTGGCCACAGCAGTAATGTATAGAGCTCCAGTTGGATCAATCTCAGAGTACAGACCCGATGAGGATTGGCAAATGTGGGTAGAAAGATTGGAACAATATTTTGCAGCGAATTACATAGAAGATGATAAAAAGGTACCAGTTTTATTAACTCTAGTGGGTGAACAAGCATACAGGACCTTAAGAGATTTATGTGATCCGGAATTACCCAAAAGTAAAACGTATAATGAATTGTGTATGATTTTGACAAGTCAGTTTTCAAAACGTATATCAGTTTTTAAAGAACGTATTGAGTTTTATGGACTAAGGCAGTTCGAAAATGAAAGCATAAGACAGTGGTATGCAAGAGTAAAAAATAAAGCAAGTCATTGCAAGTTTGGTGTAAACTTAAAAGAAATTTTAAAAGACCGATTTGTGTCAGGGCTTCGACGTAACATGATTTTGGATAGAGTATGTGAAGAAGAGCACACAAAATCACTGGAACAAATCCTGGAAGTAGCAGTAAATAAAGAAGCGGCACTGGCAACATCTTTGCAGGGATCTCAACAATTGCATCGCTTGTCGATTAATAGGGGAAGCAAGGGCAGCCACAGTGGGACAGGACGAATGCAGCAGAGGTATGAGACTGGGTAAGGAACAAAAAAGGATGGAAAAAATTATAATAATAGGAAAAACAAGATGCCTTGTAAGTGTAAATGTTGTGGTTATGATAATCATAAGACGGAAAACTGTAAGTACGCTAAATATAAATGCAAAAATTGTAAAAAAGTAGGGCATTTAGCTAAGGTTTGTGGTCAACAAACTAATTATGTAGAAATTAATGACGTACAGATTGACAATGACATTGATAATGACATTGACAATGACATTGATAATGAAGTTTTTGACTACATGGAAATTTATTATGTAAATAATGGTACAGAGTACGTAAGGCCTACAAGGGTTAGTTTGTGGATCAATGATAAAAATTTAGAGATGGAGTTAGACTCCGGTGCTGGAATATCAGTGATTCCAGAAAGTATTTTCAATGAGAATTTTAAGGGCTGCATATTAAAAAATACCAATGTTAAATTAAGATGTTACGATGGTAGTATGATTAAACCTGAAGGGGAATTTTATGTGACAATTAAATTTGACGACAAGGTATTTGAAGGTTGTATGTTAATTGTTGTTAAAAATGGGTCAACACCATTAATGGGTAGGGATCTTATTAAACTTTTAAATATTAAAATAGATTTTTCACAGGAAAATAATTGTAATTTAAATAGGGTACAAGATACAGAACAAAATGTACTCAGTGCTATGTTAGATAAATTTAAAAATTTATTTGATGACAAGTTAGGCTTGTACAAATATGACAAAATAGAGTTGAAGGTTAAGCCAGACTCTAAACCAATTTTTTGCAAGCCTAGGCCCGTACCTTTTCTATTTAAAGAAAAAATTAATAAAGAATTAGATCTTTTGGAAAGTAGAGGCGTGATTACCTTGATTGAAAATTCAAAATGGGGGACACCCTTAGTTCCGGTATTAAAAGAGGGGGGACAAATTAGGCTTTGTGCAGATTATAAAGTAACGGTTAATAAGTATTTGGAAGACTTTAATCACCCATTACCGCGAATTGAGGAATTGTTTACTGAATTGCAGGGTGGTGAATTCTTTACTAAATTAGATTTATCGAATGCCTATAATCAGTTAGAATTAGCGGAAGATACAAAGGTATTACTAGCATGGAGTACGCATCGAGGCATTTATAAGGTTAATAGATTACCGTTCGGTACTAAGCCAGCTTGTTCGATTTTTCAAAAAATCATTGAAAAGGTTGTGCAAGGCGCAAAAGGAACGATAAATTTTCTAATTTGGCTAAATAACGCAGGTCGTGTTCGTCGAGAAAAGATCAGGCCAGAAACTAATGGGCTGAGTAATAGTGCTGCTCCGAGGCCGGAATCGGTTGAATGGCCCCAAAAGCAACAGCAACCACAACCGCAACTACAGTCGCAGTTACCGCCTAAAAATAAAGAAGAAGAACCAAAAGCGAATGACGCAACTGACGGCTTTAAGGTGATTAGAAGTAGACGTCAAGAAAAGGCTATCAAGAAAAATCGTCATAAGTCAATCAAATTTGGAGAACAAGAAAGTAAGGATGCCGACAGTACATGGCAAGGAAAAGATAGGAAGATCTGGCTGTTTTTGTCAAAAATTGGCGAAAACATCACTGAAGAAATTATATCGGCTCACATCACAAAAAATGCGAGCGTCGACGCTGACCAGGTTAAAATCAAACAGTGCGTACCCAAAGCGCAGAGAAGCAGGAATAAATGTTTCATGATCGGGGTAAGCCCTAATCTTAAGGACACAATTTATGATCCAGGTTTTTGGCCACGTGGAGTAGCATTTGAAAGGTTTGACTTTAGGTCGGGCAGAAATATTTTAGATCAGACATAATATCGCACCTTAATCAAATCACTGAAGCAGTGGATTCATACAGTTACATCAGTGTTGCTCATTTGAACATCCGCAGCTTAAACAGCAAAGTGCTTGAGCTAAACGTTCTGTTGGCTCGTGAGGACCCTGACATATTCTGTCTGTCTGAGCACTGGATGCGGGGAAACGACATAGAGAAAGTGAATGTGGATGGCTATAAGCTGGTAAGCTTCTCTTCAAGACAGGATATCCGAGGGGGCGGAACAGCAATCTACATCAAAGACACTCTACGCAGCAGTAGATGTCCTGCTACCAGTCTGGTTTCAATAAACAAAATATTCGAGTTTTCTCTCTCGGAGATAGTATGTTGTAATGGGGTTCATTTTATTATTATTACGGTTTATAGATCGCCGCAGGCTGACCTTGATGAGTTTCTCTGCTTGGTCGGTATTCTCCTGGATGAAGTTTATTGCCCGGAAAAGCACTTGGTTGTGTGTGGAGATTTTAACATCAACTTCGAGCAGGAAGGTTCCGCGTCTACAGTGTTTTTGCAATTAATGTCCAGTTATGGGCTGATACCACACGTTACTGGAACCACAAGAATGGGCATACATCTTAGTTAGTATTTTCAGTAACATTCCAATTTCAAATTTGATGTTTAATACCATTTTTACTAATATTTCAGACCATTTCGGCCAAAAGATCAGCATTCGGTCTGAGCTGAGCAATGTCAGGCCAGTCGCTATAAAAAAGAGGTTCTTTACCCACTCTAATATAGCTAACTTTCAAAATAGCTTGTATAATGAGAGCTGGGCTGACGTTGATCAGCTGACTGATGTGAATGAACAGTATGACTGCTTTAAGAATATTTTGTACTACCATTTCGATTTATCCTTTCCCGTTTCGAGCAGCCGGATCATGGCAAGCCCTTGTTGGGTAAATTCAGAAATTAAAGATTTTGCAGACCGAGTTAAGGACCTTTATATTCTCTACAAGCAAACCAATAACCAAATTATTTTCAATCAATATAAAACTGAGAAAAAATCATATCGGCAATTTTGGTCTGACGTTAAAATTTCTTTAAATGATAACAAAATCGTAAACTCCAATAACAAAAATAAAACAATGTGGAACATTTTCAACAGAGAATGTAACAAAAAGAGCAAACAGCAAAATTTTGCACTCAAAGATGATGCTAACAACATAATCGAAAACCCTCAGGAAGTTTTAAATATATTTCAAAAACAATTTACTCTACCCCAATATAATAACCAAAATCCTAATCTTAGTAAAATTACACATAACATTAAAACTTTATTTCTCACTCCTGTCGATTACACTGAAATTCATAAAATTATTATGAACCTACCAAATAAGTACTCTGCTGGAATAGATGAAATCCCCGTTTTTCTTTTAAAGCACATTAGTGACAGGATTTGCATACCATTAACTTCTATTATTAATAAATGTTTGGTTCTTGGAATCTTTCCAGATCAACTAAAAATTGCTAAAATTGTGCCCATGTACAAGAAGGGCGATACTCACAGTCCATCTAACTACAGACCTGTATCCCTGCTGGCATCGGTGTCGAAAGTCTTTGAAAGGGTCATATACACTAGATTATTGGGATTCGTTATTGACTGCAGAATACTCAAAAGTAGTCAGTATGGCTTTATACCGGGAAAATCAACAGAAATGGCCATTTTTCATGCGGTCGCTAGTATTTTTGAGAAACTTGATAATGGCGAAAGAGTGGCTGGACTTTATTTTGACCTTTCGAAGGCATTCGACACTATTGACCATGGCATTTTACTCAAAAATTGTATAGGTATGGCGTAAGGGGCGTGTGCTCCAAGCTGATCGCTTCATACCTGGAAAACAGAAGCCAGGCAGTATGTATTGTACATCATGGGCAAACACATTTTTCTGGACGTGACCCAATTGAGAGAGGCGTTCCACAGGGCTCTATCTTGGGGCCTCTGCTCTTCCTTCTGTATGTGAACGACCTGCCTGGGGGGGGGTTGTCTGCCAATACGCCGATGACACATCAGTCGTGATGTCTGCCTGCAGCCTTTCTGGACTGTCGGTGGGTTGCTCAGATACAGTGGGTGAAATGGCGCCCTGGTGTGAGAATAACTCCCTCTGCCTTAACCGTGATAAAACAGGGCTAATACTGTTCAATAAAAGGACAAATATTGAATCTTTATATGTTAACTTTAAACACAAATCCATAAAAAACATAAATTCCATAAAATTCCTGGGGGTCTCCATTGATTCCAATTTAAACTGGGAATGTCACATTTCAAACCTACAATCCAAACTAAATAGTGCGTGTGCTCTGATCCGCAGACTGCGATACAGTATGTCACCACATAATATCCAGTTGTTCTACTTTGCCTACGCTCAGTAATTGCTGAGTTATGGAATTGCTTTTTGGGGTGCCTCCCAATTCTCTACAGAGATATTCAAAACACAAAAGCGACTGTTGAGATGCATGCTCTTCCTGCATCCACGAACGTCTTGCAAACCATTTTTTAAAGAAATGGGTAACTGACAGCACCCTCACTCTATTTTCTAGCACTTGTTAAATTTGTTAAAAAGAATATCTCGAATTTCTCAACAAATAGTGATGGATATAATCAGAATATGACTATAACAACAAGAGGTGCGAATGACCTTCGTATCCCGGCACATCAGTCAACCTTTTTCGAAAGAGGGCCCTACTACCGAGGAGTCAAGGCTTTCCAACTTTTGCCACCCGAGATAAGGAATATCGATGGAGGGGAGAGATTCGGGAGGGCAGCCTGCGCGTTCGCTAAAGATAAATGTTTTTATTCATTTACATTTAATTATTAAGTTTTAAATTGTTACCATGGTGGACCATTTTACTGCCGATGTTGGGCATACTAGTGTGTATTATTTTTAATGTATTACTTTATTTTGTTTTAAATGCCTGTGTTACATGTTGCGTGTGGTATATTTAAGGCTTTCTTGTGACGTTGCTTTTTCACGTCTGTGATCTTGTTGGCAAGAAGGAATAAATAAAAATAAATAAAAGTAATTGTATGTAAAAACATGGTTTTTTACTGAAGAATACACTACAAGAAATATTTAACAAGAAATCGGCGATAACTCGTAAACGGGCTAATCAAAAATATTCAAAGTTGATTGATTTGTGATATCAAAATTTGAATTTGGCACAATTATAACCAAGCTTCACACCAGGTCTCTCTGGTTACAAAAAATTTCCCCTAATGATTTAGCAACCTCGTGGTTCATGATCGTTTATCAGATCACACACCATCAAAAATTTCTTGATAGTCCTTTCGACTGTAGATTTTGCAGGTATCGGTCTATTCGGATACAGAGCAGCAAACATATATATCTGACACATTTTGATAACTATTTCCTTGATAATTCTATTTAATCATCAATATTTTTTCTTCTAAAGTGTAATTCATGGCTAATATTTCCGATGTACGAGTTTTTACAAGAATAAAGCACACATTTCAAAATGACAACTTCATTTGACAGTCATCGTTTACCTTGACTGGTGCTCGCAAATACGGGGCCATAAAAAAGGAGAAATATTTAAAAAGAAATCGGCGATAACTCGTAAACGGGCTAATCAAAAATATCCAAAGTTATTCTTTTGAATGTGGGTTTTAGTGCTCCTTAATAAACCTAAATAGAATTTTTCTCTAAAATAATTAGGGAAGCCAATAATTGACACCATTTAAAATCACATGGGATTTCCTATGTCCCGCTCGACGATGCAAGAATAGGAAGAAAAGCATTAAGAGAGGATGTTGGAATATCAATATGATTAGCTCATTATTATATTCTGTGGTAATGCTTTCCTTTCTATAGTTTACTATTCTGTAGCTTTCATGTAGAGATGGCGCTACTAGTATAAAGATCGAGAATGTGTTGAAGTTGTTGAATAAGTCGTTTGTTTTTGGCATGTCATAAAAGTTGTAAAATTATTATATGGTAATAGGGTACTTGCACAATTTTTAATTTTATGTTCAATGAACTCGGTGCAGGCCCATATATTCACCCTATTTTTGTTTTTCTCTAAATCCAATGGTATTACTAGATATTTAAAAAATAAAATGTCCAATTTTAAACGCGCGCCAAAACGCTTCTAATCCGTGACGTCACTAATCAAGAAAAGTCAACGTTGCCAAATATGCTATTTGTACAATTTGATACCTTGGTACAATAGTTTAAAAAAATGTATTGTACCATATTGACATTGACAACATAACATAACCTACTTTCTGGTAATTGTTTTGATGCAAGTGAACTTTCTTTTCTATAATATTCATTTATACGTTTCGTTTCAAAATGAGCGATGTTTATATTTCATTGCAAAAATACCTGTATTAAAATGCAGGAAAAGATTTCTATTCAGGCATCGTCAGAAAACACCCAAAGACGTTGTCTGGTCTCGAGCTTTGCATCGACAAGTACTTTGTATTGACATTAATGGTGTAAGGCATTTCGACGTAAGTAAAAAATAATTCTTAATAACCCTTTTATTATCTTTTACACTGCAGTTGCATTTCATATTCGGAATAGTTTTAAAATTACTGATAGGAAGAGGGTATTTGACAGACTGGCAGTTAGCACTAAGTTCTGGAAATATGCAAATATGATAAATTATGTGTCAAGACACATATATTATTATGTGTTTTTTTGCTACCAACCTCAGAAATCTCATTTCTCTAATGAGAAGTTAAATTTCTCCCTAGGTAAATAACGATAATAAAAAATCTCCTAGGTCAATATTAATGAAAAACTTATTATATTTTTATATGAAATCTTACAAAACATTAAGTTCACTCTAATCCAAAAACCCTGAAATTATGCTAACTAAGATTGTTTTTATACTTCTAATTATACAATCTGATTCTACACACTAGTTATTGTATATTTGGCGACTCATAATTAGGGCGAAATATTAAAAATAAGTCGCACTTAAGTCGTTTATTTATCAGAGTGATGCGACACCTAAAATTGCGCCGGAAGCATTGAGACTGTTTTAGGCTATTTAGAGATTTTTTATCGGAAAAATAAAAATACCAGTGGTATGTTACAAGGATGTGAACAATAATTCAAGACCTTTTAGAAAATTGTCAAATACCCTTTCCTATATCAGTGTTTATAAGTAAGTAGATCCTTAGCATTGAACAAAAATGAAAATGAATTTTATAACTTTTAAATTTGGTTTTAGCTACCTTGTGATATAAAAAAATTATTTAAAGTGGAAAATGATGGAATTTATGAAAAAAGTAGACATGGGGGAGTAAGGAAGCTAAAATTGTTTGCTTTAAGTGAAGACATATCCCTCCAAAGCTCTTCACAATCCGTTTATGTATCTCCATATTCCACTGACAGGTTTAGTGATTATGAAAAACTATTCAGAGTGAAGCAGATATCAGGATACAGCTACATTAGTTAAGCCACATTATCAAAGCAAATAATGTTGAAATAGTGCTTGATCAACAATGTTCACCTTTTAGTCCTCCCAAGAGAAGATGAAACATTAACGAACTGCATAAAAAGCACTTCAGCTTCAGATCATCAGATACAGCTGAGGCAACTTCTGTTGCATAACCATCAACATTTTTGCCAACACCACAGTCTTCAAGTAATAATAAAAATCAATAATAATAATAATAATATTAATAAATGCCTTTACTAATTGCCAAAAAGGGAAAGTTCACACCAGATTGTATGCACTACCACTTAATCCTATGTAATGTTGAAGAAGAAAAACAGTTGACTGAAATAAATTAAAACTATTGACTAAGAAGTACCCAAAATAGAATAAAATGCTAAACAATTTTGAGGCAATTTGTCTTCTAGTATGCACAAATAAATATTTTTGCATAATTTTTTATTGTTGCAATATTCTGTCACAAAATTTGGTTAAAAAATGTTATAAGTACACTTCATTTTATTTTTTCTGAATAAACTAATGTACCTACTTTATATGCATACTTCAGTGAATGTAGGCTGAACCTGCTGTTCTGATATTTCACGTTATTCAACACTTGTGTTCGATTCTTTATTTATGAAGATTGACGAAAGTTCATTATACTCGATGAATATCAAAAATTTGCTCAGGTTTCTTACACATTTAACAGTATACATAACTAATTTTACGTTTCGTTTTTTGATTTCTTACTTTCTTTTGATGTCCATGTTATTCTCTCTGTCTGTGTTTCATGTGTAAACTTCGTGTATAAAAATCGTGTATTAACAAATTGACCCTGTCCAGGCAAAGTATTGTAAGCGCCAAGAAATATTTCATTCGAGGTTCTCGGTATTGATTGAACCATCTTTGAGAGACATCAAATAAGTAAAACAGATAAGCTCTAAAAATTATTTAGTAGTGAATATCTTAAAAAACCATTGCAGGTCTTACAATTTTACATATCGTAAGCGACAACAACAAGTCATAACCTCCAAAAGAAAGTTAAAGAACAATTTGAAATATCTCGGGCGCCTTTTATTTTAGCTAACATTAAAAAATATTAGATAAATAAAGTTAGAACCAGGTAATTAATACTGCTTAACATAACATGAAATGAATAAAACTTACAACTTTTACAATAGTAATTGATAAAGAATATATTATGTATTAGCTTTTTGCGTCTCCTGTAAAATTGCAGAAATGACCCTAAAGGTACTCGCAGACTTGTACACTTTTGTGTTGCGCAACCTAAAAAAATGGCGCAACCCTTGAATTGCAAGGTGAGAACACCACTGCAATATAAAAAGTTGCGCAAGTTACTAAATGGCGCTACACTTTTCGAATTGCGTACACTTCAAAAATTGCAACGTGTGAACAGTTAAAAATACTGGAGTTGCGCAATATAAATATGGACCGACATGTCGGTTATATAATGTGGCGCAACTTCTGCCTCAGTGCAACTTTGTCTGCTTACGGAGGTTGTTTTTAAGTTTACAATAATTGTTTTTATTATTATTACGCAATTTTTTTTATAAAATTCTTCATCGCCATCCCTTAGTTCTTTTAAGAAATTAGTTACTACTTGGTAGCGGTTTCGTTTCTTAATCCATTCTTTAACCCAAGATCTTATTTTTTTACGATTTTGGCGTCTTCTAGTTTGTCGTCTTCGCAGTAAATTACAACACAGGAAGCGGCTTGTAGTTCTTCACCAGAATATATTTTCGTTTAACTAATTTAACACAATAACTGAGAATGGTAGAACGACAGAAATTTATGTACTTACTAGGGGTGTCAATCCCGACTGATTTTCTTAATCCCGGGATTTTTGAACTAATAAGTATAAATTTATACTTATTTAAAAAAATACCGCAAAACTATTAGGGCGTCCAAAGTTTTGTCTTTCAGGCTAGAATGTATTTTGTTGCAGAAAACTCCTGCAGAATAAAAACATCTCTCGGGTTCTATGCTGAATGGTTAGTAGGAATTAAAAGGGTTTTTGAAGATTACGTTAAAGTAAAACGCTCGAGCATATAAAGTAAGCTGCCTAATCACGTCTTGCAATATAATAGAACTTTTAGCTTTTTCCCATGATCATTTGTGATATACTTTTGTAGTATATCATTTTTAGTTGGCGGATTTCTAAATATTCGAACTATTTGTCTAATTCTATAAACCAATACACAGAGGTCATGATTTATTTGTAAACTTCCAAAAAGTCACTTTTTTCCAAATCTTCCACCTTATCCATAGGTACCTTCAGTGTCTTCTATATCGCTGTCGCTGTCGCTAAAGAACATTTCGAGATTATTCCCGAAAATATTAATCGATCCTGGGGTTTTCGAGTCCGGTTTATACTCCGGAATCCCGGGACTCAGGAATTTCGGGATCCCGGAATTGACACCCCTAGTACCAACTACCTTTCGCCCGCAACATCGTCCGCAGTATAAAATTTGTACTTCATTACAAACTTTGAACCCCCATTTCACCCCTTAGGGGTTGATTTATTAAAAACTGTAATAAAACATGTGTTTAAATATTTTTAGAGTACCTCTATGAAGTTTCGAGTTAATAGGACCATCTAATTTTTTTTCTCCATACAAAATTTGAACCCTGTTTCACTCCTTTAGGGGTTGAATTTTGAAAAACTATTTCTTAGTGCATGCCTACGTTATATAAGAAACCTCTCTGCAAAATTTCAAGTTTCTAGCCCAGCGGTGTGGGCTACGTCAGTCAATCAGTCAGTTTCTTCTGAATATCGTTTTTAATTCTTTTAATTCTGAATATCGTTACGTGTATACAATTGCAGCATAAGTTGCGCAATAATAAGTGGCGCATAGCGTGTGAACAGCCTGTCAACTTTTAAAAATGTCTTCAACATTTTTAAGTTGCGCAACTCATTTATGTCGCAATTTTTGACATTTTATTGCTGCTGTGTGAACATAACGAGCAATTTTATAATTGCGCAATAAAAACTTGCGCCACAAAAGTGTACAAGTCTGCGAGTACCTTTAAGTTACTCGCAGACTTGTACACTTTTGTGGCGCAAGTTTTTATTGCGCAGTTATAAAATTGCTCGTTATGTTCACACAGCAGCAATAAAATGTCAACAATTGCGACATAAATGAGTTGCGCAACTTAAAAATGTTGAAGACATTTTTAAAAGTTGACAGGCTGTTCACACGCTATGCGCCACTTATTACTGCGCAACTTATGCTGCAATTTTATACACGTTTAAAAACGATATTCAGAATTAAAAACGATATTCAGAAGAAACTGACTGATTGACTGACGTACCCCACACCGCTGGGCTAGAAACTTGAAATTTTGCAGAGAGGTTTCTTATATAACGTAGGCATGCACGAAGAAATAGTTTTTCAAAATTGAACCCCTAAGGGAGTGAAACAGGGTTCAAATTTTGTATGGAAAAATTCATAGAGGTACTCTAAAAATATTTAAACACATGTTTTATTACAGTTTTTAATAAATCAGCCCCTAAGGGGTGAAATGGGGGTTCAAAGTTTGTAATGAAGTACAATTTCTATACTGCGGACGATGTTGCGGGCGAAAGGTAGTTGGTACTAGGGGTGTCAATTGCGGGATCCCGAAATTCCTGAGTCCCGGGATTCCGGAGTATAAACCGGACTCGAAAACCCCAGGATCGATTAATATTTTCGGGAATAATCTCGAAATGTTCTTTAGCGACAGCGATATAGAAGACACTGAAGGTACCTATGGATAAGGTGGAAGTTTTGGAAAAAGTGACTTTTTGGAAGTAATCATTATACAAATAAATCATGACCTCTGTGTATTGGTTTATAGAATTAGACAAATAGTTCGAACATTTAGAAATCCGCCAACTAAAAATGATATACTACAAAAGTATATCAAAAATGATCATGGGAAAAAGCTAAAAGTTCTATTATATTGCAAGACGTGATTGGGCAGCTTACTTTATATGCTCGAGCGTTTTACTTTAACGTAATCTTCAAAAACCCTTTTAATTCCTACTAACCATTCAGCATAGAACCCGAGAGATGTTTTTCTTCTGCAGGAGTTTTCTGCAACAAAATACATTCTAGCCTGAAAGACAAAACTTTGGACGCCCTAATAGTTTTGCGGTATTTTTTTAAATAAGTATAAATTTATACTTATTAGTTCAAAAATCCAGGAATTAAGAAAATCAGTCGGGATTGACACCCCTCGTAAGTACATAAATTTCTGTCGTTCTACCATTTTCAGTTATTGTGTTAAATTAGTTAAACGAAAATGTATTCTGCTGAAGAACTACAAGGCGCTTCCTGTGTTGTAATTTACTGCGAAGACGACAAAATAGAAGACGCCAAAATCGTAGAAAATAAGAATTTGGGTTAAAGAATGAATTAAGAAACGAAACCGTTACCAAGTAGTAACTAATTTCTTAAAACAACTAAGGGATGGCGATGAAGAATTCTATAAAACAAAAATTTGCGTAATAATAATAAAAAAAATTATTGTAAACTTAAAAACAACCTCCGTAAGCAGACAAAGTTGCACTGAGGCAGAAGTTGCGCCACATTATATAACCGACATGTCGGTCCATATTTATATTGCGCAACTCCAGTATTTTTAACTGTTCACACGTTGCAATTTTTGAAGTGTACGCAATTCGAAAAGTGTAGCGCCACTTAGTAACTTGCGCAACTTTTTATATTGCAGTGGTGTTCACACCTTGCAATTCAAGGGTTGCGCCATTTTTTTAGGTTGCGCAACACAAAAGTGTACAAGTCTGCCAGTACCTTTAGAATACCTTGCCTGGACATGGACGAAATATATATTAATGGTGTAGATTAAAAATTATTTTCTTGTCTGTTGTTGGTAACCTCGTTATGTGGAATAGTCGCTAAATGTTGATCTTTGCTACTACCTGTACTATATAAAAATAAATAGGATCAATTGCTCACGACTTTTTTTTCAAAATGTAAAGTTGTTTATTGTAAAAAAATATATAGACAAAGCTACAGCGGTTAAAAAATGAATTTTTATTATACTTCTTTGAAAACACCTTATTTTCATCTGTTTTAGTAATAATGTAAGATGGGCTTTTTCGGGCTAGCGCACGGAAAGAGCGCACGGAAAAAATTTTCCTGGTCTCCAGTTCTTTCAGTGTGCTGAATGAAGATACCGACTATTTTTTGGCTTTAAAATAGAAATATAGGTATAGGAAAATAAACTAAACTCAAGAAAGTCTATATGCTATCTGATATTTAATATGTACCTATTTTGTATTTTATTTCGTAAATATTTGAATATTTAGATGAATTTCTGAAATATTTTTTGACGTTTTGTCAATCTTATCTGACATAGACAAATTTAAATCACCTTTTAAATGATTTGAAAGTTACCATGAAAACGCATCATACCTGCCAAAGACCATATTGTCAGCGTTGTTAATTTTCTGTCAATTAAATTCATTCTAATAAAATGGTGAAAATAAAAATATTCCAAGTTTATTTTGTATGTATGTATTTTTTTATGTTATATTTTGTTTTATGTTATCGTTTTCAAAGAAGTATAATAAAAAATATCGTTCATTACACGTCCAGAAATGGATTTTCCGTGCTTGCTTGACTTCCCGTGTTCGGCTGCGCCTCACACGAGAATTTGTCAAGCGCGCACAGAAAAATCCTTTTTTCCGGACTGGTAATGAAATATACTATTTACATTATTGAAATTAATTTTCTTTCTTTATGCTTTTTATCTAGTGCTAGTATCTAGTTTTTAAATTATTTTTTGGTTCCATTTTTGTATTTTTATTAAAGTCCAGTTACATTTAAATACCACTACTGGGCACACTTAAGTGAAGAAATAAAACTACATAATACGTATTATGTCAATATTTTAATTAACATATGAAAAATATTGTTACGCTATAATGTTTCAGCTGCATTAATGATGGACTTAAAAATCTTAATCACAGTTAACATAAGATATATATATTTTTTTATTTATTTCAAACGCAGGGCCTGTTTCAGAAAGAATGCCTTTCTGGCATCTGGGAATGCCCCAAACAAAGGATAATTATGGGATAATAAGAGTTAACTTCACTTTCTAATACTTCAACAACTTTTCCAACGCTTTACCGTGTCCCCCGGTTACTGTTTCCAAAAGAGATCTAGCTGCTGTCTTGCACCATGCCAATTCAGAAATTTTTAAAGTGGATATTTTTCGATAGTGTAAGTCACGCGACAACTTTTATATGCAGCTTCACACTGTTTTAAAGTCATGATTTGGTTTACAAATCTAATAAATTCTGTGGTGCTCCCACCACTTTGTAAAACTTGTAAAATCAACTTGTGCATACTAAGGTCACTTAAAGATTAACAGAATAATGCTTTAACAGCTGCATTGAGATGTCAACCAACTAGCAACGCCTTTTCAAATATTTTGTGTCACAATTTTTGGCTACTTTGTTGCTAATTTATTACGTTATTTTTATTTCTTTTTTGATTCTGGGTCTGCTAGATGCCAGTCAAGCCAGCAGGGCCACATAGCCTTTTCCAATTTTTTTATATCATAATTTTGAGTCATTTTATTGCTAGTTTCTCCCTAATTTGAATTTTTTTGCTTTTTTTTTATCTTCTGACAGCCCACGAAGACCGAGGTCTAAGTACTATGTACCGTGGGTGTACTGGGGAATTGACTCACACATCCAGAGCTGGAAACATCCGTTGGGATTTCACCAGCCCTTTTTAAGAGGATGTGTGGGGTGGTACCACCTCGGTCGAGGAAGAATTCCTCTACCACCTTCCACTTTTTGTGACAATCGTACTAAATGTCTGGCCACACTTTTTTTATTAAGCGTGCGGCTGGGCCAGGATTCGAACCTGGTCTAGTGCCGGAGACGCGTCACAAACCCAGCGCGTTGAACTACTGGGCTATTGCTCCGGCATGCTCTTCGTTTTTTCTAAATAACGTGTGGCTCTGCTAGCTTGAGTTCAAGCTAGCAGAGCCATGCTGAGTAACCACTAAACCAAGTTCTTTTAGTAAGTATTTTTATACTGAATTTTTGGCCAATTAATTTTCCTTAAAGTATGTACCGAGAAAAAAAAATTAACTATTAAAAAACAGCGCTTTTTACTTTCGTCATTAGAGGAATCAAATATTTTAACCTAAACCACGAAACTTTATAACATGTGAGTAAAGGCTACTTTATTTATAATTTATTACCCCATTTTTAATTTTCTTGCTACTACTTGTAAAAAAAAAATATTGCTTTGCTGACTTGAGTTCAAGCTAGCAAAGCCACGTTAAAAAACCACAAAACATTTTTTTCCTAAATGTTTTTTACTGGAATTTTTGGCCAGTTAATTGCCTCAGAAATATGTACAGGGAGTGAGAAGAAAATAACCTTAAAAAAAATAGTGCTTTTCAATTTAGTCAATAGAGGAATAAAAGACTAGTACCCAAAACTAGGAAATATTAACTTTATAAGTTTTTTAAGAAAACGAAGAGAACAAGAATTAAAAATGGGGTAGTAAATTAGCATTAGATTAGTCTTAGAACATGGTAGATACTCATAGATTATAAAGTTGTTATTTTGTGGTTTTAGGTAATAGCATTTGATTCCTCTAACGATGAAACTGAAGAGCATTGTTTTTTTTTCTAACGGTTTATTGGTTTTAGTCTCTGTAGATATTTCGGGGGCAATTAATTGGCCAAAAAATCCAGTATAAAAATACTTGGTTTAGTGGGTATTCAGCGCGGCTCTGCTAACTTGAACTTAAGCTAGCGGAGACGCACAAAATATTAAAAATAAGCAAATTAGCAATAAAACAGCCAAAAATTATGACTTAAGAAATTTTTTTTAAAGGTAAAGGCGTTGTCTGCTAGCTTGACTGACATTAGCTTGAGTTCAAGATAGCAGAGTCACGCTGAGTAACCACTAAACTAAGGTATTTTCCTAAATATTTTAATACTTAAGACTAAGAAAAAAATAACAGGTTGACAGGTTATTTTTTCTCAGCGTCTACACATATTTCAGGGGCAATTCATTCAATAATGTTTAGAAAATAATTTAGTCATTATTTAGCGTGGCTCTGTAGGATGAACTCAAGCTAGCAGAGCTACACGTTTTCTTTTTTAAATCGAGCAGAAAAAAAAATAAAAATAAGGAAATAAATTCGCAATAAAATAGCAAAAACTTTATATGAGAAAATATTTGAAAGGGCGTTGTAGATCTGCAAACTTGATTAATATACTGAAGGCCTAGTTGCAGAGACATTTCTAATTACAGCTTGTAAAAAGATCTCAAGTCCTGACAATGGTAGACTTTTAGGGGGAGAGGCCTCAAAATCTTCAACTTTTAAATTTTTACTGTGGTTCCAACCCTAGAACCTTTTAATTATTTCCAATAGCACTGGGTTTCTGTTGGCGATAGTTCTTCGCTGCACCTGCGAATCTACATGGGAAAAACTACCGCGTTGCCTACAGCCACCTGAAATCAAAGAAATCCTTCAGAATACATTATATATAAATATATAGTGCTTTTTTTAACTCGGGACACGGGATTTGCATGGTAATTGTTACACCCCATGTTAACTTTTGTTCCACTAAAAATTTTGGGGCAAATCTCGGCCGGTACATATTTTAGGGTTGTCAATTCGCGTTGAACGTTTTTTTTAGCAATTCCATACCAATTTCAGGAAAATCTATTATTTTTGTACGATAAATTACAGTTTTTTAGTCCTTGTATATTTAGTTACCAGGGACAAATTAATTTAAACAATGCATTTAACTGTCAAAATCAAATACCTGACATACAGAGGTTAAAAAAAATTGCGTTTTACCAAAAAAAGAAGTAATTTTTTACATCTTTGATAGACTTACTGGTAAAAATAAGTCACTTGTCTACGGATTTAAATAACCTCTGTTGCAAATTTTGTCTTTTAGTTCCGAGTAGAACAAAAGTTAACATTGTGGTGAAAAATTTACTACGCAAATCTCATGTCTCGAGTTAAAAAAAGGACAGTGTATATAATATATACACTGATATATATCTTATTTGTGAAAGTTTTCTTGGGTCTATCTATTTTGTGAAAACAAACATAAAATTTAAAAATTTGCAACGTTTCGCACATTTATTATCAATATTGTGCTTCTTCAGGCTTCCTTGGAATGTGTGCAATTACATGATCTAAAAATACTTCTGAGTTGTTCGTCAAGGAATGACGTTATTCTGTGACGAACAACTCGCAAGCATTTTTAGATCATGTAATTCCACACATTCCAAGGAAGCCCGAAGAAGCACAATATTGATAAATAATAAATGTGCGAAACATGAATTTTTAAATTTTATGTTTTCACAAAATAGCCTCGACCCAAGAAAATTTTCAGAAAAAAAATATTATATGTATGGCCAAAGAATAAAAAAGACAATAAAATATAATATACAGTGTGTCTACTTAAGTTCTCTACATATGGGAAAAGTTACTGTTTATAAAAAGTTCTGCTTTCTGAAAAAATAATATTAGACTATTAAAACTTGAAGTTGCATGTACAGAGTGGTCAGGAAATAGAAAAATTTAAAATTAACCCAAGAGGGAAGTACCCTTAATTTCTATTTTAGAGCAAAATGAAATAAGAAAATGTTACTTAGAATTAAAAGTTAAATCTAAGTTTAAATACATTGCTTTTTATTAAAAAATAATTTTAAAAATTTAAATAGGCTAATTCTTAATTCTACCACCAATGTCTTGCCACCTTTTCCCACCTAAATTCTAGCAAACTTTCGTTATTTGTGGATAATTGATTAGTGACTAAATGATCATTAACTTGAGTTGCATATTTACATGTATTTAGTCATTTAAAAAATAATTACATATTTAAATTTTTAATATTATTTTCATTTTGTAATAGAAAGCTGTGGATTTAAACTTAGATATAATTTTTAATTCTAAGTAATATTTTCTTACTTAATTTTGATCTAAAATAAAAATTAAGGGTACTTCTCTCTTGAGTCAATTTTAATTTTTTCTATTTTCTGACCACTCTGTACATGCTATTTCAAGTGTTAACAGTCATATTATTTTTTTAGTACGCAGAACTTTTTATAAAGAGTAACTTTTTTTTGTAAAATTAATAATAAAAACGTTTTCCATATGTAGAGAACTTAAGTAGACACTGTATATATACAGGGTGTTACAAAACGATGTTAAGAAATTCTGCATCTAACAATATGAAAATAAGTTTTTATAAACATGGATCCTCAAACGCTTCTTTTTCGAGATACAGGGTGCGCGAAAATGCGTTAAGATATTGACATTGGTACACGCCAGTATGTAACTGAAGGGTACCTTTAAGTGCAAAAATTAATTTTCTAATGTACTTGCATCAGTGGCGTGCGTGCTGGTAAGTCTATATTTTTAGCGGAAAAAATGACACGCCACTGGTTTTATGCAAAATTGATATCATCCCTGAAAGCCCAATTAATTCTGCGTGAAAAGTGTTCCTTAAGCTCTTTCGTTCTGACGCACCGTTTTAGAGATAAAAATTAATTTATTTCTTACAATAAAAATAAATAAAGAAAATTAATTTTTTTTACGTATTTTTTGCTCAGGAAACAGTGATTTTTGATTTACGTTTATAATAGTAGATGCTGGAAATGGCTTCTCCGTGCTTCAATACATGCTCTAAATCGTCTTCATATATTTCTCCTAACACTTTGGAATACAGGTGTAAAAATATTAAAGACCCTGTATCTCGAAAAAGAAGCGTTTGAGGATCCATGTTTATATAAACGTATGTTAATATGTTAATAAAACATATTTTTAGATGTTGAATCTTCCCTTAAAACTTCTTATCTTCTTGTAACACCCTGTATATATATGTAAATAAAAATGCATATATTTTAATTGTAGGTTATGCGGAGAACTTTTATGCCCAAAATCAAAGAGGATATATTTTTTTACTAGTTTCCTTTGACCAAAAGATAATGATTTAGACAAAGTTGTCTTGGTGCAATTTTGCTTTCTTAAAAACTTAGAGCCCTTTTTTAAACTGTTATAATTTTTGTTAGACATGCAGACTGGTTTAGAAGTTAATCACTTTCATCATATATTTTTAAATCATTTTTAAATTTTATATGAGCTTATACTATTATGCTCCCAGAGGATGCCACATACTAACTGAACACCCAAGAGGTGCTCTATTGTCATATTGTGAAGAAATATGTCAAATTCATAGAACTACACTTAATATTAATATTAACCGTTACTATATAGATAGAGGAAAGTCGCCTAATATTGGATAGTTTTTAATGACTCCCTTTTACAAAGAAACAACCCTAAATTTTTGTTACTTTCAGTTGTTTCATTCTATATCTATGTATGTGTTACCTGTTAAGACAGTTGACGTAACCCTGGAAGATAGTTTCAGACAATAATACATTTAAAAAAAACTGTCCAAATGGCCAACTGAGAAAATAATCGCCTATAATATTGGATAGGGTATCAAGTATTCGGGGAGCGGTAATATTATAAAAGGAACTATTGTATTTTATTTTATTGTGCGAGATATCTCATTGTTTTTTTCTTTGCTATAAGAAATAGTTATGCAGGTGTCCAATGTTAGGCACTATCCTAATTTTAGGTTTCTCTACTACCTACTAACTACCTGATGAAGCAGCGCAATCATAACATAGTACCACTGACTTCCACCCTCACTTCATCGACTGTTACAGTAACATTGTATTATTTACCCCTAACTTTACGTTCAGGGCAAACTTTCCCATTTAATATGCACATGTTGCTTTCTCATTCTAACTGTCCATACTTCACAAGAGCTCTTTCTGTCAGCACTAAAAGGATAAGAAGGTATACATACTATTTAATAACTGCATATTATAATACTATCAGCAATACGTTTTTAAAATTTGAATGTTAACTTGGATAATGCCTAATAGTTAGTATTGAGGCTAATAGGTACCTACTGGTATGCAAAAGATAACAGATTACATAAACTTAATCATCCATAGCATATAATTTCTAGGATTTCTATATCCATTGTTTAGAAAGCTTTAAAAAATAAGATGAATACCTAATACCAGAGACTATAAAGAATATAGTCAGACACTCGCATACACCAAAAAGCCGGTCTTCCTTGAGACATTTGGTGGGTTTACTGGTTTATGGTTTAAAAGTTTGTTTGTCCACTATTATATATGCTAAGAGTATTTAACGCTAATGGGTAATATAGAAATAATGAACGGTAATAACTAAAGAAATAATGAATGAACGGTAACAAGTAATATATACCCTTGCCTCAAAGTTAACCAAAAAGATGTGTCTTAAAGTCAACTAAAAGAAAGTAACTTTCTTTATCTTAAAGTTGACGATAACGAAGACACCCTTAAGTTAACAATAAGGTGCCTTGATGCTCGGAGCAACAGTTGCACTGTTTTATTGTCCGAGTGTTGTAGTCTCTACCTTTTGGGCGAAAGACGGCTAGCTCATGCCGAGAGTGGTGTGGGTAACGTCAAAACAAAGCAAAAGTGCCACCTGTTTTGTGCCCTCGGTAAGGCGGAGACTGTTGTATACAAATAAAAACAGGAAACTAAAAGTTTGGGCCAATAAAACAGCTTGCCCTAAAATTATTAAATTTAATATTTAAGGCAGGATCCTTCAGGGAGATTATTAATTTAATAATTAAGGCAGGATATCAATATCTTTAATATAATGTCACCATTTGATCCTTAATTAAGATGAAAAATGAATAGTTATTTACATGAAAATGAGAGCTCTGATAGCTAAGCAAATAATAATTAAAAAGCAACAAACCTAGTATCCACACATATCGTGGTCTGGTATCGATCAAATTGCCCATCTCTACTGATTCTGACAGTCAGCCTCGTCTTTCGAAAGTGATTTGAAAATTAAAGTAAGGTTAAAGTGTAATTTTTAGGAATGCAATACAAAGTTTATTTCAATGATTTTAATTTAAAGTTTGATAACATTCGAGGTGCCAAAATCAGTGACGGACACGGTTAATAATTATGTACAATAATAATAAAGATTGATACTCAATTAAGTGCACATGGACGCAAGTAATAAGGCCTTCTTACCGTGTTTGTGCATTACATTTGTTCATGACGATTTAAAGTTCATGGTACTACCTAATACAACAATATAATAAACATTACACAATTAAACGTTAGCACAAAGTTGGTGGACGGTGTAGCACTTATCAGTTGATAGTTATAATAATGGTTCCACTAGAATGGCACAGACATATCAAACCTGACATTTATGATGGTGTATAGTGTAGAGGTTGTGGTGCTCCCAGTGCTCAAGCAGTCAGATGAACGGTGTCACCAGGGCAAGCACACTCTGGAAGTATCAGGACGATGGTCTCCTGCCCTGATGTGGAAGCTCCAAGGCAGAAACGTAAGGGCAGACAGACACAGAAGACCAAATGAAGAAACCGAAGAAAAAGTAACAAAGGAATAAAGAGAACTGGGAAAAATAGGCCTGAAACAGAACCGAGCTTTAGGACGTGACCTTCAGGCATAAAATAAGGTAGGTAGATTTTGAGATATATCTGTAATATTTATAGAGTAAAATCTAAGTGAAAATTGCAGTCGTCACATATAGAAATAGATATCTAAAGTCGAAACTTACCCGAGATGGCATATGGCCTTGTCGATGATTAGAAAACGAACTTTGGGATTCTCCCCATAAAACTGTAAGAAATCCAGTCTTAACTGACGGTATGGCGTAATAAAGTGTATTACCGCGAAAATTACAGCTTAGGGTATCAAAATTCATAAAATATCCGCAAAAATGCTGCTGGACTGCTGCTGGAATGCAACTCTGCAAAATGGCTAGTCCAAGAAAAACCCAAACCGTCATCAGAAACGGCGACAGGTTCCCATCTGTCAAAGACCTAGGGACTTTTGAATCTAAGCAGTGTGACCTCTGACAACTTTTTGACATTTCAAAACAATAACAAAGTGGAATTTAACTATTTTTATTTAAAGATCAAAGATTTAAGACCCAATGCCCTAAATATGCCCAAAACATTCCCTATTACTCAAAACTGGTGTTTATTTCATTTAACCTTGTAATTTTTAGGTCTCGATTCTGAACCAAAAAAAGAACCAAGATAGGGCCTAGAACGAGTTACTAAAAAGGGCTTATCATATGTAGAACTAGAGACCAGCTCCTTTAAAGAAGATGAAGTCAGATACAATGTGTGACGATAACTGCTGAATACCCATCGATGCACTTAAAAAGGTAGAAGGTCAGTTTTTAATTATTACAATAATTTATTAGCGGGTCTACCAAATCTTATCACTATCACACTAATAACACAAGCTAATAATTATTTTATTCTTTTAGGATGACCTGAGGGACTATACACAGCTTGAGAAAATCCTTGACGACAAGGCGAACTGGAATTAAATATACTTATATCTACGTTGTACCAGGCGCGGCCCGTGAAATTTCAAAGTTGCATATCTCTGTTGCTACTTATGGGACCCATACCAAATTCAGGTTTTTTAATAGTGAGCCTACTAGGAATGTTTAAGTAAAGAAAAAAAATATTTTGCAACTTGCGAAAAAAAGTTGATTTTTTGAATTGGCCCACCTGGGTAAAAAATTAACACGCTTAGATATTTTATTTATTCTTTTTTCTAAACAAATTTTACATCGTTTTGTCGACAATTCTTAAATTTTAAGTGAAAAAATGTGTTAGTAGAGAGTTATAGTCATTTGAATTTTTCGCAACCGAAAATTTAAATTATTTTTCGGTTGACAAAATTCAAATGACTATAACTTTCTACTAACACATTGCAGCGTTCTGGGTTTAAATTGATAAATTCAACTACCCAGAAGTGCTACAAGTGCGCGGCAGCTTTTCGCCAGGAGCATTTATGGGCCGTAGGTTTTTTAATTTTCCTTTTTCCCCTTCTTTGTTTAGGTTTTCCAAGACACTAGGGCGCCACTGAGTTTTTGTTAAAGAAAAATACGCTTACAGCTTAATAAACTCAGAACTTAAGCTGATATTTGATTTTAAAAAAATGTTATAAAATTCTTTGCATGTATTTTAGCAGGCAATAAAACAAACCATTCCCCAAAATAAAATATATTTATTCTTATTTTAGAAAAGCTTGTCGACAGCTAAAAGGATTTGGTCATTAATAAAATAATACCTACTTGAACATATGGGTAGTAGATACTTAAATTAAATTACAGTATGAAAGGATATCAAATATTTTTAGTACCATTTTGGCAAGTACAGTTTAGTAAATATAAAATATACACCCTGCTACAAACAGCCTAATAAAACAGATAAGTTAAACCATCAGGTAACGCAACGAGGGTAGATACCAAAAAAAATCATGATTCTTTTCGCTACGCCCTAAAGAAAATGATACAAAACTTACCAAAACAGTTTTATACACTCTATTAAGTCAATATTCACTTGATAAGCCGCATGGTACCAAAAAAATATATATACAATTTTTATATTCATCAGTAATCAAAAACATAATACGGCAGATTTAAAATGGGGGTAATTACGTAATAAGATTACCTTTAAATACTTATTTTTACAAAATTTACATTAGTCCACAGGAGACTTTATACTGCGAAACTTTAAATAAAAGGGATTATGTAATAATAATAAATTCATAAATTAACATTTTATATATGCAATTATAAACAAAAATCGGCGTACAGGCCTTACCCAGAGACAAAATTGAGTACAATCCACCGTAGCACGCGGAACTGAGTGCTTAGGGTGACTATCCTGACGGAGGAGGAAAGCTCTGAAAAGCTACCCTTCTAGACGTGGATCGGCATGGTCCCAAGGTTGTATCGAGGTGATGCGGCTGGACCACCTGGAGTAAGTACCCCTTCAGACTCTATGGTGTTGACGATAGAAACTCATGAGAAGCCACATACCTAGGGTTGCATCCATCTCGGGACATCTCTTCGCAAGGAGTAGCGGGAAAAACAGGTACGGGGAATTGCATCCGTCTCACAACATTTCTTTAAAAGGAGGGACAGAAAACCATGGACCGGGGGTTGCATCCACCATGAAACATCCTTTCAACTGTCGAAAATTATTCCTTTACCAGGAAAAAACCCTGTAATACAACAGTACAAATCACTCCAAGAAATTCGGGGAGAATAAAAGCTTTGCTTACCTCATCCCTATTGGAGGGTTACCAAAACGAAAAAACGACCATCGGCCACATTGTGACTTTTGCCACAATCACAAACTAGTAGGTCCAACTTATAAAACGAGGGTTATAACTAACGGCCCTCTCTTGCCAAGACTGTTTGGCCAAGATTGTCCCTCACGACCACCTTGTCCTTCCTTAAATTCACCCCAAAAACCTCCCACGACATCAATTTCTTGACCCTCATAATTGGAACTCCATGTGTCACATTGGACCAATCAAAGCATTCGACGTCAGCCCGAATGTGCGCCGTTCAAAACTCGGCCTCTACATAATTATATTTTGGTTGTTCCCAAAAGTAAACACGATGTTTTGAAATGGCAATCATATTAGGAAATAAGAAGAAAAGAAACGGAAGATTCTCTGGACTTGCAGACACTGTAGCCTTAGAAAAACAAAGTATTCACTTCGTTAATTAGAATTAGTAATCAGTTATTAATTAGTATTTTATTTTAGCTTACAATTAATCAAAATATACTATATACAATTACAATGGGAGAAACGTGCTACAAGAAAAGGATTTTTTTTTAGAGCAGTTGTTACGTAGTTCTTAAAGTACACGCAATGATATAGGTAATATTCTTAGGAAATGCTAAATTAAACAATGAATACAATACTGTAAATTGATCTTTTAGGGTGAATCAACTCAAGTGCAGAAATAAAATTAAAACATTCTGGACCCGCACAACATTGTGGGGTTGAACTATATAGAATAAAATAGGATGCCAAGTTGCATAACCTACATCCTTGTAAAACATAAATGCTTGTTATTTGTGTAAGAAATTAATAATTTAATAAAATAAGATTTTATGAGATATTTAGTGTTTGCCTTAAAGTAATGTCAAAATTTTCTACAAAATCATCTTCACCATCTTGTCAAGAAAACCAAATGCACTAAAAAGTAATTTCAAAAACAATGTAGCATTTGAAATGCTACACTACCCCCTTCGAAAAATAAAAATATGTTAACTACAGTTAACATATTTTTTATCTCGTACACCAAGTTCTGGGTTGATATCTCACGCGTATCAAAACGTCCTACTGGAGTCACACTTTGATAAGTCATAATTCGGGTACAGTCACAATTCGGCTATAGTCTTAATCGGTAAAAGTCTACCAAAACTTTAGTGCACGTATAAAACAAAATTTACAACAAGTTACTAGGTATTCAAAGATATTCGACAGCATTCTAGACATTTTTTTTTCAGAACTACGTAAGATCTGCATTCCTGTTAATTTACAGAGACATCTGAATTAGAACCAAAATATGGTTTTAAATCTTTCACGTGCCAACGACCAGCGAGTGTGCCGTCTGCGTTGCGCAATTCATAGACTAAACGAGAGATTCTTTTTTCTACGGTACAAAGAACATATTTAGGGGCTAATTTACCGGAAAACTTATTTGCTGCGTCCGATAAAACTTTGTTGCGTCGCCAAACTCGTTCACCCTGTTCAAAACTAGCATCTCGCTTCCGGAGGTTATAAGACTTGGCATAGCGTTTATACGCTTCGTGCAACCGCTTTCGAACTTCTTCGAAAATATCCGATACATTTTTAACATCGCCGACGTACTCGTCGCGATCTCCGGCAGTAATCTCTATACCTTCGGTAGAAGTTATATCCCCGTAGTAACGACCAGAAATAGGTACATAACGACCGTAATTTAAAAACGCTGGTGAGTAACCAGTCACTTCGTGTTTGGCGGTATTAATGGCATGTCTAATTTTGGGTAATTCTTTATCCCAGTCTTTATGTTCTTCAATGTAACAACGGATTGCGGTTCCGACAGTTTTATTATTTCGCTCGACGAAATTACAGTGGGGAGAATATTTAGGGCTATACCAAATTTTTTGAACATTGTATTGCTGAGAAAGCTTTTTAAACTCCGAACCGGCAAATTGTGAACCATTGTCACACAATATAAATTGAGGAACGCCTCTCTCAAGAAAAACTTATTCTTCGATAAATTTTATTACACTCTTAGCTCTAGCTTGTCTAATCGGATGAAGGAGAGTATATTTAGTAAACCAGTCTCCCACGACGAGTAAATAAGCATTACCCTTGGAAGACCGGGGAAAAGGTCCCATTAAATCTACGGCAATAATTTGCCAGGGAAATTGTACGGATTTCTCAGCACCCATAAAACCCATACGCGGACTGTTAGCTAATTTTTGCGAAGAACACACCCTACAACCTTTAACATACCGCAAAATATCTTTTCTCATTCGCGGCCAATAATAATTATCTTGAACTCTACCTAAAGTTTTAAAGAAACCAAAATGTCCAGAAGTAGGTGGATCATGACAAGAACTAACTATTTTATTACGCAAGTACTTTGGAACTAAAGTTTTCCACTCGTTTATATTAGTCTTTACTTTAGATCTAGACAAAATAAGCTTATAAGTTATATTATTTTCTACCTTAAAATGAGGGTAAGAATCGGGGCTTTTAACTATTTTTTCTTTCAACGTAATATACCACGGATCTAGCTGTTCTAAGGAAACGTCTATTAAGGATATTTGTGGAATCCTGCTTAAAGCATCGGGGACTACATTAAAACGTCCTTTTCTATGAATTAAATCAAAATTGTACTGGCGCATTTCATTGCCCATCGTGCAAGTCTTCCTGTAGGATTTTTTAGGTTGTTCAGATAAAGTAAAGAGTAATGATCGGTTATAACTGTAAACCTAAGACCCTCTATCCACGGTCGAAAACGCTCTAAATTAAATAACAAGGCTAGACATTCCTTTTCGGTTACTGTATAATTACGCTCAGTTCTAGTAAGAGAACGACTCGCGTACGCGATAACCCGTTCTTCACCGTCTAAAATTTGGGTAAGCACACCGCCTAAACCCGTATCACTAGCGTCGCTTTGAACAGTAAAAGGCTTAGTAAAATCAGGTTGACATAAAACTGGAGCAGACACCAAGGCTTGCTTAATTCTCGTAAAAGCCTCCTCCGCTTCATTCGTCCACTTAGTAGGCTCTCTTTTTTTCTTACCACGTAATAAATCGTTAATAGGAGAAGTCAAAGTAGAAAAGTCTGTAATAAAACGACGGTACCACGAACATAGTCCAATAAATCGTTTAATTTCGGTACTATTCGTAGGACGCGGGTAATTTATCATACTAGAAATTTTCTCAGGATCGGTACGTAACCCGTTTGCGCCTACAACATAACCAAGAAATTTAAGGGTAGTTTTAAAAAATTCACATTTCTCTATACTAATAGTCAAGTTTGCGTCTTTAAGACGATTCTTTACTTCTCTTAACAAAGATAAATGTTCTTCAAAAGTAGACCCTAACACTATTATATCGTCAAGATAGGTAAATATTTTAGGCTCGAAACGTGGCCCAAAAATTTTGTCAACTAAACGTTGCTGTAATTGCGCAGCATTACAAAGTCCAAACGGAACAACTTTAAATTGAAAAAGACCTCGACCGGTGACACTAAATGCGGTTTTTTCGCGTGACTTTTCGTCTAACGGTATTTGCCGAAACGCCTTGCGTAAATCTATAGTCGATATAAATTTTGCGTCCCTTAACATATTCAAAATACGGTCGATACTAGGCAAAGGGTAGGAATCGTGACGCGTCTGCGCGTTAAGCATGCGCCCATCATAGCACAGTCTATGAGAACCATTTGATTTTTTCACAAGTAAAACCGGTGCACAATAAGGGCTATTTGAAGGTTCGACAACATCTAAATTTAACATCTCGTCTAGCTCCTTATTTAAAATTTCTGGCATATAAGGTGACATAAGGTATTGTTTTTTCTTAAATGGCTTTGCGTCGCCAGTATCTATTGTCATAGTAATTTTATCTGTACGCCCCAAACGCGTTTCACTAGAAATTTCTTGAAAAGAATCGATACATTTTTGAGCGGCTGCTCTTTGCTCAAACTCTAGTTCATCTAAAGTCACCAAATAATTTAAATTAGTTTGATTCGGGCTTGATATGCTAGTTAAATTATTCTGAGTATTCCATGTATTATTTCTAAAGTCCAATAATAGTGAACATTGGCGTGCAAAATCGCTACCGAAAATAAACCCATGGCGTATTGAAGGTACAACTAATGCCCTAACTACACGACATTCATCGCTAATCACCACTGGTAAATCAACCAGGCCTATCACTTTTTGCGGCGAGCCGTCTGCAACGGAAATATTTTTTACACTCGCTGGGTTTATTTTAATTTTAAACTGATCTAAAATGTTTTGACCGCTAGCACCGATAATTGACGACGTTGCGCCGGAATCGAAAAGAGCAATTACTTCGGTATCAAATATTTTTACTGAAATATAAGGTCTATTGTCAAAATTTCTTTTTTTCCAACATTGGAGAAATTTCATTCCTCACTACGGGAAATTTTAAGTTATGATAAAAGTTTTTAAAGAATTTTATATATTTAGTTTGTTCAACAGTAGGATAGCTTTTATTTTTAATTTTGGCCTGTTTATTTGCGACATAGTTTCGGCCGTAACGTATGCCGCTACGATTTAGTTTTTTGAACACCTGGTACAAGTTTTAATAGTAAAATTGGCAGCGCCACAACCAAAACAGAATTTATTTCTCTTTGCTTTGCAATTGGAGAAAACATGACCTAACTTATTACAATTCCAACGTTTTACTTTACTGTTCCCTGAGGTGGAATTTTGTGTCGAAACGTGGCGTTCAAAAACACGAGACGGAAATTTTGAAATATTTTGTCTATTCCTATTGCCTGAATTATTATTATTATTATCCGTATTAATTTCACAGAGTTGAGAGGAAGAACGAGAAACAAAACAACGATTTTTATTTTTTATGTAATTAGCCTCCTCTAAACGTTTAACTAAATTTACCAATTCTTGAACGGAATCAATAGTACATAAAGCTAGCTGAGTAATATGTTCGGCTAAAAGGTTTTGTTTTAAAATTTTAACTTTAGTTGTTTCACATGGGGTTCTGCTTAGTCTCGAAAAAAGATTTTCTAGCTGAGCTACAAAAATTATGACCGACTCATCTTTACGTTGCTTGCGCGATTTTATTTGTTCCCAAATTTCGTCTTCTACACACGGCGATAGAAAGTCTCTTTTTAACCTTTCTAATAAATCGGGCCAATTTAAAACAGAGCTCTTTATGCTACGGTACCAAACAAAAGCATCGCCCACAAACAATTCAACAGCCGATTTAAATAAATCGCCTTCAGAAACACCCCGCGCGTCCGCGACTTCAGTTATGCGTTCAATAAAATTATACACGGCTTTTGGATCCCCGTTAAATTTAACATTCCAATCTGAAAGTAAAATCTGTTTATTTTGACACGTTATTATAGGGGGTGGAACATTTACTATTGATGGTCTAGGAAAACTTTGGTTACTTGTGTTCGCGGTATCGGTAATAATTATTCTAGCATGTACATCTGCATCTAATTGAAGGCATGTTGCGTACGTTTCTTCTTTATAAAGTTTTACGTCTTCGATATCATCCCCTTCGGTAGGAATTTTAAGTCTAAGAACGCGGTTCGTAACATGAGCAATTCGTGATTTTATTCTAGCTAGAAGCGTATCTTCGGGATTGCCTTCGAAATCTAAGATAAGACCGGTTATATCGACAACCGTCGCGTTAATAGCATCGCGTTCTGTGTCAAAATCACTTATATAATTATCTAAATCAATTTTATCAGCTCCTTGGGCTTCTTTCTGCAAGAGTCTAGCTAAAATTTTAATTTTTTCGGAACGTTCTTTTCTACTTCTAACACCACGAATATTCAATTCATAATCAATCTCAGGTAACAAAAGATGTCTAGGGGAAAATTGGTAATCCATTTCTATAAATATTTTCGGTACTATATTATTTGTATTCTAAATAAAATATTTCATAAATATCTAGTCAAAATCGCAAAGGAATGTATGTGTACCACAAAAAAAGGAATTTCAAACAGTATAAAAAGAGTAGGTAAAAATATCAAGAATTTTGTTATCATTCGTAGATAAGAATAAGTTTGTTTATGCTACCAAACACATGCAACTTGAGAAAATAAAATTTACTTGAATGCCTGGAATTAAAAAATAGTTCAATATTAAATAATTTTTAACGTTCGTAATTTGGAAAATGGAAAATTCGGAGCCTCGCGTTACTGGGCGCTATTTAACTTGCAGCGTTCTGGGTTTAAATTGATAAATTCAACTACCCAGAAGTGCTAAAAGTGCGCGGCAGCTTTTCGCCAGGAGCATTTATGGGCCGTAGGTTTTTTAATTTTCCTTTTTCCCCTTCTTTGTTTAGGTTTTCCAAGACACTAGGGCGCCACTGAGTTTTTGTTAAAGAAAAATACGCTTACAGCTTAATAAACTCAGAACTTAAGCTGATATTTGATTTTAAAAAAATGTTATAAAATTCTTTGCATGTATTTTAGCAGGCAATAAAACAAACCATTCCCCAAAATAAAATATATTTATTCTTATTTTAGAAAAGCTTGTCGACAGCTAAAAGGATTTGGTCATTAATAAAATAATACCTACTTGAACATATGGGTAGTAGATACTTAAATTAAATTACAGTATGAAAGGATATCAAATATTTTTAGTACCATTTTGGCAAGTACAGTTTAGTAAATATAAAATATACACCCTGCTACAAACAGCCTAATAAAACAGATAAGTTAAACCATCAGGTAACGCAACGAGGGTAGATACCAAAAAAAAATCATGATTCTTTTCGCTACGCCCTAAAGAAAATGATACAAAACTTACCAAAACAGTTTTATACACTCTATTAAGTCAATATTCACTTGATAAGCCGCATGGTACCAAAAAAATATATATACAATTTTTATATTCATCAGTAATCAAAAACATAATACGGCAGATTTAAAATGGGGGTAATTACGTAATAAGATTACCTTTAAATACTTATTTTTACAAAATTTACATTAGTCCACAGGAGACTTTATACTGCGAAACTTTAAATAAAAGGGATTATGTAATAATAATAAATTCATAAATTAACATTTTATATATGCAATTATAAACAAAAATCGGCGTACAGGCCTTACCCAGAGACAAAATTGAGTACAATCCACCGTAGCACGCGGAACTGAGTGCTTAGGGTGACTATCCTGACGGAGGAGGAAAGCTCTGAAAAGCTACCCTTCTAGACGTGGATCGGCATGGTCCCAAGGTTGTATCGAGGTGATGCGGCTGGACCACCTGGAGTAAGTACCCCTTCAGACTCTATGGTGTTGACGATAGAAACTCATGAGAAGCCACATACCTAGGGTTGCATCCATCTCGGGACATCTCTTCGCAAGGAGTAGCGGGAAAAACAGGTACGGGGAGTTGCATCCGTCTCACAACACTTCTTTAAAAGGAGGGACAAAAAACCATGGACCGGGGGTTGCATCCACCATGAAACATCCTTTCAACGGTCGAAAATTATTCCTTTACCCGGAAAAAACCCTGTAATACAACAGTACAAATCACTCCAAGAAATTCGGGGAGAATAAAGCTTTGCTTACCTCATCCCTATTGGAGGGTAACCAAAACGAAAAAACGACCATCGGCCACATTGTGACTTTTGCCACAATCACAAACTAGTAGTTTCAACTTATAAAACGAGGGTTATAACTAACGGCCCTCTCTTGCCAAGACTGTTTGGCCAAGATTGTCCCTCACGACCACCTTGTCCTTCCTTAAATTCACCCCAAAAACCTCCCACGACATCAATTTCTTGCCCCTCACAATTGGAACTCCATGTGTCACATTGGACCAATCAAAGCATTCGACGTCAGCCCGAATGTGCGCCGTTCAAAACTCGGCCTCTACATAATTATATTTTGGTTGTTCCCAAAAGTAAACACGATGTTTTGAAATGGCAATCATATTAGGAAATAAGAAGAAAAGAAACGGAAGATTCTCTGGACTTGCAGACACTGTAGCCTTAGAAAAACAAAGTATTCACTTCGTTAATTAGAATTAGTAATCAGTTATTAATTAGTATTTTATTTTAGCTTACAATTAATCAAAATATACTATATACAATTACAATGGGAGAAACGTGCTACAAGAAAAGGATTTTTTTATAGAGCAGTTGTTACGTAGTTCTTAAAGTACACGCAATGATATAGGTAATATTCTTAGGAAATGCTAAATTAAACAATGAATACAATACTGTAAATTGATCTTTTAGGGTGAATCAACTCAAGTGCAGAAATAAAATTAAAACATTCTGGACCCGCACAACATTGTGGGGTTGAACTATATAGAATAAAATAGGATGCCAAGTTGCATAACCTACATCCTTGTAAAACATAAATGCTTGTTATTTGTGTAAGAAATTAATAATTTAATAAAATAAGATTTTATGAGATATTTAGTGTTTGCCTTAAAGTAATGTCAAAATTTTCTACAAAATCAACTTCACCATCTTGTCAAGAAAACCAAATGCACTAAAAAGTAATTTCAAAAACAATGTAGCATTTGAAATGCTACAACATTTTGTTCTCTTAAAATTTAAGAATTGTCGACAAAATGATGTAAAATTTGTTTAGAAAAAATAATAAATAAAATATCTAAGCGTGTTAATTTTTTACCCAGGTGGGTCAATTCAAAAAATCAACTTTTTTTCGCAAATTGCAAAATATTTTTTTTCTTTACCAAAACATTCCTAGTAGGCTCACTATTAAAAAACCTGAATTTGGTATGGGTCCCATAAGTAGCAACAGAGATATGCAACTTTGAAATTTCACGGGCCGCGCCTGCATTGTACTTATAAAGACTTAAATAAAGGAATCTATAAAACTAGAAACCAAGCTCTATTCCCTTAACACTAAGCGGAGACCTGATAAGTTTTTAACTTATATGTACAATAGCTTACAGCCAAAATAAAAACGTAACACGCCTCTCCTTCCTCAGAGAAAATTTTTTGTTATTCACAAAAAAGTTATCTGTGGTCTAGAGAGCCTAACGATAAGAAATATATGCAGCAATGTATACTGACTATAACTAGAAGATTTACAGACTACAAACTAACAGATTAAAGGTAAGCAGGGTATTTACAAGACAGTATCTTAGCGGTAAGTACAATATTTACAAAAACCATAGCTTTAGGGTAAGTCAGACAACAACTATGGTATGTCGTCTGGAGGGTGAGCCTTAAGGTCTTTAGCGTGCCAAACACCAAGATTACGACCATTCTGATCAGATAGCTCATAGGACCAAGGTGAGACCACTTTGGTTATGACGTAGGGACCCGAAAATTTAGGAGAAAGTTTTGCCGTAAAATGTTTGGTAGCGTCCGAGAGATAATAGTTTTTCTTCCAGACCTCCTGATTAAGCTGAAACCGCTCGTCTCGTCTCCTGAGATTGTAAGTATGACGGCCACGCTCGTACGCCTGCCGAAGCCTTTTCTGCACGTCTACAAACATCTCATTCACAGCTTGAGACCTAGAGACGGGATCAAAGGGCTGAGGGTCATCAGAAGGTGGACATGAGTCCCGGGGCAGACGAACGTCACGACCGAAAACCACAAAGTTAGGGGTTAACCCGGTAACCTCATGTTTGGCTGACCGAATGGCAAAACCAGCCTTAGCGAGAAGTTTATCCCATTGACGATGGTCCTCGGCTACATAGCTCGTGAGAATTGTTTTTCGGACACGGTGTACACGTACAACGGGATTGGCCTGAGGATGATAGTTAGCCGTATACCGTATTTTAATTCCATACTGAGCCATTGCGTTTTGAAAAATCTTGCTGCGAAACTGAGTTCCGTTGTCCGCAATGATCGTCTCAGCTCCAAAAACTAAGATAACAAAATTTTCTAACCATCGAACGATATTCTGTGCGGTGGCAGAACGGAGAGGAAAGAACAGACAAAACTTACTAAGAACATCAACCACCGACAGAATATATGAATGCCCAGAGGCAGAACGAGGCAGTGGTCCGACTAAATCTATGCTTATGGTTTGGAACTGACGGGAGCCCAAAGGTTGGATGCTGAGCATCTGACCAGCAGGGGATTGTTGAAGGGGCTTGGTCTGGAGACAAACACGACAACCTCTGATGTATCTTGCAACATCACTACGCATGCTTGGCCAATAATAACTTTGGGCGATCCTGGAGAACGTCTTGTTAATTCCAAGATGACCACACGTAGGGGGATCGTGATTGTCTGTAATAATTGAGGATCGGTCTTCGCGTGGAACTACCATCAGCCAAGAGGCCTCGGGATCTGCAAGTGCAGCGTAAGGGTGTTTAGCTCTTTTAAAAAGCTTGCTATTGTCTACCCACCAAAGGGGATATTTAGAAGAGTAGTCAACAACCTTCTTGATCATGCCAAGGTACCAGCGATCACGCGGCGTGGCAGTTTCTTTGGCGGTATCAGTCGAATTTGGTTGGTTATGGCATCAACGACGGGGACTGATCGAGAAAGTGTATCCGGGACAATATGCTCTTTACCCTTGCGATGTATGATTTCAAAATCATACTGCAGCAGTCTTATGGCCCAACGCGCAATGCGACCAACAGGGTCCTTGATAGAGTTAAGTCACTTAAGGCTGCAATGATCGGTAATAACGGTGAATTTGGTTCCTTCGAGATAAGGACGAAGCTTCTCTATGGCAAAGAGAACAGCTAAACATTCCTTCTCTGTAGTGCTATACTTGCTTTCATTTTTGGTGAGCGAACGGCTCAAGTAAGAAATGACGTGTTCCTCGCCATTCTGAACCTGAGAAAGCACGGCTCCTAGACCAAAATCTGATGCATCACACTGGACAATAAACGGTTGTTCAAAGTCCGGACAAGAAAGTACCGGTGCTTTGACAAGGTGCTCCTTAACTGTATTAAAGGCTGCTTCGCATTCTGGACCCCAGACAAATTTAACCTTCTTTCTCGTTAAGGCCGTGAGTGGCGATAACACCGAGGAAAAATTTGGCACAAACCGGCGATACCAGGAAGCAAGACCAATAACTCGCCTTATTTCAGTCACACTTTTCGGTGTAGGAATACGCAGAATTGCCTCAATCTTCTCAGGATCTACCATAAGTCCTGATGAATTTACAACATAACCTAAATATTTAAGCTCAGGCTTACAAAAATTACATTTGTCGCGGTTAAGTGTAAGACCTGCACTTACAATGCGCGAAATAATTTCGCGTAAAACCCGAATATGCTCCTCGAAAGTTGGAGTACATACAATAACATCATCAAGGTAAACAAACACAAATTGTTCTAAATCGACGCCCACCACCCGATCAATCAATCTTTGCCATACGGCGGGGGTATTAGTCAAACCGAACGGCATCCTCGTAAATTGAAAGAGCCCACGTGACGGCACAGTAAACGCAGTGAGAGGTCTAGAACCCTTTGCAATGGGTATTTACCAGTAAGCAGACTTTATGTCGAGCGTACTAAGATATTTTGCGTCGCGTAACTTATCTAACGTAGCTGACATGTAAGGTATGGAGTATGCGTCGGGAATTGTAGCTTTATTAACAGCGCGATAGTCTACACAAAAGCGCCAGCCACCAGACTTTTTCTTAACCATAACTATTGGCGACGACCAGGGAGACTCAGATGGTTCCACAATCCCATCCGCCAACATTTGCTCTAACTCCTTGTTGACTTCTTTTTGCAAGGCATAAGATAAGGGATAGTATCTCTGTGTTATTGGGGTAGAGTCACTTTTTATCTCCATTTCCACTAACGTCGTACATCCAAGCTTACTTCCCATAGACGAAAAAGTATTTTCTACAAGATTGTCAAGGATTTGACGCTGCTCAGATGTAAGATTATCACGGGAGTGGATGGCAAAAATATGTGGATCTTGATCGAAATCTGATCGAAACGACCACTCGCCACTGTACAAGTTAGGTACAATTTTCATTTGACTCCAAAAGTCAATCCCTAAGATGAGCGTGTGCGGTAAAGAAGGAACAACCAAGGTATCTAAGAGAACTATTTTATCTTGAAGTTGAAATGGTAACTTAATCGAACCAATACTCTGACAAGCTTGGTCATTAGCAACCGTACAAGTTGATATTACAGCTGAATCCAAACGACAGACTGTTTTCAGAATATCCCAGCCATGAGAACCAATAATGGTTCGCGAGGAACCACTGTCAAGTAAACCTAAAAGCTCTTTACCATAAATGTGAATTCTTAAATAGGGTCTCTTGTCGTCCTTAGCATGCTCCAATATATAATTTAAGATGGTTTTATTTGGATCGGCCTTGAAAGTTTCTGTGGGTGGGAAGACCGGTTGGCCTGTTACTGCCTTCCCAGATTTACGTTTTTTGTACATGAAGGGCAACTTTTGGAGGTAACGTCACTCTTACCACACCTATAACAAAACTTTCGACGTGGTTGTGAACACTGGCGGAATTGATGGCCTTGTTCTTGACAATTCCAACATAAAATAGAATTAGAGGGGACATTGAGAGCTGCTACTTCAGACGTACTAGGCGTCTGACTAATAACAGTAGGAGCTTCAATGGGAGCTACATGATTAGGTTGCTTACGATAAGCCAAGACGGGCTCCAACATTTGACGAGAGTTCGTCGAAGGGGGGACAAATCGCTGAATCCGGGATTCTGTCTCCTCAATCGCACGACTTAATCTTACGAGATCTTGTAAGCTAACAATCACGTGAGTCGATAGCCTACTCTGAATATACGGCAGTAAATTGCGCAGTATCATCTGCAACCGAGTAGTTTCCGAAGGCAATACTGGGAGTTTGCGGAAGAGATTCTCCATAGAGACAACAAAACTAATTACGCGTTCTTGAGCGCCCTGTGTACGACGGCGAATCTCATCCCATAAAGCAAACTCGTAATCATAAGGTTGGAATGTATCTCTCAGCTGTTGAACGAGATCATCCCAATCTGCAAAATGACAAAGTACGGTACCATAGAAGAGCATCACCGGAAAGAAGTTCAGGCGCAGAACGAAACAACTGTTCCTTCGTTGCACCACGTGACACACGAAGCTCCTCTATATGTTCTAAAAAGTCATTAACACTACTTTGTCCATTAAACCTAACATTCCATTTATCTATATCTAAAAATCTAGAACTAAAATTACTAACACGAGATTCTTCGGGACGAAACCCGTTTAAGGGAGAAAACTGGAAATTATCCAATCGATCGGCAAGATCAACAAATGGGTCAGAATAGCCCAACGGCTCATTCTGTCGGGTGGAGTTAATATTTGCCAATCGAGACACATTTTGCGATTCATCCGCAAAATGTACTTGTGAGCCTCGCCTCATAGACGAAGAAGCAGGGATCACGGTAGGACGAATAGTCCTATTAGGGGCTTCACGGACGGGTCTACTCAACGAGTAACCAACGGGGACAGAACTGTCATGAGTTGACACGGGAACCTGATAATCTTCCAAGGCATTCGCACGTTCCAAATACGTTGAATGGGTTGGATTTACACGAGTACCTCGAGAAGAAATCTGATCAACAAAATTATGTTCACGTAAGTAAGACCGAACTGGTTGACTCGACGAGCTCAACCGGTAGTCTTCCATAGACGAAGGGGGTAATTGAGCTTGATCCGAGCAACGATTCTGATGGGAGAGGGGTGCAGAAACTGAAAAATTAGAGCGGTCTATGCTTAGGGATTGTGGATCTACTACACGTCGTGTAGCAGGTTGAATATGTTGTGGTCTATTTACAGCAGTTAAATCAAGGGGTTGGTTCTGTAACATCTGTCGCTCACAAATGGGTTCCCTAGAGGAATTTGACTGGTCGATGACTTGATGCTCTGAGCCGTTGGTGGCCATACGACTACCATGGGACACATCAAAAGCCAAACGACGAGCTGGAAGTTCAGACTGCACGGCCCGCGTGGAAGGCAACGCATCAGTCGCAAAACTACCCAAAGAAATTCTAGAAGGTGCTGGAATAATACGTCTTTGTTCATTAGGCAAGTGAGTGTAAGCAGAAGCGACAGTGTGTGCAGCTCGCTGGAGCGAAGATGCGGCCAGGGGGTTACGGTTAGTAACCTCTGGTTCCGGAATAATTGGACAAGAATCAATGATTGAGGGGGATGTTTGAGGTTCTAAAATTAAAGGAGCAGCAGGCTGAACGAAGGGCACAGATTGAGTGTGTACTACTTCCTCATCGATCTTAATCAGGTCATACGAAACCTGTACTTGTCTCTGTGGTGTGACAGTGACAGGTAAGAGTCTATCTATTTCCGGTTCATTCTCGGTATTCAAAATAGAAGTGTTTACCACACGAGCAGTAACCGCATTTGTGTTATGTGCTGTTGCACCTGGTTGGCCCGATCGCGTTAACGCTTGATCATCGTTTGAAGTAGAG
Organism: Philopedon plagiatum; assembly: GCA_963971165.1. Classification (NCBI taxonomy): domain Eukaryota; kingdom Metazoa; phylum Arthropoda; class Insecta; order Coleoptera; family Curculionidae; genus Philopedon; species Philopedon plagiatum. Next base: position 58,093,538 of record OZ020191.1, read on the forward strand.
GGTATACCCTCCAAAACTGAATGTTGATCACCTATCAGCTGTTCACATTTATCTGTTAACTCGGTTTTGTGATTTATGCCCGATTGTTCCAAAACTCGAACGCGATGTAGACGGTTTTCAACGTGCAGTAGAAAGTGCAAATTCTTTTAAACGCACTGCCTTTGTTAACTAAATCAAAATTAAGTATTTCGCGCTCTAAGATAAGCAGTTTTGCTCTGCAAACGCAAAGGTCGGTTTCAGCATCATAACACGTTGTTGTTGGTCGCGAAACACGTCCGTCGCACTCCGCTCGCACAGCTTCCCTCAATAACGCACGCTTCTGCGGAAACGAACCAGTTACTGGTAACCCACGAATTGCCAACTCATATTTAATCTCATCGGCACCCAAAAGATTAATTTCCATTTTGCCAAACTATTGCAAAAAAGAATCTATAGAAATACTACTAAACTTACTATAAACGTAAGTAAAGTTTAACACTAATAGCTTACTACTTAAGCTAAACGGAACTGATCTGTACATGTACATATACTAAGAATCGAGTCCTAATAATTAGGATCTAGGTGTGTCGCAAAGTGACACACAAACCCGACCCCTACTAAAAACAAAAGAAAAAAACCTCAAAGTGAAGTAGTTCACAAAAAAAAATTAATTTAAAGTGTGGTACCGCCAAATAAACTCAAAATAAGGTGCTTTACACCTGTACTAAATACTGCAACACTACAAGAGAAAAAAAATACAAAACTAATCCTATACCAATAGGAAATAATGAGTAATACTTTATTTAAAAGTCTTAAAAAACCGCAAAAACATCCCAGAGATGCACAAATCCTACAACACCACCATAAAATTTTTATCAGGTAGTAAATTAAAAAAAAAATTGTCACTTAACGATCAGACTAAAGTTTTTGTTTTACTTGAATAACAGTAAAAAAAAATGTTAAATGCCACTACCATGTGTTCATTATAACCAAAAATATCACCAAATAAAACCCGTTGAAAGAGTATATAACGTTAATGGGTAATATAGAAATAATGAACGGTAATAACTAAAGAAATAATGAATGAACGGTAACAAGTAATATATACCCTTGACTCAAAGTTAACCAAAAAGATGTGTCTTAAAGTCAACTAAAAGAAAGTAACTCTCTTTATCTTAAAGTTGACGATAACGAAGACACCCTTAAGTTAACAATAAGGTGCCTTGATGTTCGGAGCAAGAGTTGCACTGTTTTATTGTCCGAGTGTTGTAGTCTCTACCTTTTGGGCGAAAGACGGCTAGCTCATGCCGAGAGTGGTGTGGGTAAAGTCAAAACAAAACAAAAGCGCCACCTGTTTTGTGCCCTCGGTAAAGCAGAAACTGTTGTATAAAAGTAAAAACAGGAAACTAAAAGTTTGGGCCAATAAAACAGTTTGCTCTAAAATTATTAAATTTAATATTTAAGGCAGGATCCTTCAGGGAGATTATTAATTTAATAATTAAGGAAGGATATCAATATCCTTAATATAATGTCACCATTTGATCCTTAATTAAGATGAAAAATGAATAGTTATTTACATGAAAATGAGAGCTCTGATAGCTAAACAAATAATAATTAAAAAGCAACAAACCTAGTATCCACACTTATCGTGGCCTGGTATCGATCAAATTGTCCATCTCTACTGATTCTGACAGTCAGCCTCGTCTTTCGAAAGTGATTTGAGAATTAAAGTAAGGTTAAAGTGTAATTTTTAGGAATGCAATACAAAGTTTATTTCAATGATTTTAATTTAAAGTTTGATAACATTCGAACTGCCAAAATCAGTGACGGATACGATTAATAATTATGTACAATAATGATAAAGATTGATACTCAATCAAGTGTACGTGGACGCAAGTAATACGGCCTTCTTACTGTGTTTGTGCATAACATGTGTTCATGACGATTTAAAGTTCATGGTACTACCTAATACAACAATATAATAAACATTACACAATTAAACGTTAGCACAAAGTTGGTGGACGGTGTACCACTTATCAGTTGATAGTTATAATAATGGTTCCACTAGAACGGCACAGACATATCAAACCTGACATTTATGATGGTGTATGGTGTAGAGGTTGTGGTGCTCTCAGTGCTCAAGCAGTCAGATGAACGGTGTCACCAGGGCAAGCACACTCTGGAAGTATCAGGACGATGGTCTCCTGCCCTGATGTGGAAGCTCCAAGGCAGAAACGTAAGGGCAGACAGACACAGAAGACCAAATGAAGAAACCGAAGAAAAAGTAACAAAGGAATAAAGAGAACTGGGAAAAATAGGCCTGAAACAAAACCGAGCTTTAGGACGTGACCTTCAGGCATAAAATAAGGTAGGTAGATTTTGAGATATATCTGTAATATTTATAGACTAAAATCTAAGTGAAAATTGCAGACGTCACATATAGAAATAGATATCTAAAGTCGAAACTTACCCGAGATGGCATATGGCCTTGTCGATGATTAGAAAACGAACTTTGGGATTCTCCCCATAAAACTGTAAGAAATCCAGTCTTAACTGACGGTATGGCGTAATAAAGTGTATTAGTCGAAAAAAACCCAAACCGTCATCAGAAACGGCGGCAGGTTCCCATCTGTCAAAGACCTAGGGACTTTTGAATCTAAGCAGTGTGACCTCTGACAACTTTTTGACATTTCAAAACAATAACAAAGTAGGATTTAACTATTTGTATTTAAAGATCAAAGATTTAAGACCCAATGTCCTAAATATGCCCAAAACATTCCCTATTTCTCAAAACTGGTGTTTATTTCACTTAACCTTGTAATTTTTAGGTCTCGATTCTGAACCAAAAAAAGAAGCAAGATAGGGCCTAGAACGAGTAACTAAAAAGAGCTTATCATATGTAGAACTAGAGACCAGCTCCTTTAAAGAAGATGAAGTCAGATACAAGGTGTGACGATAACTGTTGAATACCCATCGATGCACTTAAAAAGGTAGAAGGTCAGTTTTTAATTATTACAATAATTTATTAGCGGGTCTACCAAATCTTATCACTATCACACTAATAACACAAGCTAATAATTATTTTATTCTTTTAGGATGACCTGAGGGACTATACACAGCTTGAGAAAATCATTGACGACAAGGCGAACTGGAATTAAATATACTTATATCTACATTGTACTTATAAAGACTTAAATAAAGGAATCTATAAGACTAGAAACCAAGCTCTATTCCCTTAACACTAAGCGGAGACCTGGTAAGTTTTTAACTTATATGTACAATAGTTTACAGCCAAATTAAAACCGTAACAAGATACATAGTATACATATTTATATAATGGTAGACAAACAATCTCTTAAACCATAAACCAGTAAACCCACAAAATGTCTCAAGGGAGACCTGCTTTTTGTTGCACGGCAGTGTTCATCTAAATATTATTTAGTCTATGCTAATACTTATTCTTATTATATTTTACAACAATGAAATTCTGTAAATAGATTGAGAAGAGAACATGTATCTGTTTTAAAAAATTAACAAGCATTTCATACTACATAAAGACGTACTAAATCATAAAAAATTAAGGTCCTTACCTGCCAGTTTTCACAACACAAATTTCAGCAGGGCACAATATAAAATCCGTGCAATCCGAATATGTTTTATAACCCGGGTTCTGTCGTGTTTTTTTTATTAAATTACAGAAAGGAAGTTTTGTTACTAAGAAACGTAAACAAATCGATTAAGGTGATATTATTTCTTTGACAGGCAAACTAACCCCACTTATTTGGCAGTGATTACAACCGATACGTCGTGGGCAATCGTAACATACTTCAATAAAAACTATTGTTAAAACGCTGTTCTACACTTAAAAATATTACATGATGTGTAATCCCAGATATTATTTATTATTGTTTAGATATCATTGTTTTTTAATGGAAACACATTTTTAAAATTGAACAAATGGTCTACCGGGTTTTTAAGGTCCGCTGATTGACAACCACTGTTGTTGCTGTAATCACTATTTTCGGCAGCGTTGTCAACAGTAAGTTATCCAAATCATAATATTGTTATTGTTTCTCATACTTATTGATATTTTGGATTAATTATTAGCCTTGGAATATGACATAATTCTACATGTTTTATAATTACTATCCTTTATACTGAAATTATCATTTGTAACGCCATTGTACAATTTTATATATGATGTACAGTAAATAGTTGGCAACGTCAAAGTTTGGTCAAAGTGTACAATTATTGTCGAGGAGATGGCAACGTTTTGCGGTTTAGTGACGTAAACCAATCAAAATTGTTTTTGAAGATTTTAAAATTTTACTATTTTATTTTTTAAATATCTTGGAAAATACTCCGTTTTAAGGAATAGTTTTTTTGTATATAGCCTTTAAATACCATTTACTATTAAAATATGTTAAATTTAGAAATATTTAAATTTTGTGCAAGTACCCTATTATAAACCTATTTGTAACGTTATAAATAGAAGTTATAAAGTTTATCCCCTTGTTTACATTCTGCAGTCTTCCACTTAAGAAGGGTAGTAAGAAATACAACAGGCTAGAAGTTGTGCTAGCTAATACTATTTAATAAGAAGTACTGTTACTCCACGATTAAAATTTTGCTTCATTTAAAACTCCTTTTGTACTTCTCTCGCCAGAGGAAGTATTGTATTTGTGAAAAAATCACCTCTAAAATTTTTTTCCTCCACGTTTTGGGGTCTCTAGATCACATACACATGGTTTCCCATTTCTGTCTGTCTGTCGCTGTGACTGTTGGCGCGAAAACTAAAAAATTACTTAACCAGCAATGAAGTTTTGCAAATAGGTTTTTAAACTCCTAAAAGTAATATAAAAATACCAAAAAATAGTTGAAAACACAACGCGATCTTAAAAAAGACGTGTTTCGTTTACAAAATATATCAAATGGTCACGCCTACCTGCGCGGTATCAAATCTTCTTTTATTTGTATCATGGGCTGGTTGTATTAAAATTAGGTTTGGGTGTGTTATTTTTAATATGGTTTCATATTTCCGTCCGTCTATTGTCTGCCTCCACTCTAATCGTTCTGTCTATGCGTGAACTACTTAACCAAAAACAAGATAAAATTTTGCATATAAATTGGACTTCACACTGGCTCAAAACCCGTCAGACTTCCAGTGAAATTTATAAGCACTTTAAAAAATTAATTTATATTTTTGTTGTTTTAACTTACCTACGATTTATTTAACAAAAAATATATTTTTTATACAACTAGGGCTTTTACCTTTGATATTAGTAATAACTTGAAACCATTTTGTTGATTCTTGCTCCAATTGAAGCACTATTTATCTAAGACCAACATTATTAATTTAGTGATTGTTATTTGCAGAAAGAGGTTGCTGTTACTTATGGCTTGCTGAATGCAGTATTGGCACAAGTCAAAAAATAGTAAAACGGAGGAATTAAAAAAAAGAGGAAAACTACATATTTCTGGTTATTAAAATTACAGAACAGCAAGTTGTTTTAAAACCTGCTATGTAGTTTGCTCTCTAGATTCATATTTTAAGGAAAAAATAATAATTTTATTCTTGAAATTAAAATTAAAAAATATTTTTAAGTTTCGCCACATTCGATTTGCTGAATGAAACAAATTTCAACTCTTTTTAAATAAGCATATTTAGTAAAAATGACTTTGTAACTTGGATTCTCGAATCATTAAAAAATCATTTACAGTGATAACTCAAAAATAATAAATTCTAAGTTGTGCCACTATTACATTCAGCAAATGTCATGAAATTCCGTGCGTTTTCATATAGGGGTGCAATTTTAATGGTTAGGTATCTTCATATCAATAATTTAAAGATGTAATTTTGAAAAGAGAATCTAAATGTAAATAAGGTTTTCTATTACAATTTAGATTTCTAATACAATATAGGGTGAACTAAGATCTGTTTAACTTTGCTACAACCCTGGAAAATTATCTTAAAAGAAACGCTGTGCTTGGGTACACCCTAGCTTGTACGCAAATCTAAAAGTTATGTGGGTCGTTTTCAAATTCGTTGCAGATAAACTATTTCCCGCAGGAAAAATATTCTTTTGTAATGAACTTTATTGAAACTTCTTCAATATTATTGCATCAGTATGAAACACATCGGTATCTTAAACACTCATCACTAGAAAAAATAAGTATGAGTTCCTTTTTTTCCTTTTTTTTAAGGTAACATTGTGGTCATTACTGGTAACAGAGTTGTTTTCCATACAGACAGAACGTATCCCGCACAGAAGTCTAGTACGTTAAAACGTTGAATACTGTTTTATGTTGAAGGGATTGATTGTTTTGAAAAAATTATTTTAATGTAGACATTCTAACAGTTTATTAAATGGATGTGAATAATTTTTTGTGACTAGTTATAATTTTTTACGATATCTTAAAAATTTGTCCCACGCTTCTTCAAAAATTGTCGCTATACTCTGTTACTATAGTAAATGCAAAAAAGAAAAATGGATTGCGTTACATTTCAGCCACCAATCGGTTGACCTTGATGTGTGTGAACATTGTTAGGTCGCTGCGCGCGACAAGGGGAGATACTACACCGCTCAGTTGGTCTCAAGTCGTGAAACGCGGTGCGTGTTTTTATTCTGTGTCCGCTTTGTTACCAGCATATTTGAGTAAGTAATTAATGTCTTTGATTTAATTTTATAATACATAAGTAGTCTGAGGGGAAAATATCTTCAATGTGAAACCAAAATTTGGCCAAACGTTTTATCTCGTTTAGAATTTTTGCCGAATCGTCAATTTTACCACTATGTTACTACATAACTCCGTTACTAACTCATGGTAACACAGTTGTAAATTAGTAACAAAGTTGTAATTAGGTAGCATGTCTTTAGTTTTCGTTGTCATTGAGTGTTGGGTCGGTCGGTCGCACTTTAACCACGTCTTCGTACGACATGAGTCGTACGAATATGCACGACAATTCCTGATCCTCGAAATACTATGAGAGCTTGTCGTGCATACAGATAGTACTTACAAGATTGCGAATTGTAATGCGTTTTCGTACGACTCAATTTACGTACGTAAACGTGGCCATAGTACGATCCAATCTCATCATTTTTTAACTTTTTACGAATGTGTTAATATACGAAAATCAATTTTTTCAGGACATCGTAATGGCTCTCACTGCTGCTGAAAAGCAGCGACGGTACCGAGAACGACGTAAAAATAATCCAGAGAAGGAAACGGCATCCAAAAGGAATGACCTAGAGAGGTACCATACAAAAAAACGCTTGGTCAAAGATTTAACGCCCCGAGAACACCGAACACTAAAAAAGAAGTGGCGAGTAGCGAATGCTAAACGGAGAGATCGAAAAAGAGCTCTTCGTGTTATCATGAACACTCCTGAGTCATCACGTGGTATTATGACGCCACGTTCACCTTCTCCATCTGATGAGAGGCAAAATCGTGGTATTTTGTCGGCAGCAATTCGCCGTTCGTCAACACCTCAGCTTTCTACTCCTCGAGTAAATAGTGCAACTCTAAGCTTATCAACATCAGCATCGAGGCGTGGCAGAAAACAAGTAAAAAGAAACAGATCTATGTTATACCCAGAAAATATAAAACTGAAGGAAGACTTAAAGCAAATGAATAGGAAATATGAAAAGTACAAGAAGAGATACAACAGGGTAAAACAACAAGAGTCTAAAAACCATGATAGAGGTAAATGCAACAATAAGTATGTGATTTTATCGAATGCTATAAATGAGCGCTACAAAAGAGTGAGCAATCTGAAAGAGAAAAATGTTATTCAGAAAATATTTCAAGAGGATGCCGTTAAGGGTTCTAGAAATAAAGTGCAAATTATTAAAGAGTGCCTTAACATTAACCAAGGGTACTTCAGAAAGCAGCAGCCAAAGCTGAGGAATAACCTACTGAGAACCAAAATCAAAGAATTTTTCGATCGTGACGATGTGTCAAGAGCCACTGCAGGAAAAAAGTAAACAAAAACTTTGAAGAAAATTAAAATTCAAAAACGCTACTTACTTGACAACATGAAGAATATTTTTCGCTCCTTTAAACGAGAAAACCCTGGACTGAAATGTTGTTACATCACGTTTACTCGGTGCAGGCCATTTTATGTTATATCTCCTACTGTAGCTGCGAGAGAAATATGTTTGTGTCGAGTACACATGAATATGCAGTTGCTGACTTTATCGTTATGAAAAGCAAGGTGATTCCATCTTCAAACCTAAATAAGATTATTGTAGAACATGTCTGCAATGTGAATTCATTGTCTTGTATGTCAGGAACATGATCTGAATGTCGGTTGAAACCAATTAAATATAACACTGAAAATAACGAACTTATAGTGAAATATCCTCAATGGATAAGGAAAACAGAAATTTTTGAGAAGTTAGGAAAAAAAATCAAAGTAACAAAGAACGTTAAAGAAGATACAGAGAGTACAGTAGAAACTTTGATAGATAAGTTTGAAATAACATTAAAGGAATTTAAGAGACATGTTTATAATATGAAGACACAATATAGGAACTACAGAGCTTGCATAGATAAACTATCCACAGAGGAAATAGCAATTCATATCGATTTCAGTGAGAATTACAACTGCAAATACTTTCAAGAGATACAATCTCATCATTTTGGCGGTTCCCGCAGTCAGGTATCTTTACACACTGGAGTGATGTATAATCAAGGATCGGATCGGATAGTCAATGAGGAGTGACATCTTTTTGCACAGTGTCGGGAAATATTACACACAATCCCGCTGCAATCTGGGCTCACCTTCATCCAATCTTTACCTCAGTCCAAGAAAAATATCCGGAAGCAAAAGTATTACATGTGTTTTCAGACGGCCCTGCCACCCAGTACCGTCAAAAATAAAACTTTTATTTAATATGTAATAAATTATTCACTGAATATAACTTCACCAAAGTTACATGGAACTTTTTTGAGGCGGGACATGGCAAGGGTGCAGCAGATGGGATTGGTGGCTTTCTGAAACGCACTTCTGACCAACTTGTCGCACTCGGAAAAGATATTATTATTTCTGATGCATCGAATTTCTATCTTGCTCTAAAGGATGTTAGTAAAGTAAAGCTGTACCTTATTACTGACGAAGACATTGATCGATGTGCCAAATAGATCCCAGAAGAAATTCTTCCTTTATGTGGAACTATTAAAGTACACCAGGCGTTTACCGATAAAGTTGGAGTTTTGAAGTATCGGGACTTAAGCTGTTTCTGTCGGCGTGGTTTCTGTGCTTGAATGGATCCCAAAGACTACTATCCGCTAAAAGTAATGATCGAACAACTAGGACATGTAGAATATGATCCCAACCTACTGAAAGATATAAGTAACGTCAATCATCAGCAAAGAAAACCATTTTACAATACGGTATACTCGTCAAGTTCAGATTCCGACGATGATAATGTCCCCTTGATGACATTAAAAGATATCAAAGCTTTGAGGGAACAGCCTGGAACGTCCAAAGAAAATACTGATACTTTGATCGAAAGAGACAGTATACATGTCAGTAAAATAAAGGAGGTGTATGCGTTTTAGTGAAAGTTTCCAGTTCGAAGCAAGACTACATTTATTTGGGTATGGCGTTAAGTGAAGTAGAAGATGATGGTGAGGTCAAAATTATGTTTCTTAAATCGGTCGGTCATACTGGAAAAAAATTTAATTTAGTTGAGAATGATGTGTCTTACGAGATGTTTGAAAATTTACTGGCCATTGTCCCGGAACCTCGGAAAGTGAACCAAGGCAAAAGGGTATACTACAAATTCGGCACTCCGTTAGACATATTTGAGAAATAATGACTGAATAATAACACGATCTCATTTGTTAGAGCATTTAATTTTGTATTGTTTTTAGTTTGTAAGTTTTTATTTTCTAATGTTGATGATGATTCTAGTACAGGTGGTTCATTTATTAAAAGTTTGTTGCGAAAATTCACATAATAATCTAAGTTTTAGAGGTTAGTGTGTGAGTGACATAACTGTGTTACTGTGTTACAACTCTGTTACTTTTCTGTCCCAGAATATCGGAGACTTAATTAGAGATTTTATGAAAACCTTGTTGCTCTAATAATGCCATGTTAATATTGTGAATTTGTAAGACATTTTTCGTGCAGGGTATGATTCTTAAATGTTACTACCTAGTTTTTATAGAGTTTAAGTACAAAATAGAGTCTGTTAAAATATATAAAGTAACAGAGTTGTTTAAAACTTTAATTTAGTAATAGTACTAATACAATATGGTGAAATTTTGCTTGTAACCTAATGATTAAAAGACTGTTTGTAATAATGATACCAAAGTATTTTTTTTTTAATTTGTTTCTAATAAAATAAAAAATAATTATTCAAGGGTAACAAAGTTGAAACTTATTTATACCCTGAGCCACTTATGCCGAAAAAAATCTTAAACTACCAGTAAAATATCGTGGCCGATTACACTAAATCAATATTCAATACTTATTATAAACATCGACATTGAAAAAAATAAAATTTAAAGAAATTAGTTTCTTTAAATTTTTTAAGTTTGAAGCTACAGTAACCTGCAACGAATTTGAAAACGACCCATATACACGCGAAACATCATCAAAGCAACGACGTCATTTTTTAATGCCCATTGATTATTTTATAGTTCATTATTGCTAGGTACACGCGAGGTAAATTTATTTTGATTGTAATACTCTTTAAAAAGAATGTGTATATTAAAACATAAGTTTTATTTCAAAATAAGAACTTAAAATGAATGTGCTAAATTCGAAAATCTAAAAAAACATTTTTTATTTCTTCTTTTTTTCAATCCTATAACGGTTTGGTCGGAACCTATAGGTCTTCTTTATACTTGAATTTTGGGTGGTAATTGTTGTGTAGGTTAAGCTAGTGTTAATATCTGAACATGCCTATATAGTTAGCTATGAAAAAACTACAGAGTTAGATAAATAGTAATTAGTAACAAGTTAGATAAATAGTAATTAGAAACAAGACATGTACAAGAATTCAGAAATGAAAACACAGAAGAAGAATCTAAAAGCCATGAAAATAACAGTGATGGTCTGTATATATTTGAGAACAAGAATGAAAATTCAAGGCAAATCGATGTTAGTTGGTATGAAAATTTATATAGGTATAGGTTCAAATAAGATCAGATTTAAGCTTGATTCAGGAGCAGAGTGTAGCATTTTACCATATAAATATTTTAATATATTAAATTTGAAGTCTGATCTCATTGAGCCTACGTTGATAGCTATTATAGCTTGTGGTAATTTTAAATCAAAACCATTAGGGCAGATTTCATTAACATGTACAAAGATATGAGTCAAAATATAAAATTTATTATTTTGAACTTGGATTGTGAACCAATATTAGGTTTAAAAGATTGTATTAATTTAAACCTAATTTGTCGTTTTCTCTTAGAATAGAGAAAGATTTGGAGCTTGAGCCTTTACCAAAAGATAAAAAAGATATTTATGAAAAATATATTTAACATTTTGATGGTTTGGGCTGCATCCCAGCATATGTTGAAATAAAATTAAGGCCAGATGCAGTACCAGTGGTGCAAGCACAACGAAAAGTCCCTTTGGCCCTACATGATAGACTAAAAAAATCTTTAAGTGACCTTCAAAGTAAACAAATTATAGCTCGTGTTGATTATCCTACAGATTGGGTAAACTCCCTTATGATATTTGAAAAACCAAATGGTTCTTTACGTTTGTGCCTGGACCCAAAACCATTAAACAAATATTTTTGTCGTAAACATTATTTTATACCAATATGTGATGATATTTTAAATAGATTAGTAGAAAATTCGGTATTCTCAGTCATTGATATGAAAGATGGTTTTTGGCAGATTAAGCTTGATGAAAAATGCTCAGATTTTTGCACTTTTAATACTACTTTTGGAAGATATAAATTTAATAGGCTTCCATTTGGTATCTCCTCAGCACCTGAGATTTTTCAGAAAAAGAATGTTGAAATTTTTGGAGATATGCCAGGTGTTGAGATATATTTTGATGATATTATTATTTGTGGAAAAAGTGAGCATGATCATGATATTGCTTTAAAAACAGTATTTGAGGGAGCTTTGAAAAATGGAATTAAATTTAATTTTAGTAAATTTCAATACAAACTAAAAGAAGTAATGTTTCTTGGTCAGATTATTTCAATTAATGGAGTACAACCAAATGTTAAAAATACAGAGGCAGTCTTAGCATTAGAAACTCCTAAAAATAAGAAAGATATGCTAAGGATTTTGGGCTTATTTAAATTTTTCGCAAAGTTCATTCCTAGTCTTTCTCAGTTAACTTATAATATGAGACTATTAACAAGAACAAATGTTGACTTTACTTGGACGGACAGTCATCAACATGAACTTGAAACTTTAAAATCTTTGGTTACAAATAAACCAATTTTGAAAGTGTTTAATGATAAAGAAAAAATTGTAATACAAACAGATGCATCTAGTAAAGGATTGGGTTGTATTTTGTTACAAAATGGGCATCCTATTTCATTTGCATCGCGTTCTTTGAATAAAGCAGAGGAACGTTATGCACAAATTGAAAAAGAACTTCTTAGTATTGTTTTTGCATTTGAAAAATTTCACTATATTTTTTATGGTAGAGAGGTTCTTGTTCAAACCGATCATAAACCTCTGATTCCCATTTTTTCAAAAAACTTAGATAATCTAATATACTAAACTAATAATAAAATAAACTTAGGAATCGCTTTCAGAGAATACTGTTAAGACTTTTAAAATGTAGGATTAAAATAGAATATCTCCCTGGAAATAAAATGTTTGTAGCTGATGCTTTAAGCAGATGTTTTCTTAAGAGTGATATTACAATTGATCAGGAAATGGAATACATTGTACATTCACTTTATCTTAATGTACCATTGTCCAGTGAAAAAAAGTAGTTTTTCAGAAATCAATAGATAATGACCCAATTCTTTCTAAAATTAAACAATTTTGTAAAACAGAGTGGCTAAAAGATAACAAAAAATTAGCATCAGAATTTAAGCCATATTTTACTTTAAAAGACAATATTTTATTATCAAATGACCTTTTATTTTATAATGCTAAAGTAATAGTGCCATCTAGCTTAAAAAATGAAATGCTTAATTTAATTCACGAAGCTCATTTTGGCATCCAAAAGTCTAAATTAAGAGCTCGTCAGGTAATGTTTTGACCTAAAATGTCAACTGACATTGAAAACTTCATAATCGTTGTGAGATTTGTCAGTTAAATAGAAAACTTAACCAAAAAGCGACTTTATTACCACATATTTTACCAGATCGCCCATGGCAATATCTATACTCTGATTTTTTGGAATATAATAAAAAAATTATTTTATAATTATTGATTCTTATTCACATTGGCTTGAGGTTTTCCCAGTAAATGATGAAACTGCGTCTACTGTCATAGAAGCTTGTAAAAATAATTTTTCAAGATTTGAAATCCCAGACAAGTTTTATGCTGATAATAATCCTTATAATAGGAAAAAATTTAAAGAATTTGCTAAAGTGTGGAATTTTGAAATTGAATTTTCTAGTCCACACCACCAACAGTCCAATGGGTTAGCAGAAAAATATGTAGATATTACGAAAGAAATGCTAAAAAAGTGACTTCGGACAAAGACTTATATACTTTTTTGCTTGACTACAGGAATACTCCGTTACATAGTTTAGGATACTCACCTTCGCAAATGCTATTCAATCGTATAGTTAAAACTAAAATTCCTACTTCTAATAAAGAACTTATCCCTAAGATTATTAGCGAAGAATTAATTAAAGATAAATTAAAACAGAACAGTGACAAGTCAAAACAGCAATATGACAAGACTGCGCGTAACTTACCTGTTTTAGAAAACATGAAAAAATTTTGTTTAAAAAAAAAAAATTGGGAAACAGGAAGGATAGCCGATAGATATAACGAAAGATCTTATATCGTTAAGGATTTAGATGGGTATACATTTAGAAGGAACAGAAAGTACATAAATAAAACTTTAATTCCTTTTGAAAATAATAATAACTTTGATTTATATGAAGATCTCGTAAGTAATGATCATGAAAATAACATTATTCAGGGCTCTCATCAAGATTCTAAACCTTCGCTTTACCCAGACAAGACAGAAGGATGCAAATATAACCATCGCCTTTAAGAACGCAAACCACTCAATGATAAACGAAAATTGCTCCTGCCCATTCGAGTTAGCCGATCGAGTTTTAGGACATACTTCTTTCCCCGATGGAAGAACGAATGTAGAAATTCATTTAAATAACGGCCTTCCATGGAGTTTTAACAAAATTTTTTATGATACTCACTTCAATTTATTGGGAGCGCTGGTACATGAAATTGGCCATACTCTAGGCTTAGCCCACTCAATGGATCCAAAGGCAATTATGTTCCCGTGGTACCAAGAACGCAATAACTTATCTGCGGATGATATATGGGGCATACAACAACTCTATGTGCCAATCACAAGTTCTATACCATCTCTACCCAAGAACAATTTCATACCTGCAAACACACCTTTGGCGTCGTCTACAGAAAAACCACCACCACCACCACGTACAAAACCAACGGAAAAACCGGTATCACCACGTATGAAAGCAACAGAAAAGCCTTTGCCGGAACAGGAACCAACGGAAAAAACACCGAGTTTGCAAACAACAACAACGCAGAAAATCGAGATACGACCAGAGTTATGTGATTTAAATTTTAAAACAGTTAACACATTTTTAGTGGTAAAAAATAAGTTGTATATATTTTATGAAAAATATGTATGTATGTTGAATTTAAATACCAAGGAAATTAATAACAAGCCTTTCCTGATAACTGATTACTTGCCATTTTTACCAAAAGATTTAGAAAACATTACAGCTATTTATGAAAGACCTAATGGCGAAATTGTCACCATTGTAGGTGATACAATTTACTTTTTTGAATATGGAACCTTTGAATTAATACGCTCGAAAAATATTGATATGCTTGCTAGAAGAGGTGATAAAACTATAATTTATGCAGCGGTTAACACTAATAAGGGACGAACCTATTTGTTTATAAATAAATTTGAGGTGTGGGGGTATGGATGAATGTAGCTTTAGTCCTAAAGAAACACGCCTAATATCAGAACTTTTTACTGACGTTCCTGCTCGAGTA
This sequence comes from Philopedon plagiatum, assembly GCA_963971165.1. Taxonomy (NCBI): domain Eukaryota; kingdom Metazoa; phylum Arthropoda; class Insecta; order Coleoptera; family Curculionidae; genus Philopedon; species Philopedon plagiatum. The sequence continues at coordinate 58,108,688 of OZ020191.1, forward strand.
GATGGCGTATTTCGATACACAAATGGTCGTCTATACTTCCTTCAAAAGGGAATGTATTTCGAATATGATTAATTTACCAATAACCTCATTAGCTGAGGAAAGATGGATCTTAATTTCTTCGGTATCAGATGTCCTAATCTGGGGCTTTTAGAACAACTCAAATATTTACTAAGTAATATTATAACAAATAATGTAAAATTATAGATCGAAATAAATAGCTATTTATACCTCATGACGTTTTCTTCTAGCGTAAGAACCTCAATAGTCTACTCCCTTATCAAGAAAGCCAACAGGACCTAAAAATGTCTTTTGCTAGTAAATTAATAAGTGGACTATAGAGGCCTGTATAAGTTTTCGTCTCATTTTTACGTCTAAGTGGTTAAATAAACATAATATGGGAGATTGATACAATTTGGGGTGGGCTGTTGTCGCTGTTAACGTTTCAAACGAACAATTTTTGTTACAAGATAATTGTCTTTGCTCAGGTTTGTTTCGTTGGGTTTGCTTAGGTTTGTTCAGGTTTGCTCAGGTTTGTTTCATTGGGTTTGCTCAGGTTTGTTCAGGTGAGCTTGGGTTTGTACGTTTTAAGGTTAGCTCAGATCGCGCGCGCGCGACCTGAGCTAACCTTAAAACGTACAAACGCACAAACCCAAGCAAACCCAAGCAAACCTGAACAAACCTGAGGGGTGGGGCTTGTGACGTCATCTGTCTGGCTCAAGTAAGGCCATACCTACTTCGACAGAATGACATCCCAGACTTCTCTCCTGTCAACTACACAATCCAATCAACCGGACCGGGGAAGACCAAATTTTAGACCCTTCAGAGAAGTACGTGGCTGGAGGGAAAATAGTCAAAATATCCCGCCTCCAAGATATCCACGAAACGACGATCGATACGGCGAAAAGCCAGAAAGGGGCTATAGCCGAGGTTCCAGTTTTAGGGCCCAACGAGGCACTCAGAGGGGCAATTATAGTGGTTGGCAACCGGGCCAATATCGACCCCAAAACAACCAACGTTTCAGCAGGGAACGAAGTAATAGTAGAGAAAGAGATAGAAACAATCTACCCAATACTAGGTGTAGCGATGGCAGGCCACGGTGTAGTAACTGCAACCGCTGTGGTCACTACACATGTGACAACAATGGCAACAGTCAACAAGACAGAAGAGTTTCATTTTTTAGGTCAAACTCCCCAAACGACAACGGACGACTCAATTAAGAGGCCCTGATGAGGTCGTCCTTCACTCTATGGGCCTAAATCAAAATATTCTAAAAGTTAAAGGCTGTGTTAATAGTAGCCTAAATGTAGGTATTATATTAGATACAGGGGCCAGTCAATGCGTTGTAAATAAAACTCTAGTGTTAGAAATAAAACCGTTAGAAAATAAAATACATTTAGTAACAGCAGGGGGAAATAAAGTTTCACCAGTAGGAAAAACCGATGTCCGAATAAGATTAGGAAAATTAGCAGGGTATGTCTCGCCCCTAGTAGTAGAAAATCTTTCTAAACCCTTAATCCTGGGGACAAACTTTTTATCAAAAAATAAAGCTAAAATAGTCCTCGGTCAAAAACTGTAGGACTATACAATAAGGGAGTACAAACTACCTTGTTTTTCCAAAATAACAGTGAAAAGCCCGAACAAGAACCACATGCAAAAACAAATGAACAGGAAGACACTGTCCATCTATCTGTTATCGAAGAGGAAGACAATGAGGAAAAGGTATATAAGATAACAGCCAAAGAGGATTTATATTCTAGTGCCTCATGTACAAATAAGAATTAAACTGGACACTCAAGTAGAACCCTTAAATAATGAAATTCTGGAAAAATGGTATTTGAGGAAAATGACAAGTTCTTAAGGCCAAAGGGGATGATTCCACTGAACCTGCCTCACTTGTCACAAAATAATTTAATGCTAAATGCAGTGACCAGAAGTCGCAACTATATTAAAATTTTTAAAGGATCAACTTTAGGACACTTAAAAACAACTTCAAAATATAACCTATCGGAAATACGGTTCCTACATGTGGAAGAGGAGGAAAGTGACCAGGATAAAGTGACCATTACCGATCACAAAATTCGCCACATAAATGACAAAGACATTAAGAAAACACTGGAAAAACTATTAGACGAATACGAGGATGTATTCTCTAAATCACCAAAGTACATGGGAAAGACTGACTTAGCAGAACCTAGCATAGACGTAGGAAACGCCAAACCGATAAAGACCAAAGCATACAATGTGTCACAAAAAGAAAGGGAGATAATTGATCAATAAATAGAGGAAATGGCGAAATACGATATAATTCGCCCTAGTAACGCCCCGTGGGCAAGTCCAGTCGTGCTAGTAAAGAAGAAAACGGGTGAAACAAGATTCTGCGTAGATTACAGAAAACTTAACGCAGTGACCAGAAAATCGGCATACAATATCCCCAATATCGACGACATTTTAACTTACTTGGGCAACGCAAAATATTTTTCATCCTTAGACATGTTATTCGGTTTTTGGCAAGTACAAATTAAAGACGAGTCCAAACCGTATACGGCTTTTCAAGCCCAAGGTCATGGACTCTGGGAATTTAATTATATGGGTTTGGACTATGCAATGCCCCGGCTACCTTTCAACAGTTAGCTGATAGGGTATTTCGAGACTTGAAATGGAAAGAAATCCTAATATATATGGACGATATAATAATTTTCTCCGAAACTATGGAAGAACACTTAGAAAAGCTTAAAAAGGTGTTTGATCGCCTTCGAGAAGCCGGCTTAACCCTAAAGCCAAGTAAGTGTGAATATATAAAAGAAAAATTTGATCTCTTAGGGTATACAGTCTCAAAAGATGGTATCCTGCCAGATGAGCGAAAACTGGTTGGTACAAACGATTTAGTGGACTGTATAATCTAATTAAATCACATTGGACACTGGTTAATTGTTTTTTATGTATAAAATATATTATGAATACGTACATAAAATGAATTTGCTTCTCGACATTGAGAGTGGTTTCTAAGAAGTCGCCCTCATCGCTTCGTCATTTACCAGGGTGCTAATCGGCGCGTGCTCCCTTGTCGTAGTCCATGTTGCCGCTTACTCCTGTTTCTCAGATAGTGCATGACAACAATTACTTGCATGCGATTATAGAAGAGCGAAGGATACTCAATATTTAAAATTATGTATAATAATTGTCCATACTCCCCGCCTTTGAACGGTTCCAACAAAACGCTCACGCCTTCGAGAAGCCGGCTTAACCCTAAAGCCAAGTAAGTGTGAATATATAAAAGAAAAAATTGATCTCTTAGGGTATACAGTCTCAAAAGATGGTATCCTGCCAGATGAGCGAAAACTGGTTGGTACAAACGATTTAGTGGACTGTATAATCTAATTAAATCACATTGGACACTGGTTAATTGTTTTTTATGTATAAAATATATTATGAATACGTACATAAAATGAATTTGCTTCTCGACATTGAGAGTGGTTTCTAAGAAGTCGCCCTCATCGCTTCGTCATTTACCAGGGTGCTAATCGGCGCGTGCTCCCTTGTCGTAGTCCATGTTGCCGCTTACTCCTGTTTCTCAGATAGTGCATGACAACAATTACTTGCATGCGATTATAGAAGAGCGAAGGATACTCAATATTTAAAATTATGTATAATAATTGTCCATACTCCCCGCCTTTGAACGGTTCCAACAAAACGCTCAAACAAAATTAAACTACATACTTCAATTATCTTGAAAGTCACTTTTTAACAAGAAATTATTATAGATGATTGTCACTGGTTTAAACACATAAAGTATCTAGTCAGATTAACTGGGAACTAATTATGACCTTTAAAAAACAGTATCTGCCATTGGTAATGGACATATTTTTGAAACACCTCGTTTAAATGTTCCATGGGCCGTTTTTATCGTAACTACACGCACCACTTTATCGTCACCACGGTGTACAGCTATTATGCGTCCCAAATGCCACTTACAAGGTGGTAAATTGTCACTTTTTAGTAAAGCTAAACTTCCTATTTTAACTTCATTTTGACTTGTTTGCCATTTTCGCCGTTGTTGAAGTTGATTCAAATATAGTTTTGACCATTGTTTCCAAAAACTATGCAACAGTTGCTGGATTAATTGATATCTGGATAACTGATTGATTTTTGTATTTTCCTGAAATAATGGGTCTGGAACGGTATTCAACGGTCGCCCAATCAAAAAATGTGAGGGGGTCAACGGGATATAATCATTTGGATCGGATGAAAGGGCATATAAAGGACGTGAATTTAAAGTGGCTTCAACTTGTATAAGAAGTGTTAAAAATTCTTCATAAATTAAAATTGTTTCACCAATCACTCTATGTAAGTGAAACTTTACCCCCTTTATATTACTTTCCCACAATCCACCGAAATTTGGAGTACAAGGTGGGATGAAATGCCATGCACAGTCTCTGGTGATTTCATCATGCGAATCAGTTAAACAATCATATAAACCCCTTAATACCCGTTGTGCACCCACCAGGTTTGATCCGTTATCAGAGTATATATGAGTGGGTTTTCCCCGCCTAGAAACAAACCGTCTTAAACCTGCTAAAAAAGCCTCAGTGGTCAAAGAACTTATTAATTCCAAATGAACTGTCTTAGTTGAAAAGCAAATAAATAAGCATATGTATGCTTTGTAAGTTTTACATCCGCGACCTTTTCTATCCTTTAAAAGAAAAGGTCCAGCATAATCTAGTCCGGTTATAGAGAAAGGTTGTGAAATATTAACGCGATGTTTTGGTAAATCAGCCATAATCGAACTAACTGGCTTAGGTTTAAATCGATAACACTTAATACAATTTTTTACCACATATTTCGCTAAAGACATACCCGAAATAATCCAAAAGGTTTGACGTACGCTTGCTAATAAAAGTTGTGGACCAGCGTGTTGCAATTGATTGTGTTCATGCGTCAAAATAAGCTTACTCAAAGGGTGCCTCTTATTTAATAACAAAGGATCTTTTTCCTCATAAGCTAAAGATGACTTTTTTAGACGACCTCCAACTCTTAATAGGCCATTTTCGTCTAAGAATGGCGTCAATGACAATAATCTATTTGTTGAAGGAAGCGACTTATCCTTCCTTAGGAGTAAAATCTCCCCTGAGAAACTTTCCTGTTGCGCTAATTTCACAAGAAATAATTTAGAATCATTGTATTCAATCGCAGAAATTGGACCTACTATCCTCCAATTAAATTTCAGTTTTAAATTCGAGACATATCTACGGCAATAACCAATAACTCTTATCAACTTATTCAAATCTGAATATCTTTCAAAGATAGAGCATAAATCGTTTTTTACCAAAGTAAAAACCTTGACATTTTTTTTAAATTCAGGAATTTCTGAAACAGGAGGTAAGTCACGAAATTTAGGTATTTCAAATTCGGATGCTAAAAACAAAGGACCATTGAACCATAATTTACACTGTGCCAACTGGTCTGGTAAAATTCCCCTACTTCCAATGTCAGCAGGATTCTCTATCGTACTGACGTAATTCCAATTTTCAATCTTTGAAGACCGCTGAATCTCTGCGACACGATTGCCCACAAAAACCTGAAGATTTGATGGACTCGTATTCAACCAATGTAATACAATTTGCGAATCACATCAATAAAAGGAATCGAACTTAAACGTAACTGACTTGGAAACAGTTTTCATTAACTGCACCAGCAGTAAACAACCACAAAGTTCCAATCGAGGAACTGTTCATATTTTTACAGGTGCTACCTTTGTTTTTGCACATAACAGCTGGACATGAACATGGCCTTGTGAATCAATACATCTTACATAAATTGTTGCACAGTATGCGTCCTTTGAGGCATCGCTAAATCCATGAAGTTCAACCAGTACAGGATTTTTACATAGAACAAACCTAGGAATTTTCAAATCATTCAAGGATATAAGCCTTGACTGAAATTGGCTCCACCTAGCGCATAAATCGGGGGGAACTAATGAGTCCCAATCTAATTTCAAAGACCAGAGTAATTGAATCATAATTTTAACTAAGATTATACAACAACTAGCTAATCCTAAGGGATCATAACTCTTAGCAATTGCAGAGAGCATTGACCTCTTTGTTACAGTAGAGGAACAATAATTTACATTTTCAACATAAAAACTAAAAACATCCAACTTACAAGACCATTGGACGCCTAACGTTTTAATTGACTCAGTGTCTCCCAAGTTAAGGACTCTAAGTGAATCAGAATTATCTTGAAAGTGGTTCAAAGCTGTCTGACTATTCGAAGTCCACTTTCGTAAATCAAAACCCGCAGTCCTCAAAATTTTAATAATTTCATCACAGGTTTGAATAGCATCAATTTCATTTGAAAATCCCGTAATCAAATCATCGACATAAAAATCCTTCAAAATAATCTCAGATGCCGTGGGATATATTTCTTTATTTTCAAAAGACAATTCCTGAATACAGCGCATTGCTAGAAATGGTGCACTGGTAGTGCCATATGTCACTGTATTTAATCGATAAATTGAAATCGGTTGTGAAGGGTCATCCCTCCAAACTATTTTTTGTGTTTCTCTATCATCGGGGTGAACAAGTACAATCCTATACATTTTACTAATGTCAGAAACCACTACAATAGCATGTTCACGAAATCTAATCAGAATATTTAAAATGTCGTTTTGAATAGGTGGACCTGGATACTGAATATCATTCAGCGACTTCCCGTTCCTAGCTGGCGCAGATCCATCAAAGACAACTCTAAGTTTGGTTGTTAGACTTTCATTTCGAATAACACCATGATGGGGCAAAAATAGGAATATCTTGTATGATTTGAAACAGATTCATTGTCAAGAGTCATATGACCTAAATCCTTATACTCATTAATAAATTCAGTATACCGTTGTTTAAAATCATGGTTTCGTTTAAACCGTCCTTCCAGATTTAATAACCTTTTAATTGCCAAGGACCTTGAATCTCCCAAACAAGAAGGATCTTCCTTCCAAGGAATTTTCACAATAAATTGGCCATTTTCAGCTCTAGAAACAGAATTTAAAAAATGATTTTCACAAAAGGCATCTGCCTCAGAATGTAAAATTGAAACCTTTGGCTCCTCCAACGACCAAAATTTTTGTAATTCATCATTTTCCGGCAGTTGCAATGGTTGCATAGAAAAATGACATTTAATATTATTTTTTGCAGGATACTGCACCTTTCCTGTTACAATATAACCAAAAACAGTGTTTTGAAGCGAAAGCGAATTCCTTCCAAGTGCAATGCTACCTTCTGTTAACACACTCCAAAATAAACTAGCATCAATCAGCATATCAATTTTTCCATTGACATTAAAAGAATCATCCGCCATCATAATATTTTCAGGAATTGTTAACTTTGAGATGTCAAACGTATAAACTGGCAGGCTGTCTGTAATTTTGGGTACTACAAAACAATCCAATACCGACGAAAATTCATTAAATCTCGAACTTATTTTTACCTGACATACCTTGTTTAAAGATGACGTAGAATTGTTAATACCGGTGACACAAATATTTGTATTTTTTGTGTTTAAATTCAGGGTTCGTAAAAACTCTTCACTTATGAAACATGACTGACTGCCTGAATCCAACAGTGCACGAGCTGTATGAACCTTGCCTGTTTTATCATAAACCTTGACTTTAGCTGTGCTCAACAAAACATAATCGTGATAGGAACTGCTATTTGCCAAAGCGAGAGAAGGTTCTTTGGAATCATGAACATTGTTAATTGAAATTTCACTCGACAATAAAGAATTTACGGTAGCTTGCCCGTGCAAGCCACCTGTGCCCGAATCAGTACTACTTTGATTATCATTAATATTAGATTTATTTTCATGCAAAAGCGAACTATGTTTTGCCTTGCAAATTTTACAGCCAAACATTTGACACTTTTTGCTTAAGTGACCTGTGCACAAACAATTGCAACACAGCTTTAATTGTCTTACTTGTTCCCAACGTTGAGGAACAGATAGATTGAGAAATTTTTCACACGTATAAATCATATGCTCTGGTTTATTGCAAAAATTGCAACTTCTTTTATTACCTGTATTATTTCCATTATTTAATAGTAAAGACCGAGAAAATTTGTGTTCTTTATCATGTCTTTTATCAAATTTAAAATTGCTCCTTGACAAACCATTTAGTTCTATTGTTTCCAAAAAGCTGGCACGTTTTTTCAAAAATTCAAAGAACTCATCCAAATCTGGTAAAGATTTGTCACATTTAAACTTTTCCCACTCCAATGAACTTGTTTTGTCTAATTTCCCTGAGACTAAATGAACAATAATCGCATCCCAATGCTCTGTGGGTAATTGCAGTGTTTTTAACGCACATAAATTCTTTTTTACCGTATCTATTAAATTTCTTAATCCAATTGCAGATTCTTTAATCAAAACATCCATATCAAAAAGAGCCTTCATGTGATTATTTACCAACATGCGTGAATTGCTAAAACGATTACACAAAGTTTGCCACGCATAATTATAATTTTGCGCCGAAAAATCTAAACTTTGTATAATGTTTAAAGCTTCATTGCCTAAACTAGCTCGTAAATAGTGATATTTTTGAATATCCGTAAGCACTTGATTGTTATGAATTAACGCCTCAAAAGTATCTTTGAATTCAATCCATTTTAAATAATCTCCATTAAACACAGGTAACTGAATTGGAGGTAACTTAACACCTTCTAAGCCTGACCCATTTTGTACAGGTTGTCTCGTAGGAACAAGCTCTACATTAAGTGAATCGCGATCGTTAATTCGTTTTAAGACTGTCTTAGCAGCGGACAAATTTTTCGAAAAAACTTTATCTATTTTTTCTCTACAAAAATATTCTTCTTCCGTTACCGCATCGCTACAATTTAATTCAATCAACATTTGTACGTCCTCAAATTCTACTAACAGATTTTCTGCCCTATGATATTTTAACTCTACCTCCGCAATCTGATCTTCGCTAAGATCCTGAACTGCGGTACTTATAATTGACTGAATAAAATCTTCGAATAACTTTAAACGATTCTCAATTATACCTCTTTTTCGATAGAACTGCTTAAACTCGGAGGCCTTCATAGCAGACATCTTGCAAATTAATCAAAATTTAAAAATAATTAATCAAAATCACGATTTATAATTACGTGCACCTCCGTACAACAAATCCAGCCTGGTGTTACCGCAAAGTCCCAGGTAAATTATAAATCACTTGCTAAAAATATTCGCAAAACCAATAAAATAATCAAACAATTTTACACTTGTTCAAATCAAAAATTCTATCCTTAAAAATTGCAATTTTAATCAAAACCTCTTAAATCAATCTGAAACCACTTTCATCAAGAAAGGAATAAAGTTTAAGGATAAAATTCGGTAAAAAATAATGGAAAATTCTCACAATTATGTAATCCGTCTGCTGCTAGGCGCCAAGATTGCAAACGGCGGGCCGGGCGGTGTGAATTGTTGCATCGATGCTGAATCTTCTCCCAAAATGGCAGCGTCTTAATGGAAAAGACAAGTCCAATAATCACTATCGAAATCGAAATCAATAACTAATCCGTCGCGAATGACCAATTTTTATGGTACAAACGATTTAGTGGACTGTATAATCTAATTAAATCACATTGGACACTGGTTAATTGTTTTTTATGTATAAAATATATTATGAATACGTACATAAAATGAATTTGCTTCTCGACATTGAGAGTGGTTTCTAAGAAGTCGCCCTCATCGCTTCGTCGTTTACCAGGGTGCTAATCGGCGCGTGCTCCCTTGTCGTAGTCCATGTTGCCGCTTACTCCTGTTTCTCAGATAGTGCATGACAACAATTACTTGCATGCGATTATAGAAGCGCGAAGGATACTCATTATTTAAAATTATGTATAATAATTGTCCACTGGTAGCCATCAAGGAGTTTCCAGAACCAAATTCTATTAAAGACATACAAAGCTTTATAGGCCCCTGCAATTACTATAGAAGATTTATCAAAAATTTTTCAATAATTGCCCACCCCTTACATCATGCTACAAGAGAATGACATTGAAATTGTAAATAAAGTATGCAAGAGCTTAATAAGTTTTATTAAAGTAAAGTAAAGTAAAGTATATATTCGCTTTTCAGAACATCACAACAATACAAAGTATGATTGAAATATTACAATGTACAGGGTGTCCGGATTTCGTTGTATTTGCGGGTTATCTCAGTTATTAGTAGAGATAGAAGGTTGCGGTTTGCACGTCATGGCGCTACTTTTTTATGAAACGAAAAATGCCATAAACAGAATCTTCACAGCTTTCTTTGTTTTCGAGCTACAGGGTGATTTTGAAAATTTTCACTTTTTGAGCACCCCTTGTATCTCAGGAATGCCGCATCATATCAATATAGTAAAAACAGACTTGTATGCAGAATGTTACGTAGAATCCGATGACGTAGTTAGTTTTTTCTATTATTAATATTTTAATTTTCGAGTACCGATGTAAAGTTGTATTTTTTTAAATGGGACACCCTGTATATTTATACATCGTTACATTCCGCTTATCGAGGTCTTTTTGAAAATATATAACACATGATATTTATTTTTTCACTGAAGCCGTTAAATCACAATTTTTAATAAAAATGGTAATTTTTATATAGTAGGCTTTGGCTTACAACACAATTGACATAACATACATTTTAGAAATCTTGTATGTTAAGTTGTTGATATCATCCATTTTAACAATTTGATATTATGTAATCGCCAGTTTTTTTATTATTGCAATTTAATTTTTGTAATATCGTTTATTAATTTACTTATAGTTTGTTATATTTGTTGGCACTGATTATATTAATATGGCCGCAAGCGAGACGTTTTTTAAAAAATTTGAAAAATATGATATGTTAACCTGTTTTATTCAGTGCAACGAAAATAGCGATGAGACGCCACAACTGTAATTTGAGAGGTAAATTAATATTTTATGAAGTAACCTTAGCATCTCTTTCACTTTCAATATTTTTAAATATCCAGAAAGGCGGCGACCCAACAAGGTCAGGAGTAACAGAATTAAAGCTAATCTTGTCAATTTTGGATCATTTTTGAAACCTCGTCCAAAAGCTTATAATAAACCACAGAGAGACAATGATTAGATTAATGTTTTGGCAACAGTGGAGACAAACGCTAGCAGTTCATGTAGAATAGTTGAAGACGGAGTAGGAGTGTCAAAATCTAGAGTTCAGGAAATACTAAAAAAATATCATTTCAAGCTGTATAAGTCTCAGCTGGTACATAATTTGCATCCCCGATATCCTCAGACGCCTAGATTTTTGTCACTGGTACTTACAAAAGATTAAAATAAACCGACATTTTTACCGTAAAATTATATGGTCGGATGAAGCCTATTTTAGCAGCGTAGGAATTTTAAATCGACAGAGTCGCAGGAAAACGAACACGTTATATTTCCAAGGTAGTGACAGGGCAGATTTGGCTTCAGTGTTTCCTGCTTCATATAGGGGTCTGATATAAAATTTCATATTTGTGAACTAATCCTAACTGCAAACAGATATCTACATTTCCTGGAAAATATGTTAGAAATTCGCGAAGATGTTCCTTTGGTTCAGTTAAATAATATATTTTTTCAGCAAGACGAACCTCCTGCTCATAATTCTCACGTTATAAGAACTTATCTGGAAAATCACTTTCCTGGTCACTGGATTCGCACAATAAGATTGCCTCCCAGGTCACCTGATTTGCCAACTCTCGACTTTTTTGTGGGGTTATTTGGAAAATAAAATATTTCATACCCGGCGTGAAACGATAGAAGAATTGCGTAATGCTATTGAAATAGAATTCAGAAATTTGTATGCACGTCCAGTTATCCTTTTAATTGCTTTAGGAAGAATAACAAAATGTGACAATATTGTGTTCAGAATAACGGAAATCAATTCGAACAATCTCTGTAATGTGTAGGTATACGTTTTACTTCACGCCTACTATAAAATATTGACATTGTTGCGGCGAATTTGTGTAGGGAAAATAAATTTGTAGTTATTGGCAACCTCGCATTTTTGGGCACATAGAAGAAAGAATTATTTTTTGTTTAGTACAGTAAAAAGACTTTGTAGTAGTTAAAACGTTCGGATTTCGTGTAAACCGGAACGGGTTTCCGGCTTCAAAAAAATTAGTTGTGACAACAGAAAGTGTCCTTCGAAAACTTAGGATCTTCCAGGAAGAGGGAGGGCATACTATTACAGAAAGAACAAATACCAAAAAGAACAAAATGCGGAATAACATTGGCAGAACTATACTTTATCAGAATGTAACTTTTTCATAATTTACATTTATCAGAAAAAACAATACCTCGAATTAACTTTAACATAACTGAACAATAGCAGAAATAACACAGACAGATTGAATTTTACGCAGAAAGAACATCCACATAACCAAACTTTTGCAGAACCTAACAAAAGCAGAATGATAAATTTGACAGAACGAACTTTAACAGAACCGAACAAATTCCGAAATTTGTTACGTCAGAAGCACGCGCTTCGACTTCATGCAGTGCCACGTTGTCACGTTTACTGCGGTATTTTCCGTACCTATAACCGAGACGGTTTAGTATTTATTATTAGGTATAGGTAGCTACTGTGGCAAACAGATACTTTTATAGAAGTGTCAATTATAGTAAAATAACAAAAAATAATTAAATACAATTTAAAATAAATACACGATAGGTTTGTTCGTTTTTGTCTTGCACGAACCTGCACTAACCAGCACTGATTTTTTCTAATAAAAGTATAGGGTTGCGCAGTTTCGTGCAATACAAACGAAGAGACCAAATATCATTAAATTTTTTAACGATTATTTTTTAAAACATGTTATTTACTTTAAATACATTATAGTATTATACTCGTAGGTTTTTGATTTCCTTTGTTAGGATTATGAAAATAGCTATTTCATCGGTCGCTCGGAGAAAAAGCTGTGGCCTATTGCTTTTGATAATATCTGTGCTTTGTTTGTCTGTTCTAAATTATTTTCTAGCTGTCCTTATTCAATTAAATTTTTTTACAATTTAAAATATTATGGCTTTATTGTCCAAGGAATGACTCATTGATAATGATCTGTGTACAAAAATTACAAATAACAAGAAAAATAACTGATACAAAACGCAGTCGTCAGTATTACAAAATAAAATCAACAAAACTGCTAATTATTTTAATAACTATATGCACTTCAGAGCAATATTTTTTTAATGTTTAAATATCGGCTATTTTTCACACAAAAATTATTTTACCCCTATATGTATGTGTTTGTAGGACGTCATTGTATGCATGTTTACCAAAAATCACGAAATTATTTTAATTAACATTAACTTTAACTTTTTGCAAAAAAGTTAAGGGCAGACCGCTAGGGCTATTTTTCATACCCATCAGGCGCGGCCCGTGAGTTTTTTTTTACAGGTGGGTCAAATTTTGTGGGTAACAAGTGATACCAAAAGCAAAATACACTTTTATAATTAAGGAAGGTTTTTTAATAATGTGCCTAGTTTAGTATCCTATACATCGTCTCTTAGGACCCTGTTTACTACTTACTTCATAGGGGGCGCAACTAGCTTTACTTTACAATAGTTAAATTGATGTAGCCTTTACTTGATAATTACAAAAGTTTACAATATACATCAGAGAGGGCGGACCAAACTGTAAAATTTCTTATTATTTGTTGATTCTTTTAACAATGAAATGTAAACAAAAGTTTATGCAAATACAATGCGCATATTAGGTAATATAATTAGTTTTTCTTTGTCCAACCCAAATGTTTTGAAAGAGAATATTTCACGGAGCGGTTCAAGTGTATTTCCACAATGGCCCGAGACAGGCAGCGTCGACGGCCGCGCGCACGCCGAAAGCGATATTATTTGGGGGGCCGTCGACAAATTTTGTCTCTTTTTATCTTCGTAAAGCGCCTATGTTTGTTTCTTGGTTTTAATACTTTTATATAGTACATATAAACCTATGAGGGAAACTTAAAATTTGACCGAGCCCGGAGCAAGCTTGGATATCTTTCGACGATGACTTCGCTTGATTCTTTCTTGGGGATTACCAGTGATGTTCATGCCCGGATTGGGACAGGCGAGCGACCGAGAAAATCTCGGTGGGCCGCCGGCCCAAAAGGGCCGGTGAGGCCGAAGGCCTGGCCACTTAGCCTCTATCCCACTTCGAAACTTCGAACAATAATATTTCCCAACCCCAAACATACAAAGGAAAAACCTTGAAAACTATGTAAATTATTATTTGCATATTAATGTAGGTATACTTATTTATTTTTTATATTAAATATTGTATTTTTCAATATCATTTACCTCACGTGTGAAATAGAATCACAAGAAAAACTTTTTTAGGGCCATCCGCAATGTGCGCAGGCCCGGATTGAAACAGGCGAGCGAGCGAGAAAATCTCTGTGGGGGGCCGCCAGCCCAAAGGGGCCGGTAGAGCCGAAGGCCTGGCCACTTAGTTTAGACTCTATCCCACTTCGAAACTTATAATCATAAGATTTCCCAACCCCAAACATAAAGAGGAAAAACCTTGAAAACGATGTAAATAAGGAATATTCACATATTTTTGTATTGCATAAATCGTTTAAGGAAGTCATTACCTACAAACCCCAAAAAAATATTTTGAAGAAAATTACTAGGATAATTTAGCTACAAAAAATATTTACTTTTCGGTATAATTTATAACAATTTAAAAAGCAGCCATCTGTCCCTAATTAAGAATGACGTCAGGAGATCAGCAAAAATAAGTGCCAATCTACATGATAACTTAAAACTTAACCTAAAGTCGAACAGGTTTGTTTTTCTCGGAAACAGTCAGAGGGAGAGAAATCTATTTTTTGGATTGATAGAGGAATAGTTCAACTAGCTTCGGTAAAAAATTCAGTTATACAGGATGTTTCGTTTTGCAGCTATTAACGTCAAAGTCGAAATTTCCGCGATTTCCGTTGAATTCGGGTACAGGTCGCAAAAGTGAATTAAATCGATGTAAATTTTTAGAGGTTGTATGGGACCATATGGGACCCGGAGCTTCAGAACTCTACTGAAACTGGTGAGGATCAGAAAATGGCAAGTTTTGAATTTTTTATGTCGAAAAATGTCATCTTTGGTACCTAATAACTCGAAAACAAAACGTCAGATCGAAAAACGGATTCATAAGTGAAACTTTAAAATCTCAAATACTTTTTTTTTTGTAATACATTTACCTAAAAGAATCACTGGAAAACGGAAATATTTGGAAAAAAACTGGAAATTTAGATTTTTGACCCAATCATTCACGGTTTTTAATTTTTTGTGGGGTCAAAATGGTTCAAATTAAATCCCATATACATCGTCGGAAAGAGCTCGTCGAAGTATATAATATCCATACTATTTAGTTTCTTCATTCTCTATAAGAAGGGAGCAATCGCCGATTAAATTTCGATTTTTTTATTTTTTGCCCTCGATATCGGTACATTTGAATCACTCTGTATTTTTTCCTATCTAATTTTTTCCCAATTTTTCAATACTATCTTATAAAAGGATAATCACACTTTAAAATGAATACTGAATGGATCATCCAGGAGCATATTTAAGGGGTAGAAAACGGATTTTCTTGATTTTTTCCGACAAATCCTATTTTTAACCGACAATATTCCACACTGTTTACCTTATTTAGTGATTTGCTTTTGGGATTATTCTATCCATTAATTATTTAAGAATACCTCCCACTAATTTAAACCGCTCATTTTTTCATTAAAGTTATAAATAAATAGGTTTATTTGCATCGGGGACATCTAAAATTTGAAAATTTTTGAATTTTCGAAGATTGCCATGAAAACAAAGAATTGCAGTTTATTTACTCGAAATTATTAAGGTGATATGTCTAAAATTTCGCAGAAATGCCAATTTTGGTTGCAAAATTGAAAGGTTCCTGGACCGATTTCGGCTTGAAGTATACATGACTAAGATTTTAGGAACCTTCTACTTTAAATGCAGGGATATTTCATTGGATGAGTTACGCATTAAATGCCATTTTTAGTGAGCTTTCGACGACTCTACAACACTGGAATTCGCCATGTACTCATGATGAGTCATAAGTTCACTTTTGACGACACATACTCGAAATTCGCGCGACAATTTGCAATAGAAAATCCTTTTTTTTTTGTTAATAAAAACAAAGATAAATGGATAACATCAACAGCCATAAACATTTAATTTATGTAGAGAATATAAAAAAAATATTTCAGATCAATTTGGGTTATATGCATGTTCGCTATTATTAATTTTTCGTAATGTCGAAAAAAAGTTTTAGCAGTATTGCCGTCGTTTGTAGTGCCCTCAGTCTGTTTACAACGTCTATTTTAATTAGTATCGCAAGTTCATTTTGTATTTTCTTTTTTCTTTGCTCTTTTATTACTTTCTTTTCACCCGTAGTGGCATCCGTAATTAAATTACAAAGCGTAGGTACTTAATGAGTTAACTTATTACCTATTTCTTAGAATAAAATAATGTTTAATAAAATAAGAATTTCGAATGGGGTGTAATAAGGTATTTTTAAAACTATGTAGGTAGGTACTTAGATTCATGAATATTTAATTTAATATTATTCTAGCCACTTTTGTTAGTAAAAGTTAAATTAGTTAAAATTTACTTGTAACTTCTTAGAAAATTTAATTTGATTAATAACATACCTGGAAAATTTTCAAAGCGGCATTAAAAAGCAACTTTGGATTCCTGCATGTGCGACATTACTAAAAAAATATTCTTTTTTTCAATAATCTGACAAAGTTGGATGAGATGTTTGGATATTCCTAATGTATAATCGTTGTGTAATCTTATGTATGTGACAACTACCGCATATTTAGGCATTTTTTAAAAACCACACCAAACTTTTTTCTTCGACTAGGACCACGGTTATTTAAAATTCCATAATATCGAATTATGTAAGTAAACTTCACAAGTATTTCCTCTAAAATTTGGAATTTTAGAGGAATTTTTTTATAGAACATATGAATTTTTAAAGTTGGACTTATTTTCGCATCTTTTTTTATTGCTCTCAGAAAAGTCAAGTTTTCGTTTAAAAAGGAAGTACTTTACGGTGATACATTTGAAAAAACTAGTAAGCGACTAAACTCCAGATATTTTGCGAATAATCTAGAGACAAAACAAATTAAAATTCGATAGTCGCTGTTTTGCCCTATGTCCACGAAATATCAAATCCGTTACACTGTGCGACGCAATCGCGTTCAGTGATGCCCATGCCCATCCAACTTTCCCCACTTCGAGTGTCCAAAATACCTGCACTGGCCTTAAATTACCCGCGACACTGAAAAACCTAAATATTTGTTAAAAGGATTTTCGAAAAAAATTATATTTTATGTTCGGATATTAGGATATAAATTTACAAGTCCAAACTGTAGGTAGAAGGTAGAATATTGTTCCACATTTGACAATTTGTTGTGCGTCAAAACCGTGTTTTTTAACTAAAGTCAAGCGCAAGATGTAATACATTTTATAGTCGAAAAAAGTGACACAATGAGAAAGCTTCTTAGTTATTAACTATGATTATTTTCACAATCACATTTTATTTTTATTGTTTAAGGCTAACAGAGTATTCTTCTATATTTGGGGTTTCTGTTTTGTATATTGTTTTGTTTGTAAATCATAGGAATACATTTATGTTCAACAAAATATTTACTTAAAATTAAACGTCTTGAACTCGTTTGTATTGTATTTGCCTCCGAAGAGTCCCAAGGAGGCCGCGCCGACTGGAGGCCGGTCTGGACTCAGCTCGGTAAAAAAAATCTGCCAATCCGGCCCTGGTGATGTTTGTGTTTGCCGCCAGCGCAGAGCAGCGATATGACAGATCACAAAATACAAATCAGTTTCTTGACAAAATAGTGACACTCACTTTATATCGTAAACGTGACCGACAGTAAATAACATGAAGAACAAAACAATAGATGGCACAGCTAACTAAAGTTTTGTTGAATTTAGCATCAAATTAGTAAAACATTTATTTTATAAAAATTGCTACAAGGCATGCAATTAGGCTCTTTGTTAACCGTATTTAAAAACAAAAAGCTGACAATATAATTCTCTGACGTATTTTTAAACTCTACTAATGTGCGTTACCATAACCTAACCTTGACATTATAGTAGCGCGAAATTAAATAATTTAAAATGACGTTAAAATGACCGTTAAAACCGTTAAGGGATGAACACTTAAGCTCTAAAAAAAAGATGCCAATCAGTAGCGTCACAGAACTCTTCAACAGACAAGCTTTAGAAAAAGAGGATATATAATACTTTTACAGAAACTCACTTTGGGATTTAAATAAAAAAACCTTAAAATAAATATAAAAGTCTAACTCTATAATATGTATATTACGCACTGGTACGGAGCCACCTAAGTACTGTTGCATGATATGGGCTCCTTTATAACACTCATATTAAAAGAATAGAATGCGTATAATCGAAGTTTGTCAAGTTCTTATAGGTTAAACTAAATATGGACAATTATTTATTACCATACCCTGAGCGGCTCATTATATTGAGCTTGGAAAATACGCAGAATTCAGCTGACCTTGGTCTTTGACCACATGCTGCTGAATAATGGGATACCGAGGAAAAATAGAGATAGTTTTTATTCAGGGTAAAAAATAGGACAAATAGGGAGACTAGGAATATTTTAAATCAAAGACACCCACAAAAGTTTGTTTCGAGTTCCTCAGTTGGGCGTATTCTGGACAAATTCAAACGAACTGGAACAGTTTTGAATGATTTTAAGAAACCACATGCAAAGAAAAATGTGTTATAAGAAGCAATCGAACACAAGCAAACGTCAGTTGCAACAATATCTGAAAGAACAGGGGTCAAAGAAACAACCATAAGAAAAATTTTACAAAAAAGTAGATATCATCCCTACGAGCCGAAATTTAGAAATATTCTTAAAGAAAGGGATTTTGAAGCAAGGTTTGATTTTTGTGTCTGGGCACCGGGGGAATAGAAGAGAATCGGTCATTTGCCAAAGGAATATTTACAGACCAAGCACCTTTTTATTCAAAAGGGACAGTAAGTAAATTCTCAAAACTGTAGGTGGTGGACTCATGAAAATCCTGGGTTCATAATTGAGCGCATTCTTTTAGAGTAAATGTCTGGTGTGGAGTTTTTAACGCAAAAGTGATTGGGCCCTATTTTTTTAGAGAAAACTTAAACTCAGTAGTTTATTTAAACTTTTTAAGGACTGAGATAACCAATGTTGTTGATAACATGTCACTACCGGAAAGATTGATATTGTGGTACCAACAATTCGCAGCACGGTTGAGGGCAGAAATTTTTTAGACAATTTGTTCAGACGAAAATGGATTGGCAGATATTCTGAGTATTCCTAGCAAACCTGAGCTAACTGTAATGAATTTCTTTTTGTGGGGTTATCTCAAACAAAAGTGTACCGTAAACGGCCGTTTCAAAACGTGGATCACTTGGAAAATACTATAGGAGAGGCTTGCCTTGAAATTCCACCAAGATTTCTGAAAAATGTAATAAAAGGGTTTTTTTCAGAAAAACAATTAAATGTATGGAAAGGGAGGGATGGCAAACTAAAATGTATTTTTTTTTTGTTTTAAGAATAAGATTTCAATTTTTTATCTTTTATACCTGTTTTAGTTTAGAAATAAAAATTTTAATAAAAAAAAGTTTTTTATTAGTTAGCTTCCTAATCCTATAGATGATATGCTTTTCTAACTGTTGTATTTGATATGGTTAATAATATGCTCTGTAGCACTAAAAAAATCAAATAATAATAGTCCAATAGCGCTCAGGGAATTTTAAAAAATATTTATTTTTGTGCTATAAAAACTCTGTAAACTTTAGAAAATGTATACCTCATCTTTAGAAACGTTGCAATATGGCTTTTAAACTTAATAATAACGAAATAAACGTTAAACATTTAAACAAATAATTATTTGTTTAAATGTTTAACGTTTATTTCGTTATTATTAAGTTTAAAAGCCATATTGCAACGTTTCTAAAGATGAGGTATACATTTTCTAAAGTTTACAGAGTTTTTATAGCACAAAAATAAATATTTTTTTAAATCTAGAATTTCACCAGTAAGGGTCATCCATTAATTACGTCACACGGAAAGGGGGAGGGAGCGGGTCCACAAAGTATGACAATACGTGACAAGAGGGGAGGAGTCATAAGCTTCGTGACGTCACATTTAATCTAAAATATTAAAACAACTAAATAGTTGTAGAACGTTATATAAATATGTTATTTTGAAGTGTAAAATTGTTTGCCTTTGGTAACATTCACCGAAAGACCGATACCGCCTTTGAAAAAAGCCGACGTAAAGAGATTTATTGCTTTAATATTTGTTTGCAATGTTACTAGGTCTACCGTTTACCGGTTGGGTTTGGGGTTTAGACTTGGGTTTTCGGCCTCGACCTACAGCAATACAGTTTTCGAACCTGATTCTACCGTAATTTTTAACCTGAATAATATACAGTGACCGCAAAAAAGTCTGCACCATATGAGAATCTTTTTAAAATTCGATTAACATCAAATTTGACTTTGGCATCAATTTTTGCTTGACCAAGAACCTTAAATGACATACATAAGACAGTCATGTTAGTTGTCAAAAGTTACATTTTTAAGAAAATGTCCTAAAATGGTATTATTTGTAAAAATTTCGAAAAATGTCTTAGTAAAAAGTTGTGTGGTTTGTCATCGAGATTCCATTGTTAAAGTTTTGTTCAAAAATTTTAACTTTTACTTTTTTACATATTTTTTTTAGCATAATAAATTATAATTTATTATGCTAAAAAAAATATGTAAAAAAGTAAAAGTTAAAATTTTTGAACAAAACTTTAACAATGGAATCTCGATGACAAACCACACAACTTTTTACTAAGACATTTTTCGAAATTTTTACAAATAATACCATTTTAGGACATTTTCTTAAAAATGTAACTTTTGACAACTAACATGACTGTCTTATGTATGTCATTTAAGGTTCTTGGTCAAGCAAAAATTGATGTCAACGTCAAATTTGATGTTAATCGAATTTTAAAAAGATTCTCATATGGTGCAGACTTTTTTGCGGTCACTGTATATTATTCAGGTTAAAAATAACGGTAGAATCAGGTTCGAAAACTGTATTGCTGTAGGTCGAGGCCGAAAACCCAACTCTAAACCCCAAACCCAACCGGTAAACGGTAGACCTAGTAACATTGCAAACAAATATTAAAGCAATAAATCTCTTTACGTCGGCTTTTTTCAAAGGCGGTATCGGTCTTTCGGTGAATGTTACCAAAGGCAAACAATTTTACACTTCAAAATAACATATTTATATAACGTTCTACAACTATTTAGTTGTTTTAATATTTTAGATTAAATGTGACGTCACGAAGCTTATGACTCCTCCCCCTTGTCACGTATTGTCATACTTTGTGGACCCGCTCCCTCCCCCTTTACGTATGACGTAATTAATGGATGACCCTTACTGGTGAAATTCTAGATTTATTTGTGTGTTTCCTGATGAAATTTTAGACATAACAAATAAATGTTTTCAAATTAAATGCTAGATAACTTTCATCAAAAAAATTACACCGTGCCAGTACTGTCAATCGTGTCTCTACGACACTGAATTATCAGTTTTTACCATTCAATGTTTTCTTCTTGGAGATTGAAGGAACATTTCGGAAGATACCTCGTGTAATCAAAGGAGAAAAGTCAGACAGTTATTTCACTTTGACACAGTCTAATCCCAAGAACTAAGTATGATTTTCCAAAAGACTCAAACCGTAGAAGGTTCCACTCCAAAACTTTCTTCAATAAATTATATACATTTTTTATGTGTCTTTGTAGCAAATACCTAATTGAGCAATAACAATGTTTAACAAGTAATGTAGTAATGGGCATACGTACTCTCAAACAGAGCACTATGATTACTATAAATACATACATTTGGCAACACTGCCCTATTTAGCCGTCTTTCTGACCTTGTTTTTTCTGCCGTTGTTCGTGTTGTCGAAGTTCATTTCGGTTAAAGTTAGATTCTGCAAATGTTACGTTCTGTAGTTGTTATGTTTTGCTAATGTTCGTTCTAAAAATGTTATTTCTGATGTTGTTATTTCGGGATATTGTTTTTTCGGTCTATATTTTACTTCTAGTTTTGTTAGGTTCTGCATTTGTTTAGTTCTGATAAAGTTAGATTCTGCCACTGTTATTTAGGATGAATTTTAATTCTGATATTGTTTTTTCTGTGTTTTTTACTTTCTGATTGTGTTTTTTCTGTCGATGTATATGGACTCCAGGAAGATAGGTATTTTCCTTATTTCCACTCCTTTGTGTTATTAATTTACCTCTTAATACCTGCAAGCATTAAAATAAAACTGAACCAGCCACTATCGAAGTTTTCCGGTAAGTTTGCTATGCATATTTCAACGCAGGATAATTATTAAAATTAAATTATTTATTTTGTGAAATAAAATAGCGGTAACATTTGGTCCCATTCGAGACGGATATTTATAAAATTTTTAATGCTTGTAAAATATTTTAGTTGTTTTCGGTAAACAATAAATATAAAAACTTGGGTTCCTTTTTTGTAACAATCGGGTTGCTGTCGGACGGTGTTGCCAGTGGTTGGTAAACATCATTTACCTGAGTAATTTTATTGTCACAACTAATTAATTATTTTTTAATAATTTTATTAATATTTTCTTCTCGGTTTCTTAATTAATATTTTCGGAAATTAATAAAAGACGGTTTTATTACCTACAAAGTGGTATGTAACTATAATTCGCTATACTGCCGGTGGTTCGGTGGTCGGTGTCGGTGGATCATATACAAATGGTTGCTTTAAATACATGTGTTGTATTATTCCGGATCCATTCAGTTGTTTTTTGGAACGTGTATTCTAAATTGCGATAATTAGAAAGGTTGTTTTTCGGCTATTATAGAGGGAATACATTCTTTTATTGCCTTTTCTCAGTTCTTTTCTATAATTAAAATGAGTACCACAGGAGAACGCAAATTTAAAAGATTGACCTCGAAAAAAGAATCTTTGTTTTTGATTATACAGAATTTGTATGATTTGTCAAAAGGTCTTGCTAATCAAACACAAAAAGATAAATTCGAAATTTTGTATTCATTATTAGAATCAACCAGGAGCTCTTTAATTACGGTGATCGATGAAATTAATGATATAGGGTTTGTAATTAAGGAGGACTTTACCCCAGATTATAGGGTTCTTTCCACTATTAATGAAATGTGTTGTTATATTCAGGTAGCGGCGGCGAAATTAAAAGTTACTCGTACGAGGCCGGCGGACGGTACACCGGTCGATCTAAACCGAGTATTGCCTTCTTTACCGAAAATTGAGTTACCCGAATTTACAGGTCAAATTCGTCAATGGGAAACATTCTATGCTATTTATAAAGGTTTGATTCATGAAAGCCCTACTTTAAATAATACAGAGAAAGTTCATTATTTGGTAGGGCGTTTACGCGGTCCGGCGTTAAGTGTGTGCTCCGGAGTAGCACCCACTGCACTGGTGATAATTATGGAATAATTTGGCAAGCACTGCTTGATAGGTACCAAGATAAGCGATATTTAGCAAATAATTATTTGGATCAAATCATGAATTTTAAAGGTTTAAATATCGAATCAGCAAAAAATTTAAATTTATTTTGGAAAGATTTGATGTAGCGGACTGAAAAAATTAAGTTTACCTGATTTAGCGGATTTTATTTTATTTTATCAGGCACGTAGGTACTAAATTAGATATCGAGACGGTTAAAGCCTTTGATAATTTCAAAAGGGGTTCAGGAATTCCTACTTACGGGGATCTTGCCAATTTTGTGAAAGAGCAGTCCAAAATTTTAAATTTAAATAAACCTTTGAGTGCACTACCGCCACCAGCTCGTAATTCAAAGTTATTCTCTGGTCAGATTAGGAGTGATAGTAGAATAAAACCTACTCCTTGTGTATTTTGCAAGAAAATCGGTCATTATTTGGGACGCTGTGAAAAATTTAAGGCGCTTTCGCCATCAAGACGATATGAGGCGGTAGAGGATAATAATTGGTGTTATAATTGTTTATCGCCAAGTCATGGGGTTAGGTCATGTCCTACGGACACGACATGCGCGGAATGTTCGAAAAAACATCATATTCTGCTTCACACGGGAAAACCGGATAGTGAAAGATCACTAGAAACGAAGGAAACGGCATCCTCAAAATTACAAGTGGTTGACCAACAGTCACTCTGTTCGACGGTTGCGGAAAATTATAATGGACATAGCAAGACAGGTCTATTATCCACAGCGGAGGTGTATATATTAAACAGTCCAGTGTTAAATGCAACAGCAATGTTTATTTTAGACAGCGGTAGTCAAGTAAATCTATTAACGGTAAAATGTTGCAAAAAATTGGGGTTAACTATTTCTAAAGCCTATTCTTCGGTTCAGGGCTTAGGTCAGAGTTCACAAGGAGTGAAAGGTAAAACGGAGTTGATAGTCGGTTCTCGGTTCGATAAAGAAAATCAATTCAATGCGGATGCCTTATTAGTAGACAAAATTACGGATAAGTTGCCCAAGGTACCTATTGAGTCACACAGTTGTTCGGAATGGAGAAATATTCCTTTGGCGGATATGCGGTATTCGGTACCCGGTGAAATAGACGGCATTATCGGGACGGAATTATTTCCCTATATTGTTGGGAAAACGCGATTAGTGAGTGGTGCTGGTTCACCTGTTGCGGTGGAAACAGCTTTCGGTTATGTAATAATGGGTCAAGTGCCTGCTGTTAGTCCAAATAAGCAGGTGACTTTTTTTACTCAGCAGGAAGATTCAAGTCTTGAAAGGCTTTTAAATAAATTTTGGGAACTGGAGCAGGGTCCAAAGCGATCGGTGACTGGTCCTGAAGAATTAAAGTGCGAAAAAATATTCTCATAAACTTATAATCGGGATAAAGCTATAGGGCGTTTTAGCGGAGCGTTGCCTTTTAAACACGCTCCAAAGAATTTAGGAGATTCAAAAAGAAACGCTCAGCTTCGGTTATTTTCATTGGAGAAACGGTTAGAAAAGTTTCCTAAATTGTGGTTAGCATAACGCTATAAAAGATTTTATTAAACAAGGTCATATGCAAATTTTACCATGTGATGCGGCAAATGATTTAAGTTATTATATACCCCACCACGTGGTTGTTAAAACGGAAAGTTCTAATACTCCTCTTCGAGTGGTGTTGGACGCAAGCGCCCCATCAGACACGGATGTGTCCTTGAATGATATTTTATATAATGGGCCTAAATTACAAGCGGATATTTGCACACTTTTATTAAATTTTCGGCTCTTTAAAATTGCATTAACGGCGGATATTAGGCAAATGTATCGGCAAATAAATGTCATAAAAGAGCATTGGCCTTTTCAAAGATTACTATAGCGTTTTAGTCCAGAAGAAAAAATTGAAACATATGAGCTTACTGTGGTTGCGTTCGGTGTCAAGCCATCGTCATACTTAGCGTTGCGTGTGATTCAACAATTAGTAATGAATGAAAAGCGGCGGTATCCCTTAGCTGCAAGCTATATAACTAGGGATCTGTATATGGATGATTTGATTTGTAGTATAACCTCGGAAGATCAAGCTTACCAGCTTTATCAAGAATCAGTTCAGCTGTTCGCGGCGGGAGCGAATTGACTAAATTTTCGACTAATTCTCCAACCTTATTGTCTAAAATACCGGTTAATAAACGCTTATCAAAAGATGTAACCTTTAAAACTGATACAAAAATTTTAGGGATGCAATGGAATCCAGAAAAGGATATTTTTAGTTTTAAGCTTGAGGTTCCAAATGAAAAATGTACAAAGCGGTCTATTCTTTCAGCGGTTGCACGGTGTTATGACCCTATAGGTCTTATATCTCCATTCATCCTATTTTTAAAGCTGCTTGTTAAAGAACTGTGGAAACTAAAACTTCACTGGGACGCACCACCTCCTGAAAGGGTATGTCGCATTTGGAATACCTTGAAGTTAGAGTGGAACGATATATTTAAGTTTGAGGTTCCGCGCCATCTCGGGGTGACAGACAATAGTCCAGTTGCAATTTTGGCATTCGCAGATGCAAGTCAAGATGGTTACGGTGCGGTAGTTTATACAAAAGGTTTTACTGAGGATGGACCTGTAGTTAGATTAGTTTGTGAGAAGTCAAAGGTTTGTCCATTAAGATTAATAACTATTCCACGGTTAGAACTATGCGCGGCACTTCTTTTATCAAGTTTGGTGAAACATGTCATAAATACCTATACCACCAGGGTGGTTATTGCGAAGGTATTTGCGTTTTCGGATTCTTCTACGGTCTTGAACTGGTTGAATTCCCCATATGTAAAAGACATTCTTCTAGCAAATCGGATAAATCAAATTAGAGAAAATATTCCAGATGCACAGTGGCGGCATATCGAAGGAATCGGTAATCCCGCAGATTGTTTGTCTAGAGGGCTGACTCCTAGACAATTACTTAATCATCCATTATGGGTATCGGGTCCAGAGTGGATGCAACGTGCAGAAGATGAATGGCCAGTTAAACAAATAAGATTTTCAAATGCATGCTTAAATGAACAAAATTCGGATATTATCGAAAATGTTTTGATGATGACAGATGAAGAAAAAGGCCATCCAGTTCTAGAGCTTGCTGAAAGATGTTCGTCGTGGTCAAAAATATTACGAGTTACAGTATGGGTACTTAGATTTTTAAAATTTCTCCCGATAAAAATTTATCTCTCTGTGAACGATTTGCACAAGGCAGAAATTAGTTTAATTAAATTGGTTCAAATAAAACGTTTTGGCAATGATATAAAATTATTATCAAGAGGTAAACGGTGCTCTTCTAAGCTTTGGAAATTAAAGCCATTCCTGCATGACGGACTATTAAGAGTGGGTGGTCGGCTAACAAATTCTTCCCTTTCGTTTTCACAAAAACATCCAATAATATTGCCTGCGAAGGACCTTCTTGTGGAAAGACTAGTGGGTTTTAGCCACGTAATTAATTTACACACTGGGTCACATTTGCTTGAGGCGGTACTGCCTCAAAGCTACAGGATTTTGAATGGTAGGAATTTAATTCGTAGAATTCATAAATGTAATAGATGTTTCCGGATGAAGCCGGCAAGCGTTATGCCATTGATGGCAGATTTGCCTACTCAAAGGGTTTCTCAAGCCAAGCCCTTTTTACGTACGGGTGTTGATTATTTTGGGCCTATAAACATTACTTTAGGCAAAAGGAGAGCAGCACAAGTACATAAGACTTACGGTTGCCTATTCGTTTGTATGAGTCTTAAGGCTATAAGTCTTTAAGACATTTTTGTCTAGGCGCGGTCCGTGTAAGGTGATGTATTCGGACCAGGGAACCTATTTCGTGGGAGCGAAAAGGGTGTTACGGGAAATCAATGAGTTAGTTAATTCAGCGAACTATAAAGATGTTCTTTTATCGGAGCTAGCGCTTGATGGTGTTGAGTGGCGGTTCAATACGGCTCATGCACCCCACCAGGGCGGGTTGTGGGAAAGTAACATCTAGGCGGTAAAAAATCACCTATATCGAGTTGTTGGTGAACAGTTATTGACTTATGAAGAACTTTCAACTCTTTTGACTCAAATAGAGGCGTTACTAAATTCTAGACCTTTGTGTGGGCTGTCAGCGGATGCGTCTACGCCCGAGGCCTTAACGCCTGCCCATTTTCTGACCCTAATGCCTCTTAAAGGTTTACCTGCTGATACTTTGTTAGATATTCAAATTAACCATGTAGACCGGTTTCAGTTAATAGATAGAATGGTTCAAGATTTTTGGAAACGGTGGCGTTTGGAATATCTGACAAGTCTGCAGATAAGAGGAAAGTGGACGGAGAATTCTCCATCGGTTAATGTTGGGACAGTGGTGGTTTTAAAGGATGATCATTGCCCTCCACTTCATTGGCCATTGGCTATAATTACCGAGGTTCATCCGGGAAAAGACAGGATTATTCGCAATGTTACAATTAAGACTAGTAAGGGTATCTTTTCCCGTCCCGTGGTAAAGACATGTCCTCTACCGTCTCAGTAAAACCGGGACTTATCGTGGTGCTCATAGAATTATTCTTTTTGTTTTCTTTTTGTTTTGTATTGGTCGGTATATTGTAACTAAATTAATTTTAGCGTTCATTGGGTTAATTTTTTGCGGATTTATTTTTTCTTTTTACCCAATCTTAGCTGAAAAACAATGTTTCAGGGTGCGGGGTATGTTTCGGCGAATTTGTGTAGGTACATAGAAGAAAGAATTATTTTTTGCTTAGTACAGTAAAAGACTGTAGTAGTTAAAACGTTCGGATTTCGTGTAAACCGGAAAGGATTTCCGGTTCCAAAAAAATTAGTTGTGGCAAAAGAAAGGGTCCTTCGAAAACTTATGATCTTCCAGGAAGATAGGTATTTTCCTTATTTCCACTCCTTTGTCTTATTCCCTTAATTTACCTCTTAATACCTGCAAGCATTAAAAGAAAACTGAACCAGCCACTATCGAAGTTTTCCGGTAAGTTTGCTATGAATATTTCAACGCAGGATCATTATTAAAATTAAATTCTTTATTCTGTGAAATAAAATAGCGGTAACAGACATTATTATTAAAAATTGTGATTCATTGGCTTCAATGAAAAAATAAACATAATGTCTTATATATTTTTGAAAAGCCCTCGATAGGCGGAATGTAACGACGTATAAATATACTGGGTGTCCCATTTAAAAAACTGCAACTTTACACCATTACTCGAAAATTATAATATTTAGAAAAAAACTAACTACGTCATCGTATTCTACGTAACATTCTGCATGAAAGCCAGTTTTTACTATTTTGATATGATGCGGCATAGCCGAGATACAAGGGGTGCTCAAACAGGGAACATTTTCAAAATCACCATGTAGCTCGAAAACAACGAAAGCTATGAAAATTCTGTTCATGGCATTTTTCGATTCACAAAAAAGTAGCGCCATGACGTGCAAACCGCAACCTTCTATCTATACTAATAACTGAGATAACCCGCAAATACAACGAAATCCGGACACCCTGTACATCAATATTTATAAATACATAAAATAGAAGTAAAACACATAAGCACAACGTCACCCGTCATTTACAATCAAAAATTCACCAACAATAACAATACATGTATAATAGACGAATCACACGTGTAACTCAATCGAGGAGGTCATCCGCCGAAGAAAAACATTTATTTATAAAGAACATTCTGACCTTGTGTTTAAATGTTGTCAGGTTGGGTTGGGTTTGATTGGGATACTTTTTAGATATCCTAATAAGGGAAGCCGTTATTCATTCAGTCACTTAAAATAAAATGTGAAAATATAGACCAGTAGTTAGAGCATAGATTTTACCTGAAGAAAATCTGGAATTGGAATCCTGAAACTGCGGTTCCCGTTAAGCTGAAGTACGTATTTGTAAGTATTGTTCATGCCAAATATACACCTTTGTTTTATTTTTACAAAATAGGGGCATTACTTGTTTGCTAAGTATGTATGTTTTCCACAATAATTTATGTATTGGGACAATATATGACTGAACTGACTCCATAGCCTTAGTAATGGAACCTGTAAGGGGTTAAATGCCAGTTCTTGTAGCCAATTATTATTTTTCTATAACTTCAATGAAATATCCTGTTGGGTTGAAAAAAATAGCTAAAGAAATATTCAGTGAAGTGTCACTGTGATAAATTTATGCCAATATTTTTTACTAAATTTGATTGTTAAAAATTGATAGAGAAATGTTAAAGTTTCACTCGAGTATGTATTTAATAAGTAAAAACAGTATTTTACAGAATAATAATCTTTAAAACCAGAGCTAAGAACGTTGCATAACGATTGTAAATTTATCAAAAGCTTTTCTGTAGGCTTCAAATTGAGTGGAATTACAAAAGTGTGCAAACTACCTATTTTCCAAACACTTCTAAGCACTGTTTTATATTTTCAAATTAATTACAGACATTAACAAAGAGAATCATTTTTTTTTTTAATTTTTAGGCACTGTTATCCATGACGGGTTTATCCAGCACATTAACACCCACAAGTTTTCATAGCTACAGAGTTCACTCAGGTTTTTAGCAGTTCATATCCAAGCTGTGAAGAAAAAGAGCCATCAAATTAATGAAATTAGAATGGTCAATGATATATTTACGTATTTACATGTTGGACACAGTGTATGTAGGATGTAGTCATAAATAGAATATTTTTGAGGAGTGTTACACTAGGAATAATTTCTTCTTTGCAACTTATTTTACAATGTAAGTAAGAATATTTAAGGAACAAAGCCTTTTATAGCATCGAGAATTTCTTGGAGGGTGATTTTTCAGATCTTGTCTAAGTGTAAGAGGAGCATAAGACTGATATTTGGGTTATTTAAATTCTTCAAAATTTTCTGAAATATGTTCTAATATGTTAGTCTTGCTTCGTTAAGCATTTCCGTTTGTACTTTATACTTAAATGTTTATTTGTAATTTTAATATTTTAATGAGCTATTTAGGAAATTTTAACATTATCTCATTATTTAGTTGTAGCATAAAATCTTGACGTGTGAAAGTACTTTTGTATGCACTATCATTAATAAATATTTGTATTTGTAACCAGTGATATGTAAAAAAAAGTGCCTATTGATAATAAACCATAGAAAATGTAACAAATTTAATTTATTTTTCTGCAACTACGACAGTTTTTCTTGTGACAATTATTTATAATGTAAAGCCATATGACCACCTTAGTATAGTCATTTTTAGAAATAATGGAATAATTTCTTTTTTTATGCATAGCTGCTTTCATTGACATTATACTCTAAGGAAGGGAGTAATTCTGTATTAAAATATGGGAAATTGGTCTAGAGGTGCTAATTTTAAGCTATATAAATTTTATTTTGCACATTAAGCTCTTGATGATCCCAGATATTTTTGTATCATTTTAAACTACACATATTCTTGAAAAATAAGCAAATACCATCACCTTTCCTATAATACTTTGTATAATATATCCTAGGGCAGGTTGTGTAGACTATTTAAGGGGGTTTAAAAAAATAAAAATCGTTCAAGAGTAAAGTATCCCTATTGCGAAAACACAGAAAAACGTTATTAAGAAAAGTTGTTTAGAATTAAAAAATATGTCCAAATACGAAGTCATAACCTTCTATTCAAAAAAAAATATATTCCTATAAAGAATAGTTTCAGAGAAAATCACCTATGACAGACGGACGGACACCGATACCATAAGTGTTACGTTTGGCACGGCACATTAAAAATGAGAAATCCACTTGGGTTTCAAATTCTTAAAATACTAGTTCATATAATATTATCTACATTTTACAAATAAAAAAATACTTGCGTCTAAAGCATATTATTTTTGTTTTAATAAAGGAACTTTCCACTCTAAGAGCATACTGAATTGTTCTATGCGAAAATGCACGAATCCCTTTAACTTAAAAAACAAAATAGAAGAGGGTGTTTTTTGTTCTTTTTTTAAACCCTGCGTCTAGTCGCATAGGTACTTTCAAATTTGGTACACATGTACGATTGTCATGTATTTACGGAAATAGAAAAGGAGAATTCTGGATAAAATAGGATTTATTTTAATATGAAAAAAATGTATGATGTAACAAAACAGTTTTTTGTTACTAATGCTTTTTCTTGCTACATATAATTTACAAACATAAGAAAGCATTATTTGCAGAATAAACATACAGTTGCATATGGTAACTGTACATACGCGAAAGTGCTAGTATCAATCAGTATTTATACTAGAGTGCAGACCGCCCAAACGGCTTCTCCAGGGGCATCTAAGGTCGACCCTGTCATCATTGTCATGCATTCAAAATTTCATAATTTTTAACCCTGTACTAAAAAAGATATCACACTCCTTCGCACTGATGATCGAGAACAAACACCCATCCATACTGTTTGTTTCTGCAGCGCAGCAGTTTGAAATCAGTTAGAGATAATGAGATTCTCCAATTTCGATCAGCAAACCGCTTTCCTTGAAAATGATTGGCTCTGACTGGTTTCAAACTACTGCAGAATCAAACCTATATAATCTACTTAATTAAGTTTGTTTTCCTGAGAGTTAGAGCAATACGGGTGGCAAGCTCTTGCGGCACGCCACGGATGTTTTAAACAAAAAAAAACACACATATACACCCATAGATGAACACACCTATGCAAGCACACCAACTCGTATATCCACAATACCTACTCGTACACTCATACATGCATACAAACATGAATGTCGATTAAAATGTACCGAATAAAGGACAAAAAAAGTCAAAAAATCGAAATTTAATCATCGATTGCTTCCTATAAAGAATGAAGATTTTTAAATCTATGGATATCACGTATTTCGATGAGCTCTTTTTACTAACAAATAATTTTAAATTTTTAAATATTTTTTAATATTATATAATATATTATTATATTTTTAAATATGTTTTAAAAATGTATGTATGTAAAAAAAATGTTTGGGGGACTTTAAAGAATACATGGCATGGCACTTTCATCTGGCACTTTTGTACATTTGTCAGTCTTCAGTTTCAGGAACTACGAATCTGTGGGTGTTAGCTCCTCTGGTCCTAGGCACTCTTCAAATCTGTAAATAATTACAAAACAAAACTCATATATATATATATATATATATATATATATATATATATATATATATATATATATATATATATATATATATATATATATATATATATATAGATACTTTGTTATCTTGAACCATTTTTTTTGTTGTTTGTTTCTAGGGATTAGGTTCATTGAATGAACCTAATCCCAAGAAACAAACAACAATATATATATATATATATATATATATATATATATATATATATATATATATATATATATATATATATATATATATATACATATTTATATTTATACACTCCCAGAAAAAAAACCGCTATCCTAAAATTATTTACTTTTAACAGAATATTTTACTTTTTATTAATAGTTCCGTAAAAATAATATTTTAAAAATGGGGTGCTAACTTCTCGTAGCCCGCCATTATTGCAAAAACAAAAGTTTGGTTACAGGGCTGGTGAAATCCCTATGGATGTGTGAGTCGGATTTCCCCAATACACTCGCGCTACATAGGTACTTAGACTTCGGTCTTCGTGGGCTGTCAGAAGATAAAAAAAATTGTTCTAAAGGAATTCTACAGGTCTTTATAATTTTCGAGGCCGGAACTCTTACCAAAAAAAAATTATTACATGTTTTGTGCTTTTTCAAAAGTAAAAAATTCAACAACAAAATGTCATCATCTTTATGTAGAACTATAAAACTATGGCAGCACCAACGGGAACTCGTGAGTTTTAAACCAGAACTCCTGTCAAAAAATATTTCACGGGGGACCAACCTTACACTTTTTTAAGTCAAAAATTTAAGTTCTAAACCCTTTTTTAAAAAGTGTGAAGTTGCCCCCCCCCCCCATGAAATACTTTTTAACAAGAGTTCTGCTTTAAACTCATGAGTTCCCGTTAATGCTGCTATAGTTTTACAGTTCTGCAGAATCAGAATGATATTTTTTTGTTTACAACTTCCATTTTTGAGTGTTAAAAAAGTGTGAAGTTGGCCTCCACGAAATATTTTTTAACAATAGTTCTGGTTTACAACTCATGAGTTCCCGTTAGTGTTGCCATAGTTCTACAGTTCTGCATCAAGATAATGATATTTTGTTGTTGAATATTTTACTTTCCAAAGAGCACAAAACGTAATATTTTTTTTTTGTAAGAGTTCTGACCTCGAAAACCATCAAGAACTGTGGACCTCCTTTAGAACTATTAAGCACTCTGGCCAGTGATGTGAGTCTGTCATATGACCTCGTCATTTTGTGCGGTCATGACGTCATGACCGTCACATCATATTAATAAATGACCATCAGGTCATTTAACCTCTTAAATTTCATGTTTCGACGTAAGAGTAAAAATTAAGCAAGAAAAAGCCACGAGCGTCATAGAAATAGTGATGTAAATGAAATAAAACGGCAATGTTTTTTTTAAAACCGTGTTTTTTTGTGAAAAAAAAAACATAAAGCTTGTTTTTTTTCTCTTCAAAATGGCGTTTTTTTTTTCACAAACTGACAAATATGCAAGGTTTTAGAGGAAAATAATTAGAAATCCATATGTGATTACATTTGTAACGATAAAGTAAATAATATGCAATAAATTTGTCAATAAGTAAACATGTTTAAAAAACAACGAACTAAAACCACCTATTTATCAACAGGAACACAAGAACAGCTAAAACGCCCAAGTTTGGTAATACTAATAATATTACTAAAAATAGAAACAATAACTAATAATGAAAAAGTTTTTTTTTCGGCTATCCTAATAAACTAGTTTGCAAAAATTATCATGTATCCTACTGAAGTCAAAAAAATCTAAATTTAAAGAAAAATAGAAAACGAATTACATACTATCTAAAATCTTTTTGATTCGTTTATAAATAGGATATATTGTTAACAATAATAAAAAAAGCTTAAAGCAGATCACCTGTTGACATTGCACACTAGCGGTTTGTTCTTTTGTGTTGCACGAAACTGCACTAATCTGCACTGACTTTTTGCTTATGGGCTTCTTCCACGAATAAAAAATGTGCAGGTTAGTGCAGTTTGGTGCATCGCAAAAGCACAAACCTTAGGCTTGTACAAAGAAATGAAGACATCACGCGTGCTCTGTCGCGTTTTAGAATATTCCTGGCTTAATTCTAAAACGAGACAAAAACGAAATAACTGACGAATTTGCACATGACGTAGAAGAACATGATGAAACTTAAGGACATGCTTTTCTTTTTTAAATTTTGTAAGAATATTCTTTTTTAACTACAAAGTATTCTTAAACTTTTAGTTTTATTACTAATGTAAATTAAGGGTATTTTTTATAAATGACCTATATGACCGTCACATGATGGTCATTTGTTACGGATGATAAATGACCATTATTTCACATCACTGACTGTGGCCATACTTTTGTTTTTGCAATAATGGGGGGCTGCTTGAAGTTAGCACCCCATTTTTAAAATATTGTTTTTACTTTTATTTTAACGGAACTATTAATAGAAGGTAAAAAGAACTCTAGATCTCTTCATAGAAAACTCCATTCATTTTTAATAAATTTTGCATCTTGGCTATATTGGGAGTGAAACACCAGACATGATCAAATATGATTTTGTGAAAAAGGAGTTGCAAATGTGCTGCAAAAAATTTCTTTCTTTCCTGTGCAACTTTGTGAGTGCACGAGGCTTGAGGAAAACCCTATTAACTTGAGCACATCCTAACATTTACCAAGTAGTTACTTTTCATAATCAAATTTGGTACTTACTTATGTTTAAGTTCTGCTATGGCCATGCTGAGATTACAATAGCAAATTCTGGGAGGAACCCTTTTAATCTTGTATGCCTGGCATAATTACCTAAAATATACAAAACAATTTGAAAATATTACAAAACATGTAAAACATGTAAAACTAGGAGCCTTAAAAATTCGAAATAGCCACGAGAAAAACCTACATGAATTTAGTTTATTAAAGAAAAATATAATTATTTAATAATAAATATCACGTACTACCCAAATTTTACAATATCCTATTAGTTATTATCGTTAGCTTGATCAACTAACTCCAATAACAATAACCCCTATGTAGGGACATTTTTACATTATTAAAGCAGTTTAAGCAGTTTATAAAGGTAGGTATCTAGGTACTATCGGCTAAGTACCTGCATAACAGAAACTTAAAAAAATGCAGAAATCGGATTCTCTATACTTAATTATAATAACAACAATACTTTCATCCATGTCATCCAAAAATGAACAATAGCAATATCATTCTACTGTAAGTTTGCCTAACATTATTTTATACCTATTAAAGTATAATAAGTAATGTGTGTATAAAACACAGAACATTTAATACTTTGAACTCAACGTTGCCTTTCAAAACGGGAAAAAGTTATTTAAAAGTTTTTAAATGGCTAAAAATAAACGTGTAGATGTACCTACCTGCATCAAATGAAATGTTTGTGTCTTCAGCTTCTCATAGGGTTTCATCTAATTAGACCACGCAATTTTTACAGCCTCTTTTCTTAAGCAGCGATGTGAACTTACACTTTCTTAAGTTTTATTTAACTTTTATTATATCCAACAACGATCTTTTTAGGCTTATAAAAACATAACCACAGCTTACAATAACACAACATAACCTTGGATGAATAAAGACAGTCCTTGAGGTAATCAGGTTATAACACTTCCCTTTAAAAATGTTGTAATAGTCCAGATTCATACCAAAATATTTCCAAATACAATTATTTAGCTACAATTGTCTAAACTAATAATTACCTATTATTTAATTCTAAAATGTCTAAAAAGTTCTTAAATAAATAAAGACAAAATGTCAACTACAGTTACAGAAGTGGCCGGTAGGGGAGCAGAAGGCAATGAGCATCGACATGGCGGTGTTGCCGTATCCCCTTTTAAGTCGTTACTTTAATTTGAGTCGCCAACACGTTCAATGTAGATTGCCACTTAAGTTTCGTGACGTAACTTTTTTGCTGGGCAAATGGCTCCTTTTGAAATTGTAATAAATTATACCGAAAAGTAAAAATTTTTTTTAGCTAAATTAACGCAGTAATTTTCCTCAAAATAGCAGTTTTGGGGTTGTAATGACTTCCTTAAACGATTTAAGCAATAAAAAAAAAATGTGCATATTCCTTATTAAAAAGGACCAGGAACTAAGCCTAGGAAGAATTTTTTCTATATGATTCTTCATGTTAATTTTTGATCGATGTTCAATCCGAGAGATTTTGTTGAGTCTATACATTGTACCGAGTGCTTTTCTACTCTTAACAAATGACTTGAATTAATTGTAGAATTTCTTTCTGACGATTTCCATTTCGATTTATTTGCTTTTGTTTAGCTTTATACCATTGTCCTTACACCAACTGTTTACGTGATTAACTCCGGCGTCGGAATTTCTACTCAAATCCGATCTCTTTCACCAGTTACAATAATTTTTGTGTCATCCGCATATAGTAAAAAGTAAGTATCGAGAATGCCGTCATTGGGCACGCCATTGATATCGCAGTTAAAGGCATGGGAGAAATGCAGGACCCTTTGAGATTCCCCTATTTACGACCCGCCGCGATGACCCGACACTGCCAATCACGACCTGCTGCGTTTTATTAGATAAGTAGGACCGTATCCAATTAACAAGGTATAAGACAAAGTACCCTTGACAAATTTAAAACAAAAGAACAGGTTGCTCTCACAAATCTTCAAAAATATTAGCCTTATACCAAAAGTTCTCATAGAGCGTAAAAAGACAAAAGTTAATAATCGAAACTGTTCTATAACTGTTAATTAAGTAAGTAAAGTAAAGTTTTAAGCTCGTACACAATTCAAAACTTGTGCCTAATAACATAAAAGCCCCGTGGCAGCTAAAGGGCATTTACCAAAACACCACACTTTGTTTTTTTATGAAAGCTGAAAACGAGCTACATCACTGCTGGTGTAAAGTCACTGTCAGGCGTTTACGACAGGTTTGTATACTTAACTTGAAAAATAACAAATTATATTATTAAAAATTTGGAAGTGTGTAGTCACAAAGAATTTATTTATTAGTCAAATAACGATTTCAAACTGCATAAAACAGCCCAAAATATTACTGCATTATGTAGAAAATAACTAAATTGAACTGAGGATTTTGTTCGTTTATTATAGACTAAGTTTGTAGATCAAACATTTTTAATCAAAACATTCCAAATCTACTATTAATAGTATCTACCCACTGAAAGTCAAATAAAACTTAAGCCTAGTCGTTATAAATATTTGGCTCATACAGTTGTAATAAGATGTTCTAAATTGAATGTAGGTGTTATACGCCCTTATAAGCACGTGCAGTACCAACGAACAAATGTTAATCATTATTCAAAGATTAAATGGAATGTAGTGTAATGAAAGCAAACTAAAGCAGTCCAAACTAAAGCAGTCTAGCGGAACTTCAATCACTACTTAGAATAATAAAAGCAAAATTGGCTCAAAAATAAATGATAAAGGTTTGCTACACTAATAGCGACAAGATAAGACTAAAACACATACAGAAAGTGCAAAAGGTAAGAATATTCACAGTAGCTCAGAGAGCATGGCAAATACTGAGTTAATGCGCAAAGCTTAGGTCATCACAAAAGTAATTTTGAGCTCTTGAGAAATTATTTATGGGCTTTCTCTTAATATCTTTTACAGCAATTACCACTTAAAGTATAATGTAGTGTAAAAAGGATTTGTTCCACTCGAGCCTCAATAATACTCATATATGCACATAGCATGCACCTTAGCGTTAAAATTCATAACAAGTAAAATTCCGCTAACATTCATTAGGTGATAAAAATCACTTATAATAAAAGAAATATGGGCAAAATATATATCTTAGAGTACGAATTATTTAATAAAATCAAAAAAAACTGCCTTTATTGGAGGGGTTTAGTTGTTAGGAAGGAAAAAAAGGACCGTCTCAAGCACCGTAGGAGGAATAAAAAAAGAAACCCCTTAGGAACCATAATTTCAAACACATACCAAAGGAAAGCACGTGATATCAAAGTGAAATTCAAGAAAACCCACCTTCTTGGCTGTGTTCGAGACCTTAAATCCCTACATAAAGGTAGACTAATTCCATCACAGAATTTCGGTCTTAGGCTTAATCCATAAAGAACTCCTAAAACAGCATTAGTGTCAGACCGATTACCTCTTCGATGTTCCACACAAAAGTAAAAATCTCAAGAAAGACACGCCCAAGAAGACAAAAAAAAATTGAAATCTTTGTGGTTAGGTTGGCGGCACTGATATAATCATTCACAATTTCACGGCATGAAAAATGCGCTCCAGAGCTACTCGTACACTGTACTACGCCTTCTGTACTTTAGCCATCAAAAAAAATCACATAAAGTTCTGGTCACAGTAGGGCCGGGCTATAGTGAATCGAGGGGTCCTATCAAAACTTGACATAACCCGGACTAAACGTCAAATGTTTAGAAAGGTAAGTAGAACCAATAGAAAGTAAATTAAATTAGTTAATTAACAATCAATGAACCAAAGGCAACCTTCCACCAATAGTGAAGATTTGGAGCCAACTAAGACTACCATGGAAAGACCCAAGGACTTAAATGAATGAAGGTAAAATCAAATTATGAAAAACTAAACCAAGACACGCTACCAAAACAAGGCAACAAGGAGATTAAGACGAGATAAAAGGTGTTCAATAAAATTAAAATTTCCCTGATCTAAGTCAAAACACAGGCGAGAATCAACAACAACATGATCGTAGCACGAAGGTACAGTAGTTCTACTAAGGTAACCTGAATTAAAAGTACTAACAATAATTTCAGCCAAAGATACCAGAAGCCATCACCGACAGGAATAGCCCGTAATATGAGTTTTAGAGTGTCTATTGAGACTGTGTCTCTGATACTCTGAATTATTAAAAAGTAGCAGGAACTGAGCCTAGGAAGAATTTATTCTATTGGAGTCTTCCATGTAAATTTTTAATCGATGTTCAATCCGAGAAATTTTGTTTAGTCTATATGCATATTGTACCGAGTGCCCTTCTACTCTCAATAAAATAGTTGAATTAATTGTAGTATTTTTTGTGACGATTTCCATTGCCACTGATTTGCTTTTGTTTAGCTTTATACCATTGTTCTTACACCACTTGTTTACGTGATTAATTCTAGCAAAGAAGTTTCCAAATGTCAAGTAAAACACACCCAAAAAGACGGAAAAAATAAAGAAATTTGAAATCCTTGTAGTTAGGTTGGTGACACTAATAATCGTTCACAATTTCGCGGCGTCAAAAATGCGTTCCAGAACTACTCGTGCACTGTACTACCGGGCCTTCTGTGCTCTAGTCGCTAAAACAATCACATAAGGTCCCGGTCACAGTAGGGCCGGGCTAAAGCGAATCGACGGACCTTGTCAAAACTTGACATAACCCCGACTAAAGATCAAAAATTTAGAAAGGCAAATAGAATCATTTATTTTTAAAGAAAGTACATTAAAAGAGTTATTTAACAATCAATGAACCAAATGCAACCTTCTACAAATAGTGAAGATTTGGAGCCAAGTAAAGACTACCATGGAGAAACCCAAGGACTTAAAAAAAGTAACATCAAATTATGGAAAATTCAAATACAGCAAGCTACCAATACAAGACAACAAGGAGATTAAGACGAGATAAAAGGTGTTCAATAAAATTAAAATTTCCCTGATCTAATTGAAAACAGAGACGAGAATCAACAACATTACCTGATCGTAGCACGAAGGTGCAGTAATTCTACTAAAGTAACCTAAATTAAAAGTACTGAAAATAATTTCGGTCAAAGATAGGAATTAAATAGGCATTGTGTAACAAAAGTAATTAGTGAAAATAGGCAAAACTCTGTGACAAAATCGAACTGTCACAAACCAGCCACTCATTTGTATCCCTTCTTAATTCTCTTAACATGTATTACACAAGATATGATTTTCTGATCTTAATAACCCAGAAAATGACATATTAGTTAACATTTTTGGAAATATTCTCAGCTCTGGGCCATCATCCTAACACAACGGAAGAAAATTATTGAAATCAGTGCCGCCATTCCGGAGTACACACGCACAAATTGTCCATCTCCATGGATTTTTGTACTTTTTCATAATTTTTTTATGTTTCCACTTACTTTAGCTAAAAACCCTTACAATAGATATAGGATAACTAACGTCTTGTAAAGCCGGTTTAAAAAAGTGAATCAGTAGTCAATTACAGTTTATCGTTGAAATGGTTTTTGACACATGACACGGCCTTTTTAATAATTTAAATATTCTAGTGCCGTCTACTCGTATATTGAGACGCATGAACTACTCCACGATGCACTTTTATCTTTCAATATAAAATACTCTATATCGTTTGTCCACAGAATATTAAACTCCGTTGACAGGTAAATCAGGTGATTGTAGAAATATAATATTTAATTGTGTATTCCGCAGGAACTATCAATCCAATCGGGATAAAAATTAGCCTATATTCTATCCTGTGACCTTGACTTCCTGGCTGTCAGTTTCATCGCGCTTCACTGTGTTTCATTGAAATGTGATTGAGTAACAAACAAACAAATAGATTTTCTCATTAATAATACAGGTAGGGATTTTAATCGCTCTTAACTCGAGATGCATGACTCGATAAATGCATGGAAGAAAAGTCGCGAGTAATAACTACATGTGACTACATAAGGCTTAGAAACAAACATTGACCTTCAGCAAGAGGAGACGATACCATTCATTCATAACTAGCCTTTTGTTTTGTTTCATATATTGTGGGTGTGTAGGACAAAGAACGAGGAGAGAGAGAATGCTACACTTCCGACTTCGTGCGCCGTCTCTATGGCTGTCCGAGCCATGTGCATTCAACCGAGCAAATCTTTGAAAAGACCCTTTCGGATGCAAAGAGTCGAATTCTCCACACATTAACGAATGCAAAAAGTCGAATTCTCCACACGAACTTTATGGATGAAATCTTAAAAAAAAAACACCGAAAATTTCACTACAACACATATTTCCACTGCTAAGCAACAGTATACAAAAAAATGTATTACGCCTCTACAGTTCAATTCATGAATGAATGGGACTAGGAATCAGAAGCGGCGTTGCCACTATCACTCTAAATTTCGCTGCTATGCAATGGAAATAAATTAAAAAAACTATTTTGAAGAAAAATAACGGTATATTGTCATATTTTACTAACTCTTAGTTATATATTTTAGCCTGTGGTATTTACGATTGCAAATATTTAGATAGAGTGATTTTGTTTTTTAGTATAAAGTTTATCAAACTCTACATAATATATACCGCATAACTGAAAGCCTGGCAACAGCAATTCTCAAAAAGTAGGTGGG
This sequence comes from Philopedon plagiatum, assembly GCA_963971165.1. Taxonomy (NCBI): domain Eukaryota; kingdom Metazoa; phylum Arthropoda; class Insecta; order Coleoptera; family Curculionidae; genus Philopedon; species Philopedon plagiatum. The sequence goes on from OZ020191.1 coordinate 58,150,676, forward strand.
GCCATGTAGTTGAACAGATAAAGCGAAGTCCTGGAATCTCTGATTGTTTTAAAATGTAAACAATAGTATTTCCTACTTGTTTCTAAATCGATGGAAAAAGCCAACCTATTATTACGCCGCATGGTCCTTTGCTTCCCTTTTTGCTCTCCCGAAATCTGAGACCATTTACTAAACTAGTTGATTAAGCATACATACAAATATACTACAATGTTTCCATTCGCTTTTCCTTTCAATAAAATAATTTCCAGTTGGGATCCGATCTCCGATTTCGGGCCAAAAATATCTCAAAAACCGTAAGGTCTATAGAGCTGAAATTTTGCCGACAGGTAGCTCTTAGCTCAAAGGGGTGCACCAATACATTGCGATCTTCCCCTCTACCCAGGGAATGAGTTCCTTCTAATTTTATTTCCCTAATCGACGGCGCGGCGGATGCGTCGGCTTTAGTTCGCAAAACCTTCTTAATGTTCGATTCGTCCAGACATGGGTCGGGCATATACCCGAGTGTAAAAGTTTCAAAAATCAACATTTTGCACTCTTGATTTTTCAACGGGCCATGAGTAAGGTTTTATAATGGGCGACACTGCAATGTTTTGGTCTCTTAATAAGTACTCACAATCTTACTTGCTGTACAGGGTGTCCATTTTTCGATGGTTTTACGGGGTATCTACGTTATTAGTAAAGATAGAAGGATGCGGTTTTCTCGGCACTGTGTTACTTTTTTGAGAAACAAAAGATGCCGCATACAGAATTTTCCTATCCCTCTTAGTTTTTATGATACAGGGTGTTTTTGAAAATTTTGCATTTTGGGACACCCCTCGTATCTCGGTTACGCTGTAACTTAGCAAAAAGGTAAAAAATGAACTAATGTTAAAAAATTAAAAACTGTTATTAATTGATGATTTAGGAAACTGTCTTATCAATATTGCTCGAATTATTCTCCATTATGCCTAAGACATTTTTCACATATTGTTCTTATTCGCCTCAATGCATTTAAAATAATAAAAGGCCGTGCCTGTAACTCCCTAAAGGCTCTTTCAGTGGCTCCTCTTAAATCTGCAATTGTCTGATACTGGACAGTATAAATTTTATTTTGTAGGTATCCCCTCAAAAACAAATACAAGATCGATAAGTCGGGTGACCTAGGTGGCCATCTTACAGGTCCATTTGTTCCAATCCAGTGGCGGGGAAAATTATTGTCAAGATATGTTCTTACAATTTGCGCATTGTGAGCGGGAGCTCCGTCCTGTTGCAAATACAAGTTGTTAAGTTGCGCCAGGGGCACATTTTCTACTATTTCCGGCACAATGTTTTCTAAAATTTCTAAATATTTATTTGCAGTAAGACTGCCTTCGAATATATTATATACGATTTTTCTTCCCAATATAGAGCATGAAACGCTAAAGCCAAACCTGCCTTGCCCTTGCCGTTGCCGTGGAAATATTACATGTTGATTTTCCTGGCACCAAAACCTAGTATTCTGCCGATTATATATACCGGCACTGGTAAAATGACTCTCATCAGACCATATAATTGTTGTTTCGAAATTATTTTCTATATTCAAATTTTGTAAATACCAATTACAAAATTCTATTCGGCGCTGTGAGTCACCAAGATGTAAGTTTTGCACGAGATGGAATCTATATGGCTTAAACTTGTGTTTTTTTTAGAACAGTTTGAACCCTTGACTTTATAACACCAACAGAACCTTCTACTGTTCTACAAGAACTACTTTGATTTGTTTCAATTGAAGCCAAAACGTTTACTTCATCAATATCCCGGTTTTCCTTATTGTAGATTTTGGGCCGGGGTTTAGAAAATGACCCGCCTTCAATTATGTTTGGTTTTATCCGTAAAAATATTCTTTTATCCGGCTGACTTCTTTCTGGGTATCTACGAATAATAATATAAGAGTGTGAACAATTAAAGTCCTATCTCCCTTTTTATAAGAAGGAAGATAGGACTTTAATTGTTCACACTCTTATATTTAACCATATCCCTTCTTGATAGCAGCTACGACTTCATTATACGAATAATAAATTTTTATTAATTTTGAAAAATAAAGAAAAATACAAAAATGCTTATACCTGTTAAAATAAACTTCCAAAGCTTCATTCGAATTTTCGTTACACTGAATATAACAAACGAGCATGTCGTACTTTTCATAATTCTCGAATTTCGGATTGGCAGCCATAAGTAGGGAAAAAATGCTTTTTTATCTTTTAATCGAAACTGTTAGTAAAAATTAAAGAATAGACAATAGAGAACCTGAATATTCTGACAGAAAATCAAGAATTTCTTAAGATGACAAGACTGACATCTTTTGTTTTCTTAAATACCCGTCATGGCCTACTAAAAAAAGTAAGTATAAATATTTTAAAAATGTAAATTTTAAGCTTAATATTAAAAATAAATATAAAGTGTTATATATTTTTAAAAAGCTTATGATAAACTGAATCATAATATCTAAAAATATATAGGGCGTCCCATTTAAAAAATGCAAGTTTGCTTTGTTTCTCGAAAAAAATTAACCTAGAAAAAAGCTGATTAAGCCACTGGATTCTGCGTAAAAAAAACAATAAGTTCATTTTTTACCTTTTTGCTAAGTTACAGCGTAACCGAGATACGAGGGGTGTCCCAAAATGCAAAACACCCCGTATCTTAAAAACTAAGAGGGATAGGAAAATTCTGTGTGTGGCATCTTTTGTTTCTCAAAAAAGTAGCACAGTGCCACGAAAAGCGCATCCTTCTCTCTTTACTAATATCGTAGATACCCCGTAAAACCATCGAAAAATGGACACCCTGTACACCCGGCCAGCTAAGGCCCAGTCTGTATGCTATTGTTTGTCAGTACTTCAGAAACATCCAAGTTTGAACGTAATGAAATGTTAGTTTCCAATGGTGACTGGGTGCTGACTGGGTTATTAAAAATTCATTTTCGCGTAGTGAATTTTTTTAAAAGACTTTTATTGGCCTATGTAAAAATTTTCAACAATATATTTCAAGTTTTTAACCTGAGAAAATCTACAAACCAATTGAAAAAAAAATCATGTGTCTTGGTTTGGTATACGAAAAGTAGATATTGTTTATTTTTTTATTAGTCTCCTTATAAGTCATAAACGTAATTTTTCATTTATAAGATTTTCTTTCTTTTGCTGGAACAAATCGGTATTTGTAATTTCATTGTGCGTTGATTTCAAAAAGACTTTTAATACATGTCTTTGAAGGAAAATTAGTTACGGTTCATATCAAAAGATTTTTTGTTCAGAAAGTCGGCTCTGGTAATTTATTACTTTTACAACTCACCTGTTTTATTTTTTAGTTAATACAGTGTGTTACATAATTCACATCAAAGGGTAATAAAAGTATTTTGTGATAAAATTTTCCAGCGGCAGAACAAAGTCCCATTGACTTTCTTCTACCTCGTATTCCGAGAAAAAATTAACTTGCCTTTTTTCTTAAAATGAGTTTTGTCTGTAGGTATTAATTTTAATATTTTTGTTGATAAGGGCCACACGCTTTATTTACGTATAAATTGGCCAATAAAAGGTTTAATTTCTATTGCTTTTTCTTACAAAAAATGAAACTTAATTTTTGCCACGACTTTACATGATATTAACATAATATATTTAAGACATTTTATAAAGCAACTAACCAGAAATTACGTAAGAGTGTTCTGTTTTTTTTTATGACGGTTCCCTGGCACACAGGAACTTAATCTTGTGCTCCAGAATAAAATGATTTTCTGAAAATTGCTCAAACCTATGGATTGTTTTTAGTTTGGTCGTACTTAAGAAATATTCTCGATTATATTGGGGTTTCAAAAGATAGACTTGCATTAACTTTCATTTTTTAAATAGAAACTCCCATCTTTTTATACATTTTTCGATGCCCTATAACATTTTAAACATTTTTCGTAGGACATATTTACAGTAAACCTGATGTTAATAGTTTTTAAGATAGTGCCATTTTTTGTACTATGACAGTTTAATAAAACTTTATTTTTAAAAGATTCAATAATAATTTGGGAAATTCCATAAGCGTATTATAAGATATTTAAATAAATTTACTTGTATTATTTTGACAGCTTTTTATATTTGGTTAGATTCCTATTCCTTATCACCATGATCACGATGTTTAGAAAATAATCACCTACATAATAAGAACTACACCTATAAGAACATGTTTCTAAGTATGTAAGTATCATATAATGTCCCTTTATCTATCATTTGCAAGGTAGGTATATCACATGTAAGAAATATTGGATGGAAATGACATGTTGCGTCCGCGCTATTTAGTTGCATTGAGATAAACTGTAATCAGCGTTTATGACAACAAACCCCTCTAAAGGACAGGGAGAAATACTGTTGCTCCGCCTGTTGCATTAACATCAAAACAAAACTTCGTGAATGTCCGCCAACGACCATGAGAAACGTTGCGTGTTCTTAAATTCAACGATTAATTCCATAGCTGTGTTGTCTCTTTCTAATATATCCATTATGATAAAGACAAAAACACCTGTTGCCATGCATGAAACAATCTGCTGAATTTAAGGACGCCCCTACTAATAAAAACATTAAATCCGAACAAAAACGCGTTTCCCAGGGTCCCGTGACCATTTGATTGCATTTTGATAAGGATACCTAATATACCTAATATATTAACAGCATACCGTGAAATTTGGATGCCATTTCTGTCCCCTCTCTCTTCCATGGTATATCATACCGTTTCTGTTAGTTGTAGTTATTATTGCTTTTTTTCTTATCGAGTGCGAATTTACGAGTGTGCCTTATGAATTTAATGTCAGCCATTATTGTCTTGTTTACTATCGAGTGAGAACCAACGAAGTAACAGAAACTTTGCAGAACCTTATAAAAGAGCTAAAGTTGGTCCATTATTAGTGAATAAAAAGAGCCCTTTTTAAACTTTTATAATTCGTTGTACAGAAATTCCAATACAAGTGTTGACGACACAGTGGAATTGTGTGCTACAATAGTGGGTGTCTTAAAATCAGCTGCTAACAAAATAATAAGAGAATCCAGAAATGGAAATGTTATACAGCTAATGAATCTTCAGGTCGACCAATATTTAAAATGGATGACGGCAAGGACTAAAACTCCAAAAACATGCCTTTTTTCAAAAAATAAATTGAAACCTTGGACAAAATTGTAGTTACAGCAGGAAGATCCTGATTGTACGAAAAATGAGTCGAAGCACAAATTTTAAGTGGGCTGCTATGTCCACTGTTTAATAAATAGACCCGATACTGGCACTTGGTGAAGAAATAATTAATTACGAAATATATGAAGAGCTAGATCAACAAACAAAAGAATATCTATCTTACTCGAATAAGACGAAGGATATAGTATTTCTAAATGCTGGCAAGAAACAAATATTAAGAGTTGAAGACAGGTTTATGAAGAAGGATGGCCAACCGGTTTCAATCCGCCATTAAGAAAAGGACGTCGCCTCAGATTGGTAGTTCTAAAGAATTTGTTAAAGTTGGCTATTTGACTTTTGAGTCCAAGAAAAGTGACAATTATAACCAGGATATGGATGCGAATGTCTTTGAAGAATGTTTTAAAAAAATATTAGATTTAATTCCAAAGAACTCAATCGTTATTATGGATAACGCAAGGAGCCATTCCGAGCTACACGAAAAACACAATTCATTGCATTGGCGCAAAAATAACAAATCTAAATGGCAAAAAATCGATATTTCAGATATGCAATAAACAGGTGAACTCTTTGGGAGACGTACTATGGACAAAGTAACTGCTTACCGAGAAATAGCAGCGCTGCGACTCCCTGCGAATTAAATCTTATAGAACTGATATGGCCACAAGTAAAAAATTGCACGAAGAAGTACAACATTTAAGATGACTTATGTAAACTTGTTATTTGTTGATACAATAGATAATGTCATAAAGGGAAAACTGGAGGAACGAAGAGGAATAAAAAAATTGTATAGTTTGGAATAATAGTTAATCAGTGTTAGTGACAGTTCTTTATCCGAATCTGACATAGGTCAGGTTAGGTAATAAATTATCCAGTTTGCGTACCCATTTATAAAATTATAATATTAGCTTTCACTCGCGGCTTCGCACGCGTGTAAGTTAATTCCTTTATGTATTATTGAACACTGGCGTACCCTGTATCTTTTCAAGAAGAATTAAGCATAGTACAACATATAGCCGTGGCATACCCTGTGTAATATAACCTATATACAATAGTAGTGGAAACTAGCTATTTTCCTACAGTGAACAAACCTTGACAAAACAAAATATTTTTTCCCCTGTGTCACATACATAGTCTTTTCTGCGTATTGTGGCAGACCCTGTATATAAAATACTGTTAAGAAAAAGTTAGGACACTTTGAATTTAATGACAGAATTTTGTAATTTCATTTATGTGTCCAGTTTTCAAGTAATAATCTAAGGTCTACTTTCGTTATTGTGACACCCTGCATTACTTATCGAACATAGAAAAATGGTATAATACGTAAAAAAATAAAATAAATTGACGTGTTGTGCAGTTTTTTTAAATAGCAAATACTTTTTATTATTTCCATTTTTAGGGGGCTGTTTCAAACCCTCGGAATTTAAGTTTCAAAAAAATCCCTTCTTATCGAACCTCTACACCCTAAAATAAACCTGTATGCCAAAATTCAGCTTTCTATGTCAAGCGGTTTGAGCTGGGTCGTGATGAATGGGTGAGTGAGTCACTTAAGGATTTTATATTAGTATAGATAGATAACATAAGAACAAAACCAAAATATAATTTGAAATGAAATAGTTTGTTAGAAGATTACAACGAGTGCGTATAAATTTTTATTAGAGTTTATTTATATATCACATCACGGTTAGTTTAGGAAAACTCAATAGTCATAAATTATGACGAACTTATGTTGTTAATATTATACGCACAGAAACTTAGTAGGATAAAAGTTTTAAAATCGCTACACTGACGGTACCGTTGATTCGATAGTTGGAGTGCCGTTCGATGGTATTGTGTGCAATTTGGAGAAAAGCAAATAGTGTGAGCTCAAAGAAAAATACCAAAGAAAGAAGGATTGGTAATTCGTTTAAGCCTTATTCTTCGTCGTTTAATTTTTTGATTCATAACACAGGCCGACAAAATATTTTTTTGTGTTTTAGAGACGTGACCCTACCTATCTTTAGTAAAATTTTCCGCTGAATCAGAAAATGATAAAAAAAAATTCTGACGTATGGATACCCCCCCCCCCCCCCCATACTCCCTCAATTCCAACCAAAAATTTAAAACATCCAAACTGGCCATCGAACCCACCTATCTTTAGTAAAATTTTTCGCTGAATCCGAAAATAATAAAAAAAAATTTCTGAAGTATGGATTCCCCCATACACCCTCAATTCTCCCCAAAAATTCAAAAAACTGGCCATCCAACCTACCTATCTTTAGTAAAATTCGCTGAATCCGAAAATGGCAAAAACATTGTTTGGACGTAAGGGATCCCCCCTACTCATCCGTATCTCTCACTTGCTTCTTGCAAAAATAAAAATAAATACAAATCAGACGTGGCAACCGTTATAACTTTTATAAAATCTGTCGGTAAAACCAAAACTAAAAAATATTTTTGAACTAAAAGTTCCCTTTGCTCGTACACTTAACCTCGCAGTTTGCATGTCTGGTCTATGGTTTGAGAGAGCATTTCTAAAGTTTAGTTTGAGTTCGACTGTAGTTTCGTGTTCGGCGCTTAAAAAACATAGAACACAATGGGTATGGAATAACGCTCACGAATTTTTTTTTTGAGCCTGTGTTTCTTTTTTCGGCACCTAGCCTCTGAAGCCCATTTTTTTTTTTGGGGTGCAATTTGGTGTGTGGGGGGAATCCATACGTCAGAAATTTTGTTTTACATATATCATTTTCGGATTCAGCGGAAAATTTTACTAAAGATAGGTGGGTTGGATGGCCAGTTTGGATTTTTTGAATTTTTGGGGAGAGTTGAGGGTGTATGGGGAGAATCCAGACGTCAGAAATTTTTTTTATCATTTTCGGATTCAGCGGAAAATTTTACTGAAGATAGGTGGGTTGGATGGCCAGTTTGGATTTTTTGAATTTTTGGGAGGAATTGAGGGTGTATCGGGGGAATCCATACGTCAGAATTTTTTTTATCGTTTTCGGATTCGGCGGAAAATTTTACTAAAGATAGATGGGTTGGATGGCCAGTTTGGATTTTTGAATTTTTGGGGTGAATTGAGGGTGTATGGGAGGAAATTCATACGTCAGAAATTTTTTTTATCATTTTCGGATTCAGCGGAAAATTTGACTAAAGGTAGGTGGGTTGGATGGCCAGTTTGGATTTTTTCAACTTTTGTGGGGAATTGAGGGTGTATGGGGGGTAATCCATACGTCAGAATTGTTTTTTTTAATTTTACTTAAGGGTAGGGTCAAGTCTCTAAAACACAAATTTTATTTTTTTTTTGTCGGCTTGTGAATTAATGTTTAATAATTTGCGTATCGTCATTTCGTATTTACAGTTCACTCTAAAGTTCAATTCAGTATTAAACATTACAGGGGTATTCAAACACAAAAATTAAATACAATCTATTAAGAAAACTCAATAGTCATAAATTACGATGAACTTATGTTGTTAACATTGTAGGTACGCATAGAAACTTAGTACGAAAAAAGTTTTAAAATCACTACACTGACCGTTGATTCGATAGTTAGAGTGCCGTTCGATGGTATTTTGTGCAATTTGGAGAAATGCAAATAGTGTGAGCTCAAAGAAAAATACCAAAAAAAGAAGAATTGGTAATTCGTTTAAGCCTTATTTCTTGTCGTTTAATTTTTTTGAATCATAATTAATGTTTAATAACACTGGTTTACAAATTTAAACATTTTTAATATACCTCAGATGAAACCCTTATATTCTTATTCAGTTACCTTCTACTATTATAAAACGGTAGTTGAAAATTTTCTACCACGTCGCATTTTGCTACTACGAATGTCGCTTATTATTCGCTAATTCGCGCGGATTACTTGGATTCAAAGTTCAATTTATTACAAAACTATCATGCAATGAGTGTGAACATGTCTCTTATTATACATTTCCTTCACTCACATCTGGACTTTTTTCCTAAAATCTTAGGCAGTGTAAGTGACGAATAGGGCGAGCGTTTTCACCAAAAGCTCAACGTTTTTAAAGATCGGCAGAAGGGTTTTTCGGATGAAAGTATGTTAATTAGGATATTACTGCTGGTCTCTTTTAAGGGAAACTGATCCAGAAAATTACGAAAGGAAGAGTAAAACTAATCATTTTTAATATTTGTTTTACTTGATAAGACATTATTTTACAAGTTTTAATTTAATTATTTTCTTAACGTGATGTGGCAGAATTTTTTAAATATTTTTTCCGTACTTAGCACCCCTAAATCTACGAGAAATAACATATTTCGACGAAGGTATATAAACCGTATAAACTAGTGTAATTTGCGTATCGTCATTTAGTGTTTTACTCTAAAGCTGAATTCAGTATTAAACATTAGAGGGTTATTCAAACACAAAAATTAAATACAATCTACATATTTCGGTCTTTTTCATAAATGTTGTTTGAACTAAAAAATTATTAAATTTTCAGGGATTTTGCCCTCTTAGAGTTTAAGTTTTGCACTATATTTCCTTATTGGACGTCTGGGGCCTAAACTAAAGCTGTATGCAAATTTCAGCTTTCTATCTTTGGTAGTTAAGGACACGAAAAAGTCTCTTGAAAAAAATAAAATAAAATTGACGTGGTTTGGCGTTTTCCTTAGAATTTATTACCTAGTTTTTAAAATAAAAAATAATTTAATTTTTAGGGGTTGCTTAGAGGGCGAGTATCGCAATATCCCTTTTAAATGGACGCCTATAACGCTATATGCAAAATTTCAACTTTTTGGCTTTTAGTTTTGACTGGGCGTTCATAAATCAGTGGGTCACTTTACAATTTTATATATTAGTATAGAGTATAGATAGGTCAGGCTAATGTATGGTATATCGTAATATAATATAGAACTGTAAGACTAATTTCCTTCACAATTCACTATCTCGTCAGTACTTTCTTGAATATACAGTGAGAACATAAAGGTTGGAATAAATTCGTTTAAAATTCAGGCATTTTTTTCTTAGGGAAACTTTTGGACAAGTCAAGTCTTGATTTTAGGTGCACATTGTTTAAACTAAATTTGATGTACAGGGTAACCCAAAAAGAAAATATCATATCACACTTAATTTTTTTAAATACAAACCTCTTTTTTATCTCATTTTTGAATTTTGCGTAAAATTTCAATCATATCTCATGTATCATATCCTATCTCTAAAGTGACAAGACAAGAGAAAAACAATTTACCTTTAAAAATAATAAATGGCAAACTTGTGAAAAAATTATTTCATCAAATGTTGGAATTGACCTCCACCAGCGTCCTGGCAATACCCGAGACGATCTTCGAATTCTTGCAGAGCATTTTGAACTACGTGAGGTTTTATTAATATAATTTAAGTTCTTGCCTTATTCGGTTTTTCGTTAATAGTATTTGGTCTGTTGACGTACACTTTGGATTTGATGTAGTCCCACAGAAAATAATCTAGCTGGGTTAAATCGAGGGATCTGGCCGTACATTGTATTGGACCCCGTCGACCAATCCATCGCCCAGGAAAAGTTGTATTTAGATATTCACGTACCGGGCGAGTATAAAAGCTATTTTTCTCAAAAACGCTCCAATTTAGATATAGGGTTTGATACATGAAATATGATTGAAATTTTACGCAAAATTCAAAAATCACATAAAAAATAGGTTTCTATTTAAAAAAATTACGTAAGACATGATATATTCTTTTTGGGTTACCCTGTATACATCAAATTTAGTTTAAACAATGCGCACCTAAAATCAAAACTTGACGTGTCCGAGAGTTTTTCTAAAAAAAAAATGCCTGAATTTTAAACGAATTTATTCCAACGTTTACGTTCTCAGACTATAATAATGCTAAGATTTTGAACCTAGTCTCGATATACTATCGGAAACCATGTCGCGGTCATATTAAAATATATTCGTATCTACAAGTGCAACAGTAGCGACTGTCGCAACTATTAGGTTTGTTCCCACAAAGAGTCCGTGATCGGGTTTCGATCAGAAATATAATTGCCCAGATAAATATTACATATTGCACTGTGACAGGCGTTTAGTGTATGTAACTGACTGATTATTTCTGACGGTCAGAAAACTGTACGCACTGCTTGTAGAAACAGCGCTATTATCGACAGGAATATATTGTTAATATGACCGCGATATTTACGAGACATTGTCGCTGATACTTTGCCGAAACCATGTTCGAAGCTTAATAAAATTTGTTTAGGGTGCAAAAATATTCTCGACACAGTATCAGCGACGATGTCTGGTAAATATCACAGTCATATTGAAATGTTTTCGTGTCAATAATTCGCTACTGTCGCAGCTGTAGACACGAATACATTTTTAGTATGACATTTTCGCCGATGCTTTGTCGAGACATGTTCAAGGCTTAAAACTGTTAAGATGTAAATTTTTATTTTTTAATTTATTTTTCTGTTCCATCCTACATGCACGTTTATGAGTAACTCTCTCCGATAACATATTATTTAAGTGCAATTATTTATTACACAGCCCCACAAAATAAAAGTTTTGGAACTCCTATCGAGACAACTATATCCCTATGTAATTTTCGACGCTGAATCCGAATCCGAGGTCAAAAAAAATCGTACATCCCCAAAATCAACCCCTAGCGCTAAAAAACACCTCCTCAGCGGGGTAAAAATGACTTAACGCTCCACGAATAGTTCTAAATCTCAGTAAATCGAATTAAATATAAACACGCATAAATACAGAGTTAACACTACTTTCCATTGAAAATCACCCCCGTGAATGGGTGAAAACTACCCCTCATACAACAGGAAACTTAAAAAATTGCAGTAATTGCAAAAAAAGCTTACGATGGCCAGTTTTTTTGCAAAGAGTGAGTAACTGCGTTAGTTCCGATGCGATGCTCAAAATCTACCCCCATAGAGTGGCGGAAATCACCCCTAGATTAAAATTGCAAGGAAAATCGGGGAAAAAATTTTGTCATCGTGCTATCGAGACAACTGTATCCCTATGTAATTTTCGACGCTGAATCCGAATCCGAGGTCAAAAAAAATCATACACCCCCCAAAATCAACCCCCAGCGCGAGAAAACACTCCCCATACAGGGTAAAAATGACTTAACGGTCCACAAATAGTCTTAAATCTCAATAAATCGAATTAAATATAAACATTCAAGTACATAACGCATAAATACAGAGTTAACACCACTTTCCATTGAAAATTACCCCCATAGTGGGTGAAAACTACCCCTCAGACAACAGGAAATTTAAAAAAAACTGCAGTGATTGCAAAAAAGCTTACGATGCTCAGTTATTTTAGAAACAGTATGTATGTAACTGCATTAGTCTCGATGCGATGCTCAAAACTACCCCCATAAAGTGGCGGAAACCACCCCTAAATTTAACTTAATTTTTTTATTGCTAAGTTTCAAAAAACTAGCACATGATTTTCTGGGAAATAAAAGAGATAAAAATTATAATTTTAATTTTTTATAATTTTTGTCTCTTTTATTTCCCAGAAAATCATGTGCTAGTTTTTTGAAACTTAGCAATAAAAAAATTAAGTTAAATTTAGGGGTGGTTTCCGCCACTTTATGGGGGTAGTTTTGAGCATCGCATCGAGACTAATGCAGTTACATACATACTGTTTCTAAAATAACTGAGCATCGTAAGCTTTTTTTGCAATCACTGCAGTTTTTTTTAAATTTCCTGTTGTCTGAGGGGTAGTTTTCACCCACTATGGGGGTAATTTTCAATGGAAAGTGGTGTTAACTCTGCATTTATGCGTTATGTACTTGAATGTTTATATTTAATTCGATTTATTGAGATTTAAGACTATTTGTGGACCGTTAAGTCATTTTTACCCTGTATGGGGAGTGTTTTCTCGCGCTGGGGGTTGATTTTGGGCGTGTATGATTTTTTTTGACCCCGGATTCGGATTCAGCGTCGAAAATTACATAGGGATACAGTTGTCTCGATAGCACGATTACAAAAATTTTTCCCCGATTTTCCTTGCAATTTTAATCTAGGGGTGATTTCCGCCACTCTATGGGGGTAGATTTTGAGCATCGCATCGGAACTAATGCAGTTACTCACTCTTTGCAAAAAACCGGGCATCGTAAGCTTTTTTTGCAATTACTGCAATTTTTTAAGTTTCCTGTTGTATGAGGGGTAGTTTTCACCCATTCACGGGGGTGATTTTCAATGGAAAGTAGTGTTAACTCTGTATTTATGCGTGTTTATATTTAATTCGATTTACTGAGATTTAGAACTATTCGTGGAGCGTTAAGTCATTTTTACCCCGCTGAGGAGGTGTTTTTTAGCGCTAGGGGTTGATTTTGGGGGTGTACGATTTTTTTTGACCTCGGATTCGGATTCAGCGTCGAAAATTACATAGGGATATAGTTGTCTCGATAGGAGTTCCAAAACTTTTATTTTGTGGGGCTGTGTTATTCACGTAAAATCCGAGTGTTAGGCCAATCATTAGAGCTTTTTGTGTGAAAAAAAGACTAGTAGAAAGCCACCTGTGCCATCATTTGAAAGACACTCCGTAGATATATTCTGATGTGTTTTCGACTCGCAACTCTCATTAATTAATTTGTTATTGACATTTTAGTGCAAAAAAACGTTTTTTTTTGTTTTTTTTGGTTATAAAACTATAACTGCTCGAACAATTTCAATTCCGTAAATGGAAACGTTGTAGAGAATTAAATTACGAAGAATATAAGAGGTGGAGCGATCCGATCGGTTGATTAGAACCAAAGAAAATCCGGAAAAATCGAAAAATTGAGCTTAATTTTGAAAAATTCATAACTTTTCCATTTATGAAGCTTAAGAGCTGAAATTTGGCACATAAGTAGATAATTATATCAACTTTAAGGGTGCGCAAGGCAGGTGCTGTCGGACCATTAGTTTTTGCGCAAGTGCAATTTCAATTTTTGTATGCATTTTTTTGCCGGGAGCCTGCTTGCGTTAAAAATGGTCCTATTTTAATTCTAATACCGGTTTTCAAAACTAGAAGTAAAATACTATAAATCGTATATTCCAAGTTTTCATTAAAATACAGCGAAATGGATGAAACATGCACTTGAACATCAGTGTAAATGGCCTTGGGCGCGCGAGCGAGCGAGTGGTGGGGGAAGGAGGGGAAGCGTCAGACATACAGGCGAGCCGTGCGAAGCGTCGCATCTTTTCACTGGCTTTTCTCAGCGACTACTGCAGCTTTTTGGAAGATTCTTTTTTGATTTTGGGGTTACTGAATACGAGGACTCTGATTCTCTATTCAGATTCCACGAATAATTCAAGATAAAGCTACTATTCCGGATTTCGGAGTGGTCTAAGGATTAGAAGAGACGAGACATATATATATATATATATATATATATATATATATATATATATATATATATATATATATATATATATATATATATATATATATATATATAGCTATAGCACGCTTAAATTTTGAATAGCTGTGTAACCGTCTAATGCGCCCCCTCCCTCTCTCTTCTATTGTTCGGTGGTATGGGTACAGCTGTTGCCTTGGGATTCAAACGAATAGAAGAGAAAGCGACGCCAACGGTTAGATGCTACAGAGCGTTCGGAGCTGTGAGTGCTGTGACTTGTACTTTTCGATCTGATTGATCAATCTGCATCCGACGATGAGTCTGACTTTGATAGTTTAATAGATAGCGAGCAGATCGAGGAAAATGAAATAAGCTATGCTGACCTTCCGAAAAGAATGCTAATTTTATAACTAATGTATTCGGCGCAATAATATGTTCATGTTGTTTATCATCCATTTTTAATCATATTAATAAAACACTTTTGTGAAAAAAAAAATAGTTATTTATTATACAAGGGTAAAAAGTATTACATCTTAGCTCGAGATTGTGTTGTCTCTCGACGCGAAGCGGAGGGAGACAAAAAACCGAGAGCTAAAATCTAATATTTTTCCCGTGTATAATACACTATGTTTTTCTGCGACGGGAAAAACGACGATTTAATATTGAAAAAAAAACCGAGGAAAAAACCTATTATTACAATATATTAAAGTCAGAAAATTATCGATTCGAAATTTGAATGTTTAAACTGGTAGGCTGTTGTACTTATAGCGACAATTAGACCTGCGTTGCTAAGGAAACCTATAAAGTAATCAAACATCTGTCATTTTAATTCTGTGATTTGATTTAAAAATTGCGAACTTAGTGGTTGTTTAGTAGTTATTTTCAATAATATACAGTTAAAAAGTGTCTGAAAGGAAATGTAACTTTTGTATAATAAAATATTCTAAATTTAAATATCTACCTCTACTTATGTATATATATCCGGGAAAAAGTACTCACTTTTTTCCCGGGGAAAAAAGTAATTTCATAGAAAGTGATATTTTGTTACCTGTCAACAGAGATAAAATGTCAAACGTTTTTCCCGTCACGGAAAAAAATATATATTTATGTGTGTAAATTAACAACCTTCCTGCTCATTTATTTATAGGATAGAAATATAAGAATGTTACTCAAGAAGGTGGAATAGCAGCTTTATCTTGAATTATTCGTGGAATCTGAATAGAGGATCAGATTCCTCGTATTCAATAACCCCTAAATCAAACAAAGAATCTTCCAAAAAGGTGCAGTAGTCGCTGAGAAAATCCAGTGAAAAGATGCGACTCTTCGCACGGCGCGCCTGTATGTCTATATAATATGTACGCTTCCCCTCCTTCCCCCACCACTCGCTCGCTCGCGCGCCCAAGGCCATTTACACCGATGTTCAAGTGCATGTTTCATCCATTTCGCTGTATTTTAATGGAAACTTGGGATATACGATTTATAGTATTTTACTTCTAGTTTTGAAAACCGGTATTAGAATTAAAATAGGACCATTTTTAACGCAAGCAGGCTCCCGGCAAAACATGCATAAAAAAATTTTAATTGCACTTACGCAAAAACTAATGGTCCGGCAGCACCTGCCTTGCGCACACGTAAAGTTGATATAATTATCTACTTCTGTGCCAAATTTCAGCTCTTAATCTTCATAAATGGAAAAGTTATGAATTTTTGAAAATAAAGCTCAATTTTCCGCTTTTTCCGGATTTTCTTCGGTTCTGATCAACCGATCGGATCGCTACACCTCTCATTTTCTTCGTAATTTAATTCTCTACAACTTTTCCATTTACAGAATTGAAATTCTTCGAATAGTTTTCGTTTTATAAGCAAAAAAACAAAAAAAAAGCGTTTTTTTGCACTAAATTGTTAATAACAAATTAATTAATGAGAGTTGCTAGTCGAAAACACATCAGAATACATCTACGGACTATGTTTTAAATGATGGCATAGGTGGTTTTCTACTAGTCTTTTTTTCAAATATATGACTTTTTTTTGCTCTAATGATTGACCTATGTGTGGAAAATTATATAATTATATTATTTTATATATGCAAAAATTGAGAATAAATTCTCTAACCACCTGAAAATTCCTTATACAATAAGGATTTCAACAAATAATGGTAAAACAGCTATTCTCCGGGCTATATGCCCCTCCGAGCGCTGAATTACATACCAAAATTTGCCGTATTTTCTTCTAACACAGTTAGATAAGAAAATACTGTTATTATTATCTAACTGTGTTAGAAGAAAATACGGCAAATTTTGGTATGTAATTCAGCGCTCGGAGGGGCATATAGCCCGGAGAATAGCTGTTTTACCATTATTTGTTGAAATCCTTATTGTATAAGGAATTTTCAGGTGGTTAGAGAATTTATTCTCAATTTTTGCATATTTATATGTACCCCTGACAAGTAGACTTTCATTCATACGTATATTATTTTATGTGTAAGGCTTTGTCAACAAAAATTATCTTTTTGACAATAAAGTATTTTTTGATTTGATTTGATTTGAACAATTTACCTAAATACCGGGTGAAACGACCTGCGTTTAGGAAAAGTAAGGCGAATCCGATGCGTTTAGGAAAACTAAGGCGAATCCGATAGAAAATAATTAGAGTTAAACACATTTTATATAGGTCACCCTATACTGCTGTTGTGTACAAAATTAGGTTTTAAACTAGTTAAGGTCTATTTTTTAAAAGCCGTGGAGTAACGACGCCTTTTAAAAATAAACTTATAATATAATGATGCATCTCGGAGAAAGACGACTTACCTGTTTCTGACTTATTTCTCATGCTCTATTCAAAAATGCCAACTTTCGGTTTAACCTGAAGTAATACATTTTTGACTTCCGGTTGAAGCTCGTTTACTTCTGTATAAAAGGTTTTAGAAAATTTTTGGAAATATTAAATTTTTTTGACAATTAAAAAAATGGAATCAATTTTTAAAGTAGCGAAGTAAAAATATGCTCACGGATTAATGAAACCAGATTTCTTATTTTGTTGTTGTTTAAATAAAATGTGGGTAAAAACAAAATTTAATGTCCAAAGGGTATGTAGGCAGTAGATAATCCTTAAGTTAAAAAACATGTTGGTTTTGATCTATTTAAGTAAAGACGTTTATTATTATTGCTATGAACTTAAATTCTTCAAAATATTTTTTATTGGTGTATATTTAAAAATGCGTATAGATTCTCAGTTTATCTTCTATCATTGGCAAATCAGTCAAAATATTC
Organism: Philopedon plagiatum; assembly: GCA_963971165.1. Classification (NCBI taxonomy): domain Eukaryota; kingdom Metazoa; phylum Arthropoda; class Insecta; order Coleoptera; family Curculionidae; genus Philopedon; species Philopedon plagiatum. The sequence goes on from OZ020191.1 coordinate 58,168,425, forward strand.
ACATCGTAAATGCGCGTTGAGATTTAAATGATGAAGATCGAAGTGATGCCAGGCCCGAAGCCCATTTTCTTTTATGAAATAATTACTATGGGTAACCTGATAATCGTTGGATGACTTCCAAATTTATGATCCGCAAAATTATTAAACCAAAGCAAATGTCTTGTGGATATGGGCTGTGGTTATACAGTCTTTATCATAATTAAAATTTATCATTTCTTTTTCTAAATTTTCCCTCTTCTTTAATAAAAAATTATGACTTAATATAATTTCAAATAATTAAAACAAAAACTGCTAAATTTATATTAAGGGCAACAATCCGCCTTATCCAATGGCACCGGGGGAAATCTTAAGCTTTGAACAACTAATATAACATCAACTTAAATAGATTGTAGCAACAGGAGTGCACAGGTAAATTTTTTAAACGACTAAGTTTTTTTAATACAATTTAAAAAACTTTCTTAAAATAATAAGATTAAAAACTAATTTTTCCAGCATATACATATATTGTATAAACAGCACTATGTAAGGAACGGAAAAGATGCACAGTTCCCAAAACAATAATTTCTTGGTTTTCGAAAATTGATCCAAAAAAGGAAATTTCCCACAAAATTAGTACGCAGCGAGGGTCAAAAATCCTCTGTCATCAAAACTTTTGATTCAAAAATTATTTAAATTATAATACAATTTTAGGCAATTGAATATGAGGCAAAAACTAGTTTTTAAATAAACTAAAAACTTGAAATATTCAATTCAAGATTGTGGCCGACCGCGATTTTGAATATTTTTTTTAATTGAGGTCTATCATATATTATTTGAAATGTCTTGAAATGCTCTACTCATTTTCAGAGGTTAAAATGAGTCTGCCAGTGCGTATCAAGCTGTTTAAATTTTGGAAATGTCAGAAAAATGGATTGTTATTTTTTACTTCTGTTATACTTAAGAGAAGTAGAGACAAAATGTTTGTGACGATATTACAGGGGAACTACGTCCTGTTTCTTTAGGCTTATGAGTTAATTTTGTGCTCTTCATGGTGGAATTGCGACAAAATTATTTTAAGCAATTTAGAAGAATATCCGTTTATTTGTGTAATAAAATTTTCATTTAGTTTTAATATCTGCTGACACTAAGTAAAGTTTTCAATAAGCGTGTAATGACTATTACTTTGGACATTTCGGAGCAAACTTTATCCTCATAAGTAATTGCTATCTTTACACGTTTGATAATATACGATTACTGAAAATTTCTGCCTTTAGGGTCTAGGAGAAGGGGTAATTACACTCATTAACAATTCCCTCTCAATTAAGACGCTCCTTATTTCTCCTTTTATCATTTTTGAACTTTTAATAAACTACCTAAATTATTTTTTAGGCCCCAGTATTACAATTAGCAAAATTAAAATACCCATTTATTCATTCCTGTTTTCATAAATTTATTGAGAAAGATCCAAAGTGGTTGTTTATTTTACCTATTTAAGGAAAATTATGTGTGTTACGCCACACTTTTGTTTGTGTATATATATTATAAAGAAGCAAATAGTTTCATGAATTTTAATATAAAATTTTATATTTTTCAGGGCGATACGAAATTAAAAAAAGTAGGGGTACGTATATTACAACAATTTGCTTAAAAATTTTATTGTATGGTTCCGTTTTAAATTTTGTTTTTCTATTTTACTGCATGGATGTTAATACTAGACATTTAAATTATGCTGGTTTGTCTTTATTTAAAGGAATCAAATTCCAAAAAACGCTCTTATGCTTTATGAAGATTTAATATTATTAGAGAGACCAGAGGTTTGTCTGACTAGCTAACAAGTCGGTTAAAAACAAGCCGACTAGTCGACCGGCTACCCAGACGGCACAAAATATCTAATAGTCATCCACCGGATATCCCTGGTGGATATCCAGCATATCCCTTGGATATCGCTGGATATCTAATGGTTATCCTATGGGCATCCAAATGTCCGTCTATATCCCGGGATATTAGGACGTCCAGTGGATATCCACGGTGGATCCAAATGTCCTATATCCCAGGACATCCATGGTGGATTTGCACTTTTTGTTATACAGGGTGTCCCTGAAAAGTAAGCCAATCCGTTAAGCCTAGATATTCCTTGGGCCAAAATATGAGTCGTCTATTATGTTCTTATTTAATTTGGCGCCCCGTATCAAAAGTACAGAGGGTGTTTTAAAGTTTTATTATAATTTTTGTTTTTATCAATTTATCTCCTAAAATGTAAAACATAATTAATGGAAATTCGGTACAAAAAAATCTTCTAAAAAAAGTTATAAAGCTTCAAAAACAATATTGCGATTTTGAGGCTTATTTAGGTAAGTGGACCGAATAATTTTAGAAGATAAAATGTAAAAAAACGTATAGAATAATAAAGCTTTGACATCCTATACTTTGAATAATAATATACTCGGCGCGAAATTAAAAAATAGAATCATTAAGATCTCATTATTTTAGCTCAAGCAGGATTCTAGCCTTAACGAATTGGGCTACCTTTTTGGGACAACCTGTAATAATATATATATATATATATATATATATATATATATATATATATATATATATATATATATATATATATATATATATATATATATATCGCTGCACTAGCGAAGAAGTAAATCTTCGCATTTACATTTATTATATATATATATATATATATATATATATATATATATATATATATATATATATATATATATATATATATATTTTAATTTTCCTGTTTTTTCGTTTAAAAATGGCTTTTTATTAATATTTTTTATTGTATATGTTTGTAAATAATTATAGCAGCTGGTACTCTTTCTGTATAATAAAACTAAAAAAAACTCTTTTTGTAATATGATATATTGTATATTAGATACCACAAATAATTAACAAAATTAAAAAGTTTTCCTTTAAATTATCCTATTCATTATTTTCAACTTCCTTTGTGTTTTTCTTCCTGAAAGGGCCAAAGAGATACAGAATAAAATAAGGTGTAGGTATAGTTAAACATAAAAATAAACAAAATATTTTGAGTATTATGCATATAAATATAGTTTATTTCCTACTAACGAGTGAGAATTCATATATAGTTTTCTGAAGCAGGTACTTACTCGTTTGTCAATCTTGCCGAAGCATGCCTCAGCCAATTTTTAATGGAGTTGATGATGTCTTGTTTCGTGCATTTAGAATGTATATTTGGACTGCGTACCACAGCTTCTGCAACAAATATTTAAACATTAATTTGAAAAATAAGCTAAACTTACTACCGAATAGTTATTTATACTTAATGTGTTATGACGAACATAAGTCACGCAAGAAAAGTTTATACCGTGAGTCCGAGTGGGACTTAGGACTCATAACAGACGAGTATAGCATACAAATTTTTATCCGACAACTGCAAATAATACATTTTAAAAAATGTTGACGCAATAATTTTTTGTTTTGGAAAAATGTGAACTTCCTTAAAAGTGTCACATCATTCTCTTTGACTTTTGATAATGTTCATGGTCAATTTTATTTTTTTTTCTTTATCTATACAGGGTGGTGCAACCAAGATGGGGTGGACGATTGTGAGTAAACGGTGAGGAATTTGGAAAAAAAATTTTTTGGATATTATCGATAGTCAGACACGCTATGTTTTAAAATTATTGCCATAATACAGGGTGGTCCGAAAAACTCGTGGCGAACCAAACTTGTATTTTTTTAAATGGGACACCCGGTATATTATTGTTCCAATTGATTCTCCTGTTCGTTACGATCATTTTGATATAGGGTTTATTGGGTCTAAAACTTATAGTAAGGGAATGGGAGGCGGTTAAAGTTGAAAAAATGCTCACAGTTCGGCCATTTTTTAAAGAAATTTGAAACAGGTATGGAAAAACCAAATATTCCATAAAACGTTACATATCCTTGAATACATTAATCACTTGCAATTTGTTTAAAATTATTCACTGTTATACAGGGTGGTCAAGTTTTGCAAATACGCCCTGGACTCATTTTTTTTAAATGGAACACCCTGTATATTTTATTTTCATGTTAAAGATAACATTACTAGCTTTCAAAAAATACCATACATGATGCCTTTCTGACCAACAGTTTTTTAGTAAACTAGCCGTGAAAGCAAAGTTTCTTCATTCTAATACGATTATACTGAATTTACGTTGTTTATTATTAAATATCTAATATTAGGAGGCCATGACACTATTATAAATGAAACAAAATATTGTCAAAGCTACTGCCGCATAATCCATTATTTACAAGTTAAGCGTAGGTGAGGTAAGAAAACTGAGACCCGAAACCTTTACATGCTTTTTAGAGAAATTTCAAAAAACAGAAAATATTGTTTTTAGGAAATGTAAAGTAATTAATAAACAAAGATAATCAGTTATCAGTATTATTAATAGTGTAAGAAAATTAATTAAGCAAAAACAGAACATCTTTTAAAATTATTTAGGTATGTACTTACTTGTAAACCTAATTTAATTTAAACAAGTAAGTACATACCTAAATAATTTTAAAAGATGTTCTGTTTTTGCTTAATTAATTTCCTTACACTATTAATAATACTGATAACTGATTATCTTTGTTTATTAATTACTTTACATTTCCTAAAAACAATATTTTCTGTTTTTTGAAATATCTCTAATAAACATGTAAAAGTTTCGGGTCTCAGTTTTCTTACCTCATAATTATTGGGCCACCTACACTTAACTTGTAAATAATGGATTATGCGGCAGGAGCTTTGACAAGTTCGTCAATCTTTTGTTTCATTTCAATAATAAACAACGTAAATTCAGTATAATCGTATTAGAATGAAGAAACTTTGCTTTCACGGCTGGTTTACTAAAAAACTGTTGGTCAGAAAGGCATCATGTATGGTATTTTTTGAAAGCTAGTAATGTTATCTTTAACATGAAAATAAAATATATAGGGTGTTCCATTTAAAAAAAATGAGTCCAGGGCGTATTTGCAAAACTTGACCACCCTGTATAACAGTGAATAATGTTAAACAAATTGCAAGTGATTAATGTATTCAAGAATATGTAACGTTTTATGGAATATTTGGTTTTTCCATACCTGTTTCAAATTTCTTTAAAAAATGGCCGAACTGTGAGCATTTTTTCAACTTTAACCGCCTCCCATTCCCTTACTATAAGTTTTAGACCCACTAAACCCTATATCAAAATGATCGTAACGAACAGGAGAATCAATTGGAACAATAATATACCGGGTGTCCCATTTAAAAAAATACAAGTTTGGTTCGCCACGAGTTTTTCGGACCACCCTGTATTATGGCAATAATTTTAAAACATAGTGTGTCTGACTATCGATAATATCCAAAACAAATTTTTTCGAAATTCCTCACCGTTTACTCACAATCGTCCACCCCATCTTGGTTGCACCACCCTGTATATTCCTTTTTTTTAATAGCTTAGTTTCATAAATTTCATATAGTTTCGGTTTGTAAAATGCGCGGTAAATAACTAGAAAACTATTTTTGTGCTGTAATCATAGCCAACTACGACCACTTATGGGGTTAAGTTTTACAAAGAACAAATTAGGCATTTAACAAAAACCTAACTATGGAATCTTATTAAGGATTACTTCAGACATATCCATATCGATTTTTATTAAGCTAAAATACAGGGTTGCCAAAAAAAATTGTAAAAATTAAAGGAATTTAATAAAAAATTCAACACATATTTGGTTACTTTGGATTTTTCAAGGACCACTTTAATTATAGCTGTACAGAATTTTATAATTCTAAAAGGATCCCTGAGAAAATAATTCTTTTTTTTTTAATTATAAAGGAATTTAATAAATATGTAACAATGCTGGGTGTCCACAAAAATATATAATAATCAAGAATTATTTTTTTAATTTCAAAAAAGTATCAAAAAATTAATTCTAGGCGAGTTATTCTTAATCAATTACAACCACTAACAATTTTATACAAAATGATCAAACTAAAATTAAAAAATAAACTTAATTAGGTAGGTACTTAAAAAACCAACAAACCCAAACTAACCAAAAATGTGTTGAATTTTTTTCTTAGCCATCCTGTATTTTATAACAATAAAAATCTGGGAAGGCATGATTTAAGATTTAAGTATAAGTGATCCTTAAAAACCCAAATTACCCAAAAATGTATTAAATATTTAATAAATTTCTTCATAATGGCCATGATTACAGCACAAAAATTAAGTTTTCCAATTGTTAAACGCACATTGCAAAAAAAACTTAAGGTGGATACACCGTATAAAACAGGAACCGGCCATATATTTTTAATATGGTGCATGCTAAGGAGGGAAAGAGTGGCAAACAAAAAAATTCACAAGTTTTTAACTAAAATTTACTTTGATTTTTCTAAGGGTCATCTACACTTGTAGAGTCTAACTAACAGTTGTAGGGTGCACCCTAAAGTATTAAAATTTAAAGCTTTAACAGATCAAAATATAATATAGGTACAGGGGTTTCCATTTAAAAAAATTGCATTTCACTTCTAACCTCAGAAACACGATGCTTTACTGTTTTTTTTATTCTTGTATCTTAATGAGCTGTAGCTACTACTAGTTTGCTAATTTAAACAATTTTGCATCTTTAATAATAACAAAGTTACCAATGGTGGACACTTAATTTGGATAACACTGTATAGATTGATAAAAAAATACTATTTTTATTTACTCTTAGTACCTACCTACCTAGGTATATTTTATTTTATTCCATTAAAAAATACATAAAAAAATAATCAAACTCGAATAAACTTTCTAAATTTATTTAACCCCTGTTACAAAAGTTTTGAGAAAAAGTTTGGCCTTAGTTACTTTTCTAAAACTGAATAAACTTTTATTGTACAACAATATATTTATAACATCAATTGTTACTCTACAAAAATCATCTAGTTTAATGCCGCTAAGGGTCCGTTTTCTTCAACAACTCTCAGTATATGTCGAACTGGTCCCATGAGGTTTTGGGCGTCATGTATATTCATTTCTCTTATTTTCCGGATGATTCGCTGCCGAAGTTCCTGCTCGTTTCTGGCCTCCCAACCGTCATTGTAGACTTTCTGAGCCAATCGAGCCCAAAAAGTTTCAATTGGTCTGGCTTGGGGAAGATTCGGGGGATTATCAATCCTGGGCACATACGGAATGTTTCTTGCTTCCAACCAGTCAAGTGTAGCTCTAGCATAATGTGCTGATGCTAGATCCGGCCAAAACATATAATTTCCATCTGCGTGATGCTGGTTGATAAAATCAACTAATTTTGTGAGACAGTCTCTGATATAGACTTCAGCATTCACTGCCTCTCCTCTTACACGACTAACAAAAGGCCTGGATATTCCCCTTTCGGATATGGCACACCAAACCAATAGTTTTTCTGCAAATTTAGCTTTGGCTTTATATCTAACTTCATTTGGGGTCTCCTCTATGTTGTCGGTATAAAATCCAGAATTTCCAGGTAGTTCTGCATGGCTAAGGGTGAAATATTTTTCATCATCCATGACAACGCATCTGTTGTTCGCGAAGTGAATTCGTCTTAAATTGCGGCAGCATCTGGGTATCCTTGCTATCTGGGCATCGGTATATTTGGGCGCCTTTTTTCTCTTTCGGTATTTTATACCGCTCCTAGCATTATAAAGACAAACGGTGGCGTTGGAAATTCGGAAACGAGGAGCAACCTTTCTTGTAGATTTTCCAATGGAATTTTTCATTATTCGAGCTAACCTGCTCTGCTGTGCTTGAGATAACTTGCGTGGTCGACCAGTTTTTGGGAGGTTCACACAAGGGATTCCTTCTTCACATTCCCGAATTGTTCGATATGTCGTTGCTTTTGAAATATTTTCGCCTTGAAAAAGTCTTACTATTTCCTTTTTGGGTATTTGCCCAACAAGTCTATAAATACTTCTGCGAATATCTAACTTGTATGCCATCGCGAAAAAAAACTGACAACAATTTGACATGTCTAACAAAATGGCAAAACCCGTAGCAACAGTAAATTCCAAGGATGACTTGATGTACTGCATCCCTATTTTTGGACAGCACCTTAATTTTTCTTCTCAAAACTTTTGTAACAGGGGTTATAAGGTTCAAGCCAAAACCAAAAAATGACAGCGAACAATGCTGTTTTACTAGAAATACATCAATAATAATTATGGTTGTTTTTTAGAAAAAGATGAAAGGTGTTTAGTTACTTACCAAAAAAATCTACCATGGACTGGATATCCCATGGATCTAGGGTCATCCATTAGATGTCTAATGGACATTGTGTGCCGTCTGGGTAGTCACTGCTCGGCCGACTAGTCAGTTCGTAAAACAAAACACTTCATATCTCTTCGTTGTTAATTAAACGAAGAAGTTTTATTTCTTTTATGAGTTAGTAATAATTATAATCCAAAAATGCGCATAAAAATGCGTATTATAATATAAAATAAATATTTTTTCTGCCTTTAATTTAATAACTCTATACTCACTCGAATCGGGTATCTATACGTTTGCTGTTTGCGCAAAGTTTGTTTTTTGATTACACTGTAATTTATGTAGTTCTTTTTATTATACAATGAAGTCTCTTAAAAACTTTCCTATAAGGATTGTTTTGTGCCAATGTGCAAAAATACCAGTGCAAGTGCTCCCAAAAAACTAATTTTTTATGCGTGTCAAGAACAGCCAAAGTCAAAAGATTAAGAAAAAAGTAGTGCAACGTTGATTGCAGATTTTACATGTATGTATAATCATTAAATGTTAATATCGTCAATTTCAGGTAAGCATACTTTACTTTAAATTAATTTTTTATGGTCTAATAAATTCTAACGAAAGTTTAAATGAAATTGTGTTAATAATATGATTTACCAGTATCAAAGCATATCTTAAGATAAATGAAACCAGAAATCTTATTTGAAGCTTATTAGTACACTTGTTCAACTGTCGGCAAATTATCCGATTGTCCTTATCAAAATCCCGTTTCGGTTATTCTTGAATAGTCTATTACTTTTTTCTATCCACAAAATCTCCTAAACAATCAAAAAAATATTGGATTGAGTAGTCCGTTACTTTGTGATATTGCATTTTTATTTAAATGTAAATAATTTACTTTGTTTAATATCACTTTATTCTTACAGAATAGTGACTGCAGTTTCGTAGTACTACTACAGGTACTACATTATCCAACGGAATTCAGTTTGATAATGTAGTAGTACTACGAAACCGCAGTCTCTATTATGTAAAAATAAAGTGATGATAAACAAAGTAAATTGTTTTTATTTCTATAATCAAAAAATAATTTTACCCACGAATTTCCAATACATCACCGATAATAACACTTCTGGTTACATACCATCACGTCGTCACGTGATGTCATAACCCAAGGATTACTTTTTACAGGTTCATATTTTGTATAACGGTTTGTAATAGAAAATCTTCTCATTCATTAATGGAAATCAAAAAAACTGGATAAAACAACCACCATAAATGTTTGTAGAAAGAACAAAAAAATTTTACAAATTTCTTTTGATTATGTATATATATATATATATATATATATATATATATATATATATATATATATATATATATATATATATATTGCCTATTGCAACACAACAGAGTTACTTTGAGTGGATATACAATAAATTTTTTTAAAGCGGTCCATAGGGTTTTGTTGTTAAATTTTTAACCCCATGTTAGGCCCTGTTTTATTAGAAATATAGATATGAAGCTTGACATAGCTAAATTTTAGAATCTTAAGATTATGTGAACCTGTCAATTATGCCACCAAAGATCAAAATAATACCTAAAAAATATATTTATTTTTCGAAAAACATTAATCTTTTATTCGCCCCATAACTACTTGTTTTCACCTTTGCATATCAGGTGAAAATGATACACATTTTCTGACGTTTAAAACTTTATCGTTACAATTTTTTTGAGTTATTTAATATAACAATGATTTACCTTAAAGTTCAGCTTGGCTGGATTCTACATCTCAATACTGTTTATGGCCTAACAACACTTGGCCTCCTTATACAAAAATGTTTTTATGGTGATAGATTTATACTATATGTCCTCGATCTTGCTATTTTTTTAAAGCTATGTATTTAAGCAACTAAACTTTTTATTATGGCCAATATAGCACTAAAAATTTTAATATTAAAATAGATACTGCCAAAAAATAGATGGTTAGCGGCGGGTTACAGAAAGAACATTTAATTCGTAATTAACTAACAACGTGATAAATTTTAATGCGTTGTTAAATTTTGGTCAAGTTACCCTAGATTTAATCAAAGCCGGCCCAGGCCTACTTTAAACAGCAATCGCTTAACATCGGCTTTTTGATTTGGAAGCGGTCGCAGTTTCGGGAAAAGTCGAATGATAAATGTCAGATTTTAATGTCAACAAAGCGTTTTGTATTTTTTGAAAAGCGAAGTTATTTTGTATCAAAGAAAATATTTTTGATGTTAAAATGGGAAAATAGGCAAGGCGAATAGAAATCTTATACAACAATAGAAGAAAATAAACTTCTAAACATATATTTTTAAGGTAAGTAAGTAGTATGACACCCTTTAACCATAAACTAGTGTATGCGCTGGCAAAATTTTTATAATTTTTCTATTAATTTTTAAAATCTGTGTTAAATTGCTTTGCATAAAAAATCTGCTGCTTTTCAGCTTCCTTAAACACTATCCTTTTGTCATCATTATCCATTTATGTGCTTGTTTTAGGTACATGGAAATAGGATTGTATTATTTCTAACGAATGTGAATTCCTAACCCTAAAAACAGACTTTTAATGAAAGATAAGGCACACAAATATCATAAACATATTTCCTAAGACTTTGTAAACCTACATGTAAGGAATGGAGTCCTAAATGGATGTTATTTGAGAGATTATCCCAGCCACTAAGACTTTGTAAACCTACATGTAAGGAATGGAGTCCTAAATGGATGTTATTTGAGAGATTATCCTAGCCACAATATTCGGTGAAATATCAGGGGAAAAATTTGGAAGTTTGTTGGTATTTTCTTGACAAGGTAAAATGTCATTAATATTTTATCTCACTACTTATGTTATGAAACTTTTGAGTACAATTTTGTTTCCCATTTTTACCTCAAGTTATATCTTTACCCTTTACTCATAATAGCTAACATGCATACTATATTTTTTTTTTCCAGTGCATCTGACAAAACATTTTTGTCTGGGTAAGCAGTGCCGCAGCTAGGTGTAGGCAGACTAGGCCCTTGCATGGGCGCTTGTGGCAAGGGGCGCCAAATAAAAAACTATAGAGTCTATAAGCTAATTAGGTCTTGTTATAGGGGTGTAAAACTCCTGGCTTGTCATCAGTCAAATTTAGCCTAGCAACGGCACTGTGGGTAGGTATCCTGGTCAATTTATAAACCTAATTACTGGTAGTACAGATCACAAATAAAATTTTTGTAACCATGGGGCACGCTTAAACTGTAGAGTGTTCATTTAATCCACCACACATTCATTCAAAAGTAAGTTCGAAGTAAAATATTTCTCATTATTTAATAAACTTTTTGCTGGTGCTTACAGATTTAGAAATTGAAGATTGGAATTTTTCTGTTACACATTTACTTAACTACCATTTTTATCATACTCGTGTGAATCATATTGTTACCTTTAAGACTGAAATATCTATGAATAAGTTATTTACCTCGGTTGTTGTGCATGGTGCTTTTATTAAGATTACTATGTAATCATGTACATATATTTTTACATGTTATTATCTGTTCCATTTTCTTTTGTTACAGGTTATAGATTAGTCACAGAGAATATATCAAAGATGTAATGTGAAGATTGGCTCAAAATAATATAGATACCTTAGTACCTACCTACTGGTGACATAAATGTTGAAATATTTTATAAATAGAAATTTGTTACTTTTACATAAATAAAGTTTACGTTAATTTAAATCAATACTTTTGTTCATTTTTAGTTATTGATAATTTATAAAACTAGAAAAGTTCCATAAAGAAAATAACAAGGGTAATTTCAATCATTTTTTTAAAATTTGTTTTGTGGCATTTATCTTCTTTTTAAATTTAAAAAAGTCGAATAGGGCAACATAAGATCTGTCCATTTGTGTTGCACGGAAGTGCACTAGCCTACACTTTTTTTTATGTAAGAAGACATCAACTGGAAAAAATCTGTGCAAGCTACCACAGTTTCAACACAAAAGGTTTGTTATTTTGTATTACACAATTTGCACCAACCTGCACTGATTTTTTTCCAATGGGTGTCTCCCACAATCAAAAAAAACTGTAGGTTAGTGCAGCTTTGTGCAACACAAAAGGTTTGTTCTTTTGTGTTGCACTAACCTGCACTTTTTTTTACTTGTGGGGGGTACCCATTAGCAAAAAGTCAGTGCAGGTTCAGGCAACACAAAAGAACAAACCTAAAAGATTAGGTTAATGCCGTGTCGTGACACACTAACGAACAGACCTTTTTTGGATTTACAAAAATTGAATTGAACCTGGTCACTTTTCATTTATTTGTTTGTGTTGCACAAAATTGCATAAACGCCTCGACAGTGGGACTCCACGAGGTCGTAGAATTGTATTTGTAGGGACAAAGCGATATTTTTTCGCTCTGTTTTACATTCGCTGTCAATTGATCAGCAGAAATTATAGAAAACTATAACCTCCCGGAGTAGGGGCCATGTCTCGTATTCAATTCACTGAATCGATCCGGATCATTTTATGACACTTTAATGATATTTTATCTCTTTCTATTACCTTTCTTCATTTAATTATGTAATTCCTGAACCTATCCGAATCGATTCAATTTTCGTCAATCGAATACGCCCCAGACCACAACCGTCTTAGGTAGAGGCAGTTGTGGTAGAGCGTTATCCGATTGTAACCGGTTTGTCAAGCGGTAAACTCTGAAAAACGCCTATATAGTATGTCAAAATTCAAAACCACAGAAAAATCCCGGAGTCCCATGTAGTGTACAGTGTTATCATTTTAGTTTGTCACACTTTTAAGAGTCTGTAACTTTTTAGTTTTTTGAGTTCAAAAAACAGGATGTACCTACAATTTTTAGCCAAGTTTTTATAGGTTTTTTCAAAAATGACAGTAGGTGTCACATGTCACATTTAAAAGCAAAAATTTCGTTTTTTTAAATGAGACACTCTGTATATCGGACACGCATTAGATGGTCCCTTTTCTTCCAATTTCAAAAATATAACACACATATGCATTATTATTTTAATTCCATCAAACATTGACAAGAATATCTAAAAATAATATTGTTAAAAAGCATCAAGATAGCTTTGCAACAGTTTTGTTTCCTAATTATGTTTGTCAGATTATCTTATCAATAAAGCACGACACATTGAAACGGATAATTTATTTATTAATTATTAATATTAATTGGCATAACTAGAAAATTATAACATTAATTTAATAACTAGAATGGTATAATAATTATTTCATAATCTATATTGCTCTACATGACCACCCCATTTTCGATACATATACGAAACACTTTTACAATATGACTATTTATTTTTCATTAAATTTCTCTATTATTTTGAATCTGACGGATGGCGTTATCAATTATAATATACAGCTCATTCAACGAATAACAAGGAGTATTAGAAACAATATTTTTAATATAACCCCAGAAAAAAAAATCACAGGGTGTTAAGTCTGGGCTATTGGGGGGCCATTTTATATTACCTAATTTTCCTATCCATTGGACGTATTTTGTATTTAAATATGCAGTTACTGGAGCGACACTGTGTGACGACGCTCCATCTTGATGCCATATTAAATTTCTTAGCGTTAGAATGGGTAAATTATTACCTAAGCGATCTTCAATTTCCTCCGGCAGCATATTCAAATACCGTGGGCCAGTTAAGGAACCTTCGAAAATTATTGGGTCCAAAATCCGATTCCCAATTATTCCGCACCAAACGTTAACACTTTGTCGCCCTTGAAACTGGATTTCCTGAATACTAATTGGATTTTCATCTGACCAATGATGCGTATTTCGGCGGTGGCATCCCCTACTGGTAGAAAAACTTGACTCATCCGTCCATAATATGTGACTTAAAAAGTTAGGGTTTCTTCCTATTTCGTCCATTATATATCTACAACACATTAATTTCCATTTATTCCGTAATTTTTGTTTTCCGCCTAACTACTGGTTTTTTCTTTACACTTCCGGTCGCGAAAAATGTCTTCTTCAGCCGATAAAACATTTTTGTGGACGGAACTCGTCTATTGGGAAACTGGAGCCTATACCTCCTAAGTGCTAGGATTGCACTGCCCGTTTGACGAAAAATACCAAACATAAAACACTTTTCTTCCACCGAATAATAATATCCCATAAAAAAAATTTGCTACAAAATTTGATAGAGTATCTAATAACAATCAAAATGACAGACTGAGAAATAAATCCATAGAAAAAAAACTGTTGCATAGCTATCTTGATGCTTTTTAACAATATTATTTTTAGATATTATTGTCAATGTTTGATTGAATTAAAAGAATAATGCATATGTGTGTTATATTTTCGAAATCGGAGGAAAAGGGACCATCTTATGCGCTTCTAATATACAGAGTGTCTCATTTAAAAAAATAAAACGTTTGGTTTTAAATGTAACATGTGACACCTGCTGTCATTTTTGAAAAAAACCTATAAAAACTTTGCTATAAATTGTAGATCCTGTTTTTTGAATGAACGCGCTAACTCAAAAAATAAAAAAGTTACAGACTCTTAAAAGTGGGACAAACTAAAATGATAACACTGAACACGTACACCATCCCAGAGCTCTTGTCTGAGCGCCAAACCGGGTGGCTAGCTGGTCAACCTGTCATTTGGACGAGGACTAACACTAACTGGGAGAGGAATGTTTGAGGTTACATCGCAAACGTCATTTGAAATCCGTGGTTTAGAAACAGTCTCATTTTGTTTATATTTTAAAAAAAAACTTTAGTTTTCTGTACAAACCCTTTATTCTTCTATGTTTTATAGCTAGGTTAGTTATGGTTTATTGTAGGTATAGGCGGCCGTGAAAAAAAAACAAAAGAAAGATTTATATAAAAATTGCTTGAATTCCAATGTTTTTACTTTTGTAAATAAAACAGTAAGTACCTAATTTTATTTTTCATTTTGTTATAATGACAAAAATAATTCAAAAAATACCTACCTCTACGCTATGGCTTTATTATTTTTAAATGAAGGAAGACAAGGAAAAATTACTTGCCAATTCGGATGTTGAAAAAAATAAGAAAAGGAAATTAGCAGAATTAGTGGAATATTATTTTTGCACAAGTTAATGGTACTTATAAGGAGTAATTTTGGTAACTTATTGATAATGAAACGTGTATTTTTTGGTAAAATTCACATTATAGATGATTAACTTTATTTTTCCTAGATTTTTTGTTAGTGTGTGAAGGTAGGTGCCTGCTTAGTAAGCATTATGATAAATTAGATGCCCATCTGCAATAAAAGTGTATATAGTTTTATTTTAAAATATTGAAGGAAGGATTTTTCTTTTAATTTCTTGTATTGGAGCATAAATTTTTTTCAAAGTAACCAATATTTTATCAAAAATGTTATCAAAAACATGACGTTAATTACAGCATATTGTGTAATTAATTTAATTCATCGTTAAGTGCTCTCTTCGTTGAAACAAATGAAAAAGTAAACAACACCTTGGTTTTTAGTGGCATTTGTCAGTTTAATCATGGATTAGCTGAAAATTTGGGCTGTCGCAGAAAGAAAAAAAATTAACGCTGTGTTAAACTGAATATATTTTGTTTTTAACGCTGAATTAGGATTTAACACTTGATTAAAAGTTTTGTGCAACCCGCTGTAAGTATTATAAATAAATATTATATTACATATATATTTCCTTTCTATGAAAGTCAAAACTTTAATCCCTGCACACTATGTTGGGTTGATTTGATAATAATAATTATTAATTATTTAACACTTTAGTTTTAATTACAATAAAATATTGTTTTTCCTCTTACCCTAGGAAAAGGTGTTTCAAAAACCTGATCAAACAATTTGCAATTTCATAGCTTAACAAGTCAGAACAAAAACCTTTTCTTTAGCTTGTATTAATCTTTTTTCCTTTTTATAATCGGTATTTAGCTGTAGTCCCTTTATAATCTTGCTAAAAGTTTTATTATATTTTAAAGAAGTTGGAATTACTTTTCAAGGCTAATTAAGAGTTGAGTGATTGCTCCACAACAATGTCTTGGAAGTGCTGATATAACTTTTGATGGCGGTATGTACATAAAAATTGCCCAAACAGTGAGTAACGAACTATTAATATAAGACGTCTATACAGGGTGTTTCAAAAAACACGTACCATCGCTCGTGGGAAGATTTCTTACCCCAAAATAAGACAAATAGTTCTTATTATAGTCTTGTTTCTTTCATGAGATACAGCGTAGTAATTAATTCTTTTTTTTTAATGTGTCCGAAACCATTTAAGCAATTTGAATGAAATTTGGGTTGTGAGAAGTACTTAAAATGGTACATATTTTAGCATGAAGAAAGTGTGGACAGCTTCACCGTGAGCGTACGTACAAACTGGCACTGAAATCATTTTGTAAAAAAACATGTACGTCACTGACTTTCACTTTTTGATAATAGTTTACATTTAACAGTTTAATGCCTATTAAAAATCTAACAGTTTAATGTCCAGAAAAGTTATTTTGATATTATATCGATTTCGGCTGCTTTTAGGATATAAATTCCATTTTATCTCTCAGGAGGGAATAAGTTATTTTAACTTTTTCTGTGATCGTTTTCAGGTGAATTTAAATTATAGATACCTTATAGAAACAAATTAAAGTCGCCTTAAGACGTACGCAACATAATAAAATTGCAAAGCCATTAACGTTAAAACAAAATTACCAGTTTTATCAGATGTACAATATTTTTAAACCTTTTGCTTCTGAGAATAAAATTGGCCGATTTTTAATAATTGTAAATTAAGTCGTTAGATAAAAGTTAAATAAACCACTGTAAGGCAGACCGCACACCTAACGTATAGTATAACTAAAGGTAAGTGAAACCGCAAAAAAAAGGTAACGAAGCCGACACCTTGGACGCAGCCGTGCCGATAAGGTCCAGCCATAGGCGTCCCAAAATATTATAACCAATTTAAGATGGGACACAATAAAAAGTTTTAACATTTTAACCAAATATTATTTATAGGTATATCAAAACCTAACTGAATCTGCAAAAACGATGTTTAACCATAGAAATAATTGTATTCATGGGTGTACCGTCGACCGATAATAATTAAGACTTTAAATTAATGGCATAAATACGTTGTTATTTTTATGATCGTTTTGTAGTAAGTGTAACTATATTATATTGTATCAGCTATTCAGCTGAGAACCAAGGACACACATAAGGGCTCGGATGCGTTCCCGAGAATCTTGAAATTATTGGAGTTTCTTACGTGACCATGGCCATCGTAATACTGTCTAATTTGTTTTTTTTTTTTTTGGGATAAGAGGAGGTGAATCTTCCAAAGATACCCACATGCGACATTCGTGGGTTATGTCACGATTTTTACTGACTAAACACCCCCCCTAGAGTAGTTGGTTTCGACCGGAGTCTATAAACCAAGTATCTCTCGATAGATTATAACCGCTCGCATGACCCGTTGTCATGCCGAACTTTTATAACCCTCCCATATTTTCGCATACAAATATGGGGTTTATCTCTGTCCTGAAAGGAAAATTTTTACAATATTGCCTTAAGGTAACAAAAGTCCTATATTTGTCTCTAGCCTTAAGATATTTGTATGTTACATACGGTGTTAAGTAACTAAGTGTGCATGACATGCTATTTACCTAAGTAATCTTAGGATGTGGGAACTTAGATATTTGACTTAATTATTGGTATTCAGGCCCGCTCGCACTAGCACTTGCGCTCGCGTTCGCACTCCTATCGCTAGCATTTGCACTACACTCGCACTAGCACTTCACTTTTGCCTTTTCATTACTCTATTTGATTCCTTGGTCTTCTTTTGTATCACCTATTTTGCCTATATCCTGAAGCAATCGAGACCGGCAGTAGACGCAATGTTGCTGTAAAAGCTCAATAAACGTCTTTTCTTGAAAACTTTCGAAGTTTTCATAAGATCTTTCTCTTCCAAAAGTATATTTATCCGCTTTTGAAAGAATTTCGTTCAAAACTTGAATTTCTATCAAGGTTTCTCTGTATTTTCTGGAAGAGCATTATGAAAAGCGGTTTTCACAACAAATGCTATATATTTTAGAAACCTGTAAAATCCATTATCAACAATAAAACAAAAATATCTACATGCTGTTGGAATCGCCAGAAGATTCGGAACTAGAATCATTAGGCATTTTGAATCACAAGTGGCGCTACTGGCGGTAAAATAGGATATTCGTCTTCTTTTTTTATAACGTGGGCTACACAGTTTCTCCAAATATCACGGCTCAATTCACTTATTACTCGTCGAATATTATCCAGTACCACTGCACTTAATGTTGGTGACTGATTACATTTACGAAGACGTTTTTTATAGTGCCCCAAATCATTTAAATTGGATTAAATATGCAATAATAAGGAGGTAACCGCAACAGGGTATGGCCGTGTCTAGTGCAAAGATTATCAATTACATATTCATTTTTAAAATTTCGACTCTTTATCATTTTTATCAGCTCTTTTTTTACCGGGACCTTTTCAGGAATTTCCATATTTTTATGCCTCATAAAATTTAAAATGTCTTCCTTTTTAGTATTATTATTCGGTATTTTGTTTAATATACGCGAATGATATGGTGCATTGTCCATGACGATTACCGAGTTTGGTGGAATGTTCGGTAAAAGCTGATCAACAAACCACTTTTCAAATAAATCCCCAGTCATATCCTCATGATAAATCGGCAGAAGATTGGGTTATGTTTTTGGCAGACAAAAGCAGTGCATTGGGCACGAAACCATTTTCACCTCCGGCATGAAGTATTATCACGCGCTTTCTTCTTGAACACGGTGCATTTAAACTGCAATTTTGAGTTTCATATACCCAACCGTACTGAACAACATCATGAGTATCAAACCATGTCTCATCTAGATACACTATATACCTATTTGATTCCCGGTGTTCTTTTATTTTACGCAAATATTCGTGAGGATGTTCAACAACACGGCGCGATTCCATTATAACCATCCGATTATCAATTTTTTTGTGTTTAAATCCGCAATCTAATAAAATTCCTCGAAGAGTTTCCAATGACTGGTAATTGTAATCAGGGTAATCGCGTAACTTATCCCGGATCATTTCTAATGTTGGCACCGTATTTTCCTTATATAAATTGTACACAATTCGTCTAATGACATCTTTTGCTGCATCCTCAACTTTCTGAAACTTTTGATTAGTTTTCTTTCGCTTTACCGAATGATCTGTAACATCTCTTGTTTTAATTACGCGATAAATTGTAGATATCGAAAGTTGTGTTAATTCGTTAACTCTTTTTATAATGGCTTTATCTGACTGTGCCGGATTTTCTTTTTTTAAACAGCCGTAAATATTTAGAATTATTCGTTGACTTTGAACATGTAAATCTTTATTAAACTCCGGACATGTTTCGACTGGCGATGCCACGGTCGGTACCGAAGGTAATTCAACATGTAATAATTCGCTTTCATCTACCTCAAAAGGTCGCCAAAAAGCCATTATTATAAAAAAAATTCACTTACATAAACCAAGTATCTAAAAACAAAAATAATACGCACTTCACTGGTCAAAACCTAAAACTTAACTGTTTCACATAAATCATGTTCTAAACGAGCATCTGTCTAGACGTAACGTCTTAATTATAATAAAATGACTCCTTCCACTGCATGTGCCAATATAATATTACCCTTAGTGGAAAAGAGACAAAACGAATCGTCGCTGCAGGTGTCCCTTCACGAGACAGGCAGCTGCTGTTTGAATTATATACCGAAGTTATCACTAAGAAATCTGAATGAAATGTGGGATACTTGCTATGGGGAATCGAGCGAGCCCGGTATGAGCGGCAGGCGTTTGTCTGGCTTTTTATACCACTTAAATCTTAATAATTTAGATTTATGAGATTCACTTAGGACTGGCAAAACTATACAAATGTGGACAAAGCAAAAAGTGCCCTCGGACATTAAAATTAAATTCATTTTGCCGACGGGAATTGGAGTGCCGTTTTAAATTTCAATTTTCGTTTTAAAACCAGTGTTTTTCAAATTAATAAACTTAAAGCAAGTGTCTTTTCCGTTCTTTAGTAAATATTGTATGTTGACAAATATATTTCAAGTGTGTTTATTCAAATTTAAATAATTTATACAGGTAATAAAGCCAAGCAAAAAATGAACACATTTTAAAAGCAGTAATCTTTCAATTTCATGTGATTTTTCTAGTAAATATAAATATTTCTGACTAGTTCACTTTTTGTTGGATCGTTACCTTGTATATACAGTGTACCAAAAAATTCAATTGTTGTTTTTTTAAAAATAACTGTTTAATATTGATAAAATGTTGTAGTCCAGTGTGTTTCAACCTTTTTATTTCGTCTTTTGGATAATTTTTGTAGAACAATTCAAATTGTTTTTGCAAGATTAATCTAAAATTTCATAATTACACTCATACAGTGTTCTTCAAAGTATTCAAAAATTATATATAGGCTTTTTTAAAGGTATTTCAATTTCATGAAGTTTACTTGGGCATTAGATGCCAGGTAAGTTATTTGGCGGATTGTTAATTTGACATTTATGATCTGTTTTCCGTAAAACACATAAAATTAGTGTTTTTTCTTGTTGATGACATTTGATTTGAATTCTCATGTGGCAGTGTGTACAAATAGTACCTACCATTTGTTATTATTGCTGATTTTTATTCATAAAAGTACGTAGGGGTTTACTCTGGCATTTAGGTATCTACCTACCTGTTTCTCAAACAGTGTTTTATTATACTGGTTAGTAGTAGAAGAAGAGGGACTGTGCCCCCACCGTCCGCCGGCGGGATCTTATCTTGTGATCTATGACGTCATATCTCGGCCACCTTTGCGCATGTGCAAATTTCAAGTACGTCATCGAAGTCTACGTCACTGGATCTTACGTCAGCAAACCCAACCTGCGCGCGCAGCTGTCAAATGTCACCTGTCAACTGTCACCTGTCACTTGTCAAATGTCAAAATTAAAATTTGACATACGTCACGTATGAAGGATGACGTCATAAGACATGTGTAAAAGCATGTCAGCTGTCACCTGTCATTTAAGATCTGTCAACTGTCACCTGTCACTTATGAAACGTTAAAATAAAAAACTGACATACGTCACGTGTTCAAAATGGCGTCAGAAGACATGCGTAAAAGTATGGCGGCTGTCACCTGTCATTTAAGATCTGTCAACTGTCACCTGTCACTTTTGAAACGCCAAAATTAAAATTTAACGTAGATCACGTGTTCAAAATGGCGTCAGAAGACATGCGTAAAAGTATGGCGGCTGTCACCTGTCATTTAAGACATGTCAACTATCACCAGTCACGTGTTAAACGTCAGAATAAAAATTTAAGATACGTCACGTATTCAGGGCGGTGTCCGAAGACGTTTAAAAAAAGAATGGCGTCGATCGGCCTTAGGGTTCCGGAGATATAGGTTTTTGCGATTAGCGACCTAACGGCTGATGGTGGAGAGCCGAAATTCGCATGGGGGATAGTGACGGAGCAGATCTTTCGATTTGTCAAATTAGTTTTCAAAAATCTCGACTTTGAGAAAAAAATTAGATTTCAAAATTTTTACATCACCCTGTATAGTAAATTTTGGATTAATTATATAAGTTATGAATATTAGGGGATTTGGTAATAGAAAAATAGGTATTAGATCATCGGAACTAGTAAAAAATTAGATCTCAAAATTTTTATATCACTGGACATAGGAAATTTTTTAATTTAATTATAGAAACTATGAATATTATTTGATTGAATTTTATGGACTAATAACAGCAAAAATATGTATTAGTGCCGCGTGAAACATAGGAAGCTGCGGTTAGCAGTTTCCGGTGATAAGGCTGGCTTTGTGGTTGCCATTTCCGGTCGATAAGGTGAACACTTGTTTTAATTTATGCATGATACCCGCATCATAGGTAGCAGATGTAGATAAATAAAACCTTGAATAGGAAAAAATCGGTTTTAATTAATAATGTTGTCGAATTGTCTTACAAATATTAAATATTACATTACTTAACAATAATGAACAAGCTATAGTTATAAATATAAGTAAATTCAAAACTGTGTTTGATGATGATGATGATGATGGTGTGCTAGTTAATGTATCCCCACGAAGTATTGTCTTCCAATCGGTTTCGCCAACGGTGTTATCTCGAAAGATGAACTTTACTTTGTAGCGAAGAAGGCTGCTTGATGCTGCTGCTGCTGCCGTAGGAATCTTCATAGAGAAAACAGGTGTCTGCTGATGGTCTATTCTTTCGTAAACCATATGCAGCCACGTATTATTGGAGGGAAAATCCTCGGTTTCAATCATGATGGCGGCATCCTTAACATTATTTGGCATGTATACGTAGAAGACGTTTTGCACTAACGCAACGAGCAGAATGTACGTCGAACTTAACGCTGCCATGACTGATGTCAAAATGATTTAAAACTTGGAATGATAGAGATTTATAAGGTCGTATATGTGTATCAGTCCGCTGTACGATAGTACCAAAAGCGGTATTAAGAACAGAGAACTAACATGGAGAGTTGGGAGCGGCTCCTGCTGTTGTATCTTCGTCTTCTTCTTCAAGCTTTGGGGTGATGATGATGGTGGAACTGCCATTTTCAGTTGGCGACACTTCCACAATACTTTAGCTAACGGACAATGTTGGGAGTACTTGTAGTGGTCGGCCAGCGGATCATCTCCCTCTTTCCAATCAGGAAACTCACAGCGGCAAAAGACACATTGAACGATATCCAAACGCTGGGTGTAATAAAAACCAGCCTGTGCTAGGTCTTTAGGACTAACTTTATTGGTCCAATTTGCAAACGTGATCAGTCGTTCTTCAAAAGTACGAATAAAGCCAAGACCGTCGTCTAAGCAATCAGTACAATCTACACTGCGACCAGCCATTTTACAACGGCTTTCTACTTAGACTAATCGAGCTATACTAAGAAATAAAACAAACAAAATCTGTTATATACTTTTATTCCAGATCATTTAAAAAACAATGTCGGAAATTATACAATAACTTAGCATTATTACAGGCACAATGCCAAACATTAAAGTCCTTATGGTGGAAACATTCCACAACTTTCTTATATTTACTTAATTTAGGTTCGGTCTTTAAAGGAATACTAAATATAAGGGAAGAATCAAAAATCTGCTTTAAACAAGCTGCCTTTAAATCGCCCTTAACCAGAAATTTCGGAGAGTCATACTGAAGCCATATGTTACGTAAAACACTTTCAAATTGATTCAAGTCCAAACAGCCAGACTCCCACATTAGTCCATGGTAGTTTTCCTCCAAATATTCGACAATCTTGAGATCTTCAGGCTTTAAAAATTTCCTGCCATACGGAGGTTTGAAGAGAAAGCTGCAAAATCGTACGCCATCATACACAGCCAACTCCTTCGGTATAAACCCACTGGCTAAGGGGTAACCTTGAAGATCGATGCAAACTTCCTGACGTTCTTTTGACATCTTGCACAGACACGCTTATGAGACTCAAAGACGTGTGTTTTAAGGTTATGTAACAAGTCGCGACAGGTCTGAACAGGTTACAACTGACTGCAAGGAACGTCGGAACAACTATGAAAACTCTGCCGGAAATCGAGTGGTTTTATGAGTAACAGTAGGATAAGGGTGAGAGGAAAAAAATAAAGGAACCGAGAGTTGGAAAAGATTTATTATTATAGGTCATCAGAATACATATACAGTTTATCAAAGTCATCTAACAATTTTTGCAGGTTGTAATGCAATAATTCCAACATGTAATAACTTTGTTCAGATGGGTTTAAATTACAGAGATTGGTTACAATTTCAAAAAAGGTATCCTTAATATTAACAAAACATTTTGCATACTGCAAAGTATCGTCATAATAGCTTCTAAATTGTAAACGTTCGACTAACTTTAATCTATAGTTAATTAAATGCCTAATGCTAACAATAGATTTTATATCATTGGAAGAAAACGTGAAAGTTACATCATCATCATTAATCTTGAGTCTAAATAATCGATCGTTCAAAAGAATAGCACTGGATACGGTAAAATTTTCCGATGAAGACATCTGCGTTGTTGTCACACTTCCATCAGTATCGGCAATCATCTTGTCGATAATCTCCAAAAACTCGATCCAATCAGAATGGCAGAGGGAGAGCTGAAGATGTTCGGGTGTTGTTGTTGTTGTTGTTGTGGTTAGTTTTACACTTGGCATCATCCCCCTGGCAATACTAAGGCCCACAATTACTGTAACATTGCCAGTAGGATAGCAAAATTCACCCAAGAGTTTCTTCTCGTTGCGAATTTCTCGGTTACTTCGGAGAATCATACTGTCCAAATACGTCCAATAGGGTGATGAGCTTCGGGAACTGTCGTCGTTGTCTTCCATCACCTCAGAAGCAGCAGCAGCAGGAGCGGTACAACGTTTACTGGCCATGGTTCGCACGAAAATAATGACGTCAGCCAACGTATTAGGATTAGTATGAGTTTAGAGGAAACTATACCCCCACTCCACATTTATTGATGTTAAGTTCGAGAAACAGCAGTTTGGATAACGCCCATCCGCTTCCCATCTCGGTGAATTCGGAAGCTTTTTTCACTAGAGAGATCTGATATTCGCTGTAAAAGTCGTCCAAATTAGTGTTGGGAGAAATAACACTAAATTTTGTATTAAACGATTTTATGTCTTGTTCCTGTGTTGATGCCAACAGATAACGTCCATATAGCTCCATATTAACTTTAAGCTGGGGAAAAGTCTTTAAAGGATCAGTGAGTAAAGTCATAACCGTATCTTTGAGATCTTCTAAATATTGCTTAACATCGGTCGGATGTAAGTCACTTGTCAGATGGTAAGTTAGTATGCGGTGTTTAAAAGCAGTTCAAACTAATTTTACCTGAGAGTACAAGTTCTCACTACATTGCTGCTTATGTTTTAGAGTGCGGTTATGAGCACTATGAGATAAAATTTCACTATCACACTCTTTGCAATACGGCATAGTTTTAACTGATCGAAAGCTGGAAAAATTCTGTCTATTTATACAAAGAACGAGCGTTTAAACCACATCCTTAGCCATATCTATCCAACTGTTATGAGACTTATCAAACCCAAGCCATTTTACATACATCTTTTTGCCCTTTTTACGCAAAATTTGTTCAATAAGAAATACATCAGATTGTTTGGTTTTTTGCAATTCCTCTTCATAGAATCCACCACTAATGGGTTGACCGCTCGTGTCCTCGAGCAAATAAGTCGTTGGATTTGTAATCTTAACCTGAGATACTTTAAACAACTCAGTGGTCCAATTAGGTACATAACCCTTTTCAAACACGTGCTTAGCCTTACTGATGCGAACAATGTCGCCAACTTTGAATTTTTGCTTTCCCACAACCTTTAAACGACTATAAACCGAGTTCAATATTTTCTTCTCATTACTCTTGTTAACATCCTTCGGTTTCATGTGGATTGTGTGATGTTTGGTGTTATTGTAAGTATTTGTAACTTGTTCCAACAAGTCGATCCATTTATGATTACCATTCAAGGTAAACAACTTAAACAGTTGTTCTTTGAGCGTTCGAATTACTCGTTCAGCAATAGAAGCCTTTAAAATACTAAAGGTACTGTAATGATGTATCCCATGCTTCTTCATAAGACTTTGAAAGCTAGCGTTGTAATATTCTTTCCCATTATCAGTCACCAGCTTTTTCGGAATCCTCCGAGACTGTTTGAGTATATGATCCATGGCATTAGTCACATCCTGAGCATTTTTCGACTTTAGAGGTCTGGTCCAGAGAAATTTGGAAAAGCAATCAATTACAACCAAGATGTATTTAAATCCCTTGTTTTCACGAGCGTACTGATCGAGCTGCGCAAGATCGGAGGCAAACGTATCATCTAAACCATACTGGATAAATCTGCGACGTTTAAATTTGATTCTAGCGGGTTTATGTAGTTCCTTAACAACTTGTTCTCTAGCCTTCGTAATGCCCTTGGCCATTATTTCTCAAAGAATGAGGTTCTGCAGCAAGATATCGAATTATATACGTCTACATTTTAAACAGTTGGTGGACGGGAAGATCCTTTCTTTAGCAAATCAACGGTTTGTAATAATTTGGAGAGTTCTTCACGAATCTTTCCCATATCCGTCCTGACTGGTCTGAGAGAATTTTGAATAGCCTGATTGGTGTAAACTTTTAGGCGTTTTTCGAGATCCTTGAATTGGGTAGATAGGCGATCCAGGTGGGTATCCAAAACTAAAGTCTCGCTCTTTAATTTGTTGTCAAGCAGCTTAAGTTGGTCGGATACCGAGTCTACAGAATCCTTATTAGTTTTTGTAAATGCCTCCATTTGCTTTACAATACTACCGTTAGAGTTGTTTACTTTTTGTTCCAACCCCGTTACTTGTCTCAACATCTCCAAGTGGGATACTTGTATTTTATCATTCAGCGATCTATCAATGGTAGTAGAAAGTGAAGTTAGCATACTCTCTACAAACTTTTTATTTACAGCATCAGCGATATCTGCTGGTGATTTAACGTTACAAAGCCGATGATCTCGAATATTGTAATCACCATCTTTTGTAAGAGTGATCAAGTTGGGTGCTTGCAACACTCTCACTCTTTTCTGATTAGACGACGTGGGCAAGGAACGTCCAAACTTATTCATGATTACTGCGATACTAAGACATAACAGCTTTAACAAACTTATTTATAGAATTCAATTACTCCAAGGTGTTCCAATTCGTTCAAAATGCTCCAAATCTCGTTCATGTTATTATTGTTGCCAACCTGATTGGAAGCGTCTAGCTTTTTTAACCTGTCAACCAGCTCATTTACGTCATCGTAGTAGACATATTCTTTGGGTTTTTCGTTGTATTCCATTAAGGCAGATCCGGATTTCACAGATCCAGATTTCTCCGACTTCGATCTGGTCGCTATTCTACCCCCGGGCGAAGGAATTTTACTGGTAGAACCTTTCGAAATTAGTGGTTTCACAATGGCATTGTATTTGTGGGATCTATTACCTTTCAACTGACCATTGTCTTTCAAGTATAAATCTGTTCGCTTTAAAATATCTTTGTATTGTTCTTCATCGGCAGCGGTATTAAATTGAGGAACCTTGAGAAACAATAAATCGTATAGCCCCAGAGTTCCTTTATACGTAAGGGGGCCAACTTGAATATCGCCATTCTTTAAGAAATTAACCGGTTCTGAACCTAAGCTCCAAGAATCAGTCACCAAATCATATTTCAGGCTGTTAGCATCTATTTCGCTAGAGTCCGTCCAATATAGTTTCAGATAGTCTTGAGCAATCTTCGGATACTGCTCGATAAAAGTCTCAAACACTTCAGATTTTTGAAGAGAATCTTCAAAATTCTTTCTTATGTGCTGCGATGATTGTGTCGCAGGATCCTGAGCTGGTTCTTCAAATACATCATCAGCAGCAGCAGCATCATCCCCGTAGTGAGTTTCCTCGGTTAAGAATTGTACAGGAGGTTTCACTTCTCGAGTTCCTATGGGTGGTTTAACTTTGGGTTTTACACCAACACTCTGTTCCCCTTTAATCTTACGTTTCTTAGATTTTGCAGTGGCGGCGGAAGCACTCACAAGCTTATTCAGAGGATCGGTAATCGGCATTAATAATTTATTAAGAGCTTCATCTTCTTCGCCTCGCTCCAACTTTAATGCTAAATACTTCTTTCTTATTGTTCGTGCAGCTTGGATAATCCTACGTTTAACGTCTTTATCGAGCTGGCTCATGGGGGTAGACATACTTAAAAAACAGACCCTGTTTCGGGAAAAACAGCTAAAAACAGGTCCGGTTCTGGAAAAAACAGCTAAAAAACAGACCCTGTTCTAGAAAAACAGCTAAAAACAGACCCTGTTCGGGAAAAACAGCTAAAAACAGACCCTGTTCGGGAAAAAAACAGCTAAAAAACAGACCCTGTTCTAGAGAAACAGCTAAAAAACAGACCCTGTTCTGGAAAAACAGCTAAAAAACAGACCCTGTTCTAGAAAAGCAGCTAAAAACAGACCCTGTTCGGGAAAAACAGCTAAAAACAGACCCTGTTCTGGAAAAAACAGCTAAAAAACATACCCTGTTCTAGAGAAACAGCTAAAAAACAGACCCTGTTCTGGAAAAACAGCTAAAAAACAGACCCTGTTCTGGAAAAACAGCTAAAAACAGACCCTGTTCGGGAAAAACAGCTAAAAACAGACCCTGTTCTGGAAAAAACAGCTAAAAAACAGACCCTGTTCTAGAAAAACAGCTAAAAACAGACCCTGTTCTGGAAAAACAGCTAAAAACAGACCCTGTTCTGGAAAAAAACAGCTAAAAAACAGACCCTGTTCTAGAGAAACAGCTAAAAAACAGACCCTGTTCTGGAAAAACAGCTAAAAAACAGACCCTGTTCTGGAAAAACAGCTAAAAAACAGACCCTGTTCGGGAAAAACAGCTAGGAAACAGCTAAAACAACTACTAAACAGACCCTGTTTCTCGAGACTTAACACATCTAGCTTCTAGAACGTCAAGTGTCACACTGAGTCCCGAGGGTTTAGGGTATGATATATGTATCAAACTTGCTACGATATCGGCCTTTAGCAATATCATTGTCTTTCACCATTACTAGGAAACCATACCGATCCTTCCAACATTCGGAGCAAATATGTTTAAATGCATCGAATGTCATGTCTGTATTAACGTGATCGTCGTAGATATGTTTCAAGTTTAAGTCGTCCTGCTTAAATAAAATTAATACATTGGCATTGTCACGAACCAGCTGTTTAGGTATTTTCGAGTAAGTTTGCGATAAATAGAATGAATCAATCGCATGATGTCGACCCATACAAAAATAATTACGTATTTTATCCTGCTTCTCACATGCTACGTCATCAAATATGAATACTGAGTGAGGTCGGGCACTGGCAGGATCTAAAACTTCATCATTATCGCTGTAGCCGAAATAGCCTAAACGGGAATGTTTCATAGCCTGTTGAAGAAAGTCGTACTTGTCTTGCTGTAGAGATTTAGAATACACGTACACATTCTCGAATTTTAAACCATTTTCATCAATCAAAAGACTAATCATTACATTGGTTTTGCCACAATTACTCGGACCACAGATTAACGCTCGAATTGTAGAAGGCAAAAGTTGACCATGTTTGCTACTGAGGCACTTTTCTTTTTTCATATCGCAATTATAAACTTGGATTTTGAGTTTCTGCTTCTCTTGACGCATCTCTATAAATACTACTCTACACCCTCCCAGGGCTTCATTACGAATGAAGACTCTGCAGGGTGCAGGTGTGTTAAATACAGCTATCAACAAGCTCCCGTTCGAGCTTCATTTGCCTGGTTATTCCTATTGCGGACCGGGAACCAAACTTCAAGAGCGACTGGCTCGAGGCGATCGACCAAAGAACAAATTGGATAGTGCTTGTCGCGATCACGATATCGAATACGCCAAGTCGACAGAGTTGGAACAAAGACATAGAGCCGATCGAGTGTTGGAGAACCGAGCTTGGGAACGAGTAAAGGCAAACGATTCCAGTTTGGGTGAAAAAGCTTCAGCGTGGTTAGTAACGAACGCTATGAAGGTAAAACGCAAGTTGGGTGCTGGCAAGAAGGTGAAACGCAAGTTGGGTGCTCGCAAGAAGAAGATGAAACCCCTATCATCAGTGGTCACTCTGCTTAAGAAACAACTTCGACATACGGGTACTGGTGATGTTAGTAAGAAAAGAACTCTCAGTAAAATACTTAAAGCTGCACGAGTAACGGTCAAGAAGGTGGGAGGACGTAAGAGGATCAACATACCACGAATAATACCCTTACCGAAACAGGGTGGGTTTCTACCACTTATTCCCATATTTGCAGGACTTAGTGCCCTGGGAGCACTCAGCGGAGGCGCCGCGGGGATAGCTAAGGCCGTTAATGACGCTCAAAGTGCCAAGGAGAAGTTGAAAGAATCGAAACGACACAACGAAACAATGGAAGCGATTGCATTGGGAAAAAAGGGTAGCGGCATGTATTTAAAGAAACACAAAACTGGCTATGGATTGTTTTTACGAAAACTGCCAAAAAACTACCAATAAAGCTACCTGAAAAACCGTTATCCGATCATGATATTAAGTCGTACGTCACTCGATTAAAAATACCGCATTTTAGAGGAGTATTTATGCGAAACGCTTTACCGAACGCACCCCTCAAAACAGAGTGTGGTGTTATTAATTTGGATCGGAACACAGGCTTCGGAACACATTGGGTAGCTTACAAGAAACACGGTAATCGAGTTGTTTATTTCGATAGTTTTGGCAACTTGAAACCACCCAAGGAATTTGTCAGGTACATGAAAAATGTGAAAATCTATTTTAATTCCGATCAGTATCAGGATTATGGAATGACCAATTGTGGACATCTTGCTCTAGCATTTCTCTACAATGAAACTTTATAAATGCAGGTGTTGATGCTTATTGCTCGCAGTCATGTCACAGGCATTCACGTTAAAAGGTCGCTCTCATCGACTTGAAGCATACTTTGTACCTCCCATAGAGCTCGATTCCAGGTTTGATTACTCGTTAGCATTAATTTCGCTAAACACTTGGAACACGATTCCCAATATAGAAGAGGGACGAAACAAGTTTTATTATATTATCAATAATCAGGAGGAACGAGTATTGGAAATACCAACAGGGTCCTACGAGTTGGAAGATATCGAGCAGTTTCTACAACGTAAGCTCCTAGATCCCAGTGCTCCCGCAGACGAACGGAATCGTATCTTATCGCTTAAACCCAATAACAATACGTTAAAGTGTGAGTTAACCAGTGTCTACGACATAAACTTTAAGCCAAAAGACAGTATTGCAAAGGTGTTGGGATTTTCGTCTCAACTGTTAAAGTCTGGTAAATTCCACGAATCAGATCAACCTGTGGAAATTATCCAAGTTGTTACTATTCGAGTAGAGTGTAACATCATTTCCGGCTCGTATTACACAAATAATCCCTCACATACTCTGTACGAATTTTCACCAACTGTTGACCCCGGCTACAGTATAAATATCGAACCAAGGAATCTAATCTATTTACCTGTGAACCAGAAAAGCATCTATAACATCACTCTCACGCTAGTAGACCAGGATTCTAGACCTCTTCATTTTCGAGGTGAAGAAGTAGTAATTCGATTAGAACTTAGACGAAATGGCTCTAGTATTTAAAAGGTATTTAAACACTAATACCTCAGCCGGCAGATCATTCAGTGGTCAGAAGTCGAAGGGGTCACTCACGTTTTCAAATATCTTATATTTGCAGTCTATAAGCAGTCCTTACGTCTACCATGTCAGAAAAACTTCAAATCTTCAATCAGATCAAGAGTGATGAGTCGGTCATTCGCGAAGAATGGCACACTTATCACCCCTTTACCAACTCCTTTAATAACAATGACGAAATCGAGATTGTTATCAATCAGCAAGATGTCTTTTTGGATATGAGTGAAGCTCAACTCTACATAGAGGGTACGTTTAAGGTGGAAGCAGATGCCACTGGTAAGACCGGTACTTGCGATCTAACCAATAATGCTGGAGCCTTTCTCTTTGACAACATTTCCTATGAAGTTAATGGTAAGGAGATTGAAAAGATTCGAGATCCTGGTATTGTTAGCACCGTTAAAAATCTGCTATGTTTAAATGAGCAGGAAAGTCGGGCTCTAGACATAGCTGGATGGAATTGGCCAAGTGGAACTGTCAAGACCTTGGATGAAACATCCAAAGACTTTAATTTTCGTATCCCCCTTTCCCTATTGTTTGGCGTGTTTGCCGATTACCACAATGTATTAATGGGTAAACAGAAAATTAAACTGGTTCGTGCTCGTCATGATGACAACTGCTACAAGTCCACTGGTACTAAGAAGGCGACAATAACCTTAAAAACGGTTGAGTTGAAAGTGAAGCATATTTACCCGAGTGATGCAGTGAAATTAAGGCTTTTGGATGAAATTGCCAAGAACAAACCGATATATATTCCGTTTAGAAACTGGGAACTACATGAACTGCCTGCTTTGAGAAGAACAAAGCGTGATATTTGGACCGTTAAGACCATGTCTGAGAGAGCCCGATACGTCATTGTATTTTTTATGAAGAAGCGAAAAGATAACTTTGACGCTGATTGTACCTACTTTGATAATTTAAACATCACCGACGTCAAATTGCATTTGAATTCTGAAGTTTACCCCTATGAGTCGTTAAACCTAAACTTTGTCAATAGACAGTTTGCAGAAGCCTATCAGATGTATACGGACTTTCAAAAAACCTATTTGGGAAAACAACGGTCGGAGCCGCTCTTGGATTTTCTCGCTTTCGCTGGCAGAGCCCTATTTGTTATTGACTGCTCCAAACAAAATGAAGCCCTCAAGAGTAACACTATTGACGTTAAGTTGGAGTTTCAAAGTTCCGAAAACTTCTCGAAGGAGTCCCGTGCCTTTTGTATAATTATTCATGATCGAGTGCTCGAGTATCAGGCTTTAACAGGTCAAGTACGTGATCTGTTGTAATCAGTTACTATTCAACCCTCTCAGCACGATGAAGTTTGTTGTGGTTGATGTTCAGGGATTCAGCGTTCCAGAATTTCAAGCTAAAGAATTGGCTATTTACGATGGAAAGCAAATACGGAACTATCTTTTCAAACCCGTTAAGCCGTTTTATGAGCTGTCCTATGATTGCCAGAAGCAAGTGATGTTTCTATATGGGAACCGACATGGTTTATACTACAATTCCGGCGAAACCGATTACAATGAACTTCACCGCATTATCTACAACGATCTACGGGATGTTGATGTTATCTATGTGAAGGGGCATGTAAAGAAGACCTTCTTACTGGAAACTTTTTCCACGATGAAATATCTTAAGCATATACCCGATATTGTTAATTTAGAATTTACTGGGGACAGTGTTGCTGTACCGAAATTAGCTCTAAGTAAAACCACTTGTTCTTATCATGCTTTAGAATATTGTATTTGTAGTGCTAAGAATTCAAAAATTTTGTATGAATATATTTATGATTTTTTACCTAAATAAAGAAGTTAAACTGTTTAATTTTATCCTATATTATTAGGCCCCCCTTGAGAAATTTGGTCATTTAGTCTCGAGCTTATGACAAAGACAGTCGACTTGTCAGTTAGATTAGACGAACATTTGAAAAAAATACGCAAGCTGAAAAGAGACATTAAGTTTTACCAAGAATATAAATCTGTGGTTAGATTGTTTTCGAAACTTACCATTTCAACTTACCAATGGCGGCCTCCTCCTCCTCCTCCTCCTCTTCCGGCTGGGATAAGGTGTTTGAATCGTCCTCTAGATGTCCTGATGTTCCAGCGAAAGTTCTTAAGACTAAGCCGAACCGAGTTTACGAGATTGATGACTTTATAACTGTCATTTTTACTACGTCCGAAGAGGAACGCAAACAAGTAATTTTGGATACTATTGGTTATGGCAAAATTTCTTTCTCTAGTGAGGAATTTGAAGAATTTTTAAGCACTTTTGATTGTTTCAATACCCATTGGGTGGATATATTTATGATAATTGGACAGTACACGCTAGTGTTTCATCGCAATGGTGATAAGAGAAGTCTCAAGTTTGAAGATGCCACAACAGACAAGTATCTATTTCGATGGACCGAGAAGCTAATACACCTATTTGCAAAACATGTTTATGAATTGTATAAGCTTAATATTGAATATTATACTGTTACTAAATAAATAGTCTAACGTTAATTTGTTTTTCTTTGTTCTAACTAAGGAAATAAAACACCAATATAAACACAAAAATTTATTAAAGTGTAAAAAAAGTGAAAAAAAAGTTCAAAAAAACACAAAATGTGACCGAACAGTGGTCTGTAAATAGAGTAAAATAACAAACAATATAAAAATCAAAAAAGGGTAAACTTGGGTAAAATAAGTTAAAAAAGCAAAAAATCTGACCGAACAGCGGTCTGGAAATAGTAAATATAGTAAAATAAACAAACAATATAAAAAATCAAAAAAAAATAGGGTAAACTTGGGTAAAATATACATAGAAACAAACAATATAAAAATAAAAAATAGGGTAAACTTGGGTAAAATATACATATAAACAAATAATAGAAAAATAAAGCTAGGGTAAACTTAGGTAAAATATACATATACAGTAACTAAATGAATACAATAAATAGGGTAGACTAGGGTGAAATACATTAATACAATAAATAGAGTGGAAATAAATGAATACAATAAATAATAAAATAAATAACATATATTCCTAATCTAATATCACAGCCTCTAAAGTCATACATTTAGCTACCAAAGGGGATTAAAGGAAAGTTAGCTGCCCGTGATCAGTCTTCGCTCATGGAATTTCCGATGATTCCTTATACTTTTCAATATCTCTATGACCCCAAGCAAGCGTGTTCTCCAAGTCACCGGGAATAAGGTAACGCTTATCGTCCGCGTGTGATAGCGCTACCTTATTTTTAAGTTCGACATACATATCGTGTAAATGCGAACGGAAAGTGTTCATCTGACGATGAATCTGAGTTCCTTCTACGTCAACCGCTTCCCTATAATCGTCCAGAGTTAGTTCGGATTGGGTGACGTAGTCAGGAACTCCCTTAGCTTTTTTGGTTAACTTTCCCTCCACATTAACACAATATGCTTTCGCCCCGGTACCGTAGAAATCCCAAATGATTTTTCCTGCATACTCATCTTTCATTTTGCCCAAAATTGACTGGTTTACAGGAACATCATGTGGATTTTCCTGTGAGAAATTAGACGTGTCGAATCTATCTAAATTTTGTGTCATATCGCTATAGAAATTTTCGGTTGTAATTTTTAACACAAGGGAATCGGTGTCAGTGTAGAGTAATACCGCGTTGTTGCCGTATTTTGGCTTAATATACCCGTACAAAAAGTCATACATAATCGTCTTGGATATTTCCAAGATGCTGAAACCCACGTAAATCGGTTTATTATATGTGACTTTTTGTTTTTTCATCTGGATGGCTACCAGGTTCTCGTTAAAAATAGTGCGATCTTTAAAATGAGGTTTTGAAATTAACGCTTCGGCTCCCAACCTTCTACCAATATTTTCCCAATGAGAAACAAGTTTAACATCTACCCGTTTCTCCACATTTTCCATTGTTTTCCCAAACACGGCGTTGTTCATAAGTTTAAAAAAGTCTTTTTCAAACTTATTTTGCGCTTGATTGCGCATCGCTGTGTTTAGGTCAATGTATTTCTTTAGCCACGGTGATTGGTCAAAAGATATAACGCGATAAATTTTGGTGAGCTTAAGCCCATAATCTAAAGCCTGACGCAAATTTTGGTAATGAATTATATATTTACTTTTAGGTTTAAAATTTGGAATTAATTTTTCAATATCTTGGAATTTTGATTCTGGTGGAGCTATTGATTGTGGACAAAAGGGTAGTTCGTTGTGTAAATAATGCAACTGT
Source organism: Philopedon plagiatum (assembly GCA_963971165.1). NCBI lineage: Eukaryota > Metazoa > Arthropoda > Insecta > Coleoptera > Curculionidae > Philopedon > Philopedon plagiatum. The sequence continues at coordinate 58,204,104 of OZ020191.1, forward strand.
TCGGGGTATTCTAAATCTACCTCTAATATATAGCCAGTTTTAGAATCGTTCGCGACATTCATGTAATCTAAACTTTGAATTTCGGTCTCATCCAACCACTTAAAATTCCCCGTTGGTAAATATTGAGACATAGCCGCACCATAGAGGTTGGTAGCGTCCAAATACATGATGTAGGAAGTAGGTTTGGAAGCGTCATAATGAGATATAAATTTATTATTTGCAAAAGCTTTTCTAACACTACACTGACTGACCCCACCGCGAATACCGTGTTTAAAGAAGTGTACCATGTCTAGATCTGTCAGTAATTCCAAGCAAATTGATGTGGACTTGAGTGCGGCGTCCATCGCAAGAGAGGGCGCCGTGAAGTACTGCGCAGGATCTAGACCGTAAGTGTTAAGGCACACGTCTCTAAAACTTTCAAAAACATCTGTCAATAATAGTACATCGGATTTTAAATAAATATCTGAATATTCGCCTAAAGTTTTACATTCAAATAAATTCCATACAGCCCCAGCACGCTTGTAATCCTCGTTACTGATGTCTTCTTTTTTGAGTTGGTTATAAAAGTCTTTCTGTGATGGCAGTTTACTCTCATTCAATTTCGCGAAATTATCCACGTAATTATATGGGAAGACACCCTTCTGTCGAATAAGCTGAAACTTATTTTCTTCCGCGAAATATTTTCTCACTTCTCGACATTGTTCTGGTTTTAAATTTTGACTCAGTTTATCGAGACTGCTGGCCATGAAACGAAAACTGTCGAGGAAGCGTAATTTTAAAAATACCTGATGTTGTTTACCATCTCTGTTCTCGATGTTATCCACCAAAACATGTTTAGTAAAGGAGATATACTTTTCCTTGTTCTGGGGGATAACATCCAACTTTTCTTCGTTGGAAGCCAATTCCTTAACAAACAGGTGGGAGTCAAAGTTGGACATGTTATGGAAAAAGATGGGTATAAATTGAGGGATTTTGTAATTCAGGTTGCATACAGAGTGCGCGGGACCTCGATAGGAGCCGTCTGTATGATTATGTTCGTGCACACGATCGTTTAACGCTACATCAAATGGCTTTTCGCAAATATGACACACCCTAGCTTCTTGATGCTCCCTCTCTTGTTCCGCAGAAATAGGTGTCATGGGTACTACTTCCTTCATAAAGCGATTATAGATTGATTTACAATCAATCTCTAAGCGTTTTACGAATTCTTTGTGAGCATCCGGACCTCTATAACTTTGGTAAATCGAATGAGCATCGTCAAAGTCACATTTGATGTAGTAACCGAACGAGTACGGAACATGTTTGTGCGTTCTCACCGTGTATGACGTATCGGGATCCTGCGCATTTTCCTCTGTATCCAGGGGCTCAAGGATCGTTTCGAAATCGGCATAAGCAACGAAAGGTACTTTTAATTTTTTTTCAAAGTTTGTAAATTTCAAAATATTCTCGGGAATCTCTTCACCATATTTATTTTTTTTTAAATTTGTCGTTGGGACTTTAGCTAAAACGTGCCCGCAATCGTGCTCCTGATGAGTCTTTAATTTTTGTTCTGAATAAAAATATGATAAACAACCATCACATAAATACTTAGCTTCCCTGCGTTTGGATAATTGACTTGAGATCAAGCGAGACATGTTTCTTACTAAGCAGTAATGACTATTTCCATAGTCATCACTGATTACTAACAAATTTACGTGTCGCTCCCTATTACGAGATTTTGTAAAGTATAAGGGACCCACGACTTCAATAATATTTTTACCATTGTCAAAAACCCTTTCAAGTCCATAGACATTAATAGAAATATTATTGAGTCGCTCAAACTTAGCGATGTCGATAAGTTTAATCGGAAATTCTATACCTGTAAAGTCCAGTTCGTTCTCAAAAGGCAGATAGTTCGCGACTCTCTCTGCATGTTGAGTTCGATCCAAAGGATGTAAGGCAGCTAGGACTGACCACATGAAACATTTTTGATCCGTGTTCTGGATGTTCAGAACAGCTTTCTTTGCTTCAATCTCCTTTGGCAGCGGGATGTAGGAAGATGGCTTTAGAGGCTGGATCTTGTTGATACCTAATTCTAAGTGGAGGAGTTGTTGGAGCGCCCACCCTGTAACAATAGAAATAGGTATTAGTAAGAAATATTAAAGTTTTAAAAAAAATTTGCAATAGTTTTACACTTACCACTATCCTTTTCCATAAATTCTCCATACTTTCGGTCCAGGATAGCGATAAACTGGTCAAACAGCTCCTCTAAGTCCGTAGCCCTGCTCACCAGCTGGTATTTGGTGTTGAAGGACTTCACCTCCTCTGACTCGTTCGACTGCAGGAGGAAGCGGCCGAAAAGCTCCAGACCGACCTTAAGCTGTTCATACTTTGCGCAGATGTCTCCCACCAACTTGACGAATTTTTGTTTCTGATGCTGTAGATACTGCTTTACGTTGGTGGGATCCTGGCTTGAAGTAAGTCGGTACGTCGCAATTCGGCTTCTGAACGATGTTCTTATCAGCTCTACTCCTTCCTCCTCCTGCATCACGCAGCATTTCTCACGATGCCCCAGGGTCCTGAGATGACCGCCCCATCGGTTCGTGGGGACATCTATCCGGCATGTTGCACAATGCTGCGTGGATGATGTTGTGGGTTCTGAAAATCGGAAATAAATAATTAGTACCTAAGTTATATAAAGACAAATTTATTATTTAGATCACCAAAAATTTAAATTTTAACTACTCACCATCTGTCGAAACGAGTCTTGCTCTTTTCGCCATGGATGTCTGCGTGGTCTTCGCTGGTCTTTTGGGGGCCGGGTGCTTCTCCTTCTGGTGGCGAAGAAGAGCCCCCTCCGACTTGAAAATCCCACTGCAGACGTCGCAGATCTTGACTGCTAAGCGGCAATCTCCATGACGATTGAGGCTGTCCTTCCTGGTGAACGCATGGCTACAGAATTCGCACACAAACATTTTCTGGAAAATAAAATATTTTGACTGAGGAAAATATTCCAGAACCCCTCACTAGTATACTACTGCTATTATGTGACTCCGAGATGTGAGTGGAAACCGAACATCCATCATCTTTCCCTACTAGCTGTTTGATCAATTTTTTCTTTTATTAAATTTCCAGTTTTTAGCCTAACTTCAAGCAAAATTAGCGTTTATACATACCCGATAGATAAATTATTTTTTAAAACACTATTACATGCATAAAGAATACTTCGTCAGGTTCTAGTTTAAAAGATTTCTTGTTTGGGTGTTACGTCCCTCTACTGCTAAGGTAAATTAATATTTTAAAAATAATATTTTAAAAATAATAAGTCCCTGCGTTTAAACAAAAAAAAAAAGAAATAATGAAAAAATAAATGTTTTGAACACTGTCAGCGACTTTAAAATTTTTTCAAACAATATTACATGTATGAAGACTACGAGTGCTTTGTTAGGTTCTAGTTTAAAAGATTTATTGTTTGGAAGCTATGTCACTCTACTGCTAAGGTAACATATTTTAGAAAATATTTTAAAAATACTCAAAGTCACTACGTTTAAACATCAAACAACTAATGAAAAAAGAAATATTTTGAACACTGTCAGCGACTTTTAATTCTAAAAAGTATGTTTGATCTTAATCTATATAGTTTAAAAAATAAAAAAGGGTTTAAGACCAACCTCCTTTTCTCTCCCTCGATCCCGATTCCCAATATTACTGTAAATAATTGAAGATTTCCATGCTGTTACTTAAACGCGAATTTAAAATCATAATTTTGTGTAATACGGTTGTAAGACAGGCACATCGACAGACTATTTTTGATTTTCCCTGGCAAAGCGGCACTAGGTTGTAAGACAAACACATCGACAGACTATTTTTGATTTTCCCTGACAAAACGGCACTACTATTCTTGTAACTATTCGATATTTCATTTTTGTTAATACGTGCAGACTACAAAACTTTAAGCTAATATCAATCGGTACTTACCCAAAAATTTCAGACTACACTTTCTTCACACAAAAAAAACAAAGAACAAAGAACACTCCGACTGGCTGGCAACGAACTTAACGTGCACACTAGGAGATTCAGACGCCAACTGTGCTTTGCAAATTGCCTCTTTCTCCCTTTTATGCTTTTCCTTATCAGCCGGAAACTGACGGGTCCTAACAAGTTAACGACGCAGTTTGCTGCTTCAAATAAAGTTAATAATTTCTAATTGTGTGTTTTATTTATCAGTACAATACTAATATTTTGCAATTCTTTCTGTTGTTCGCACGTTCGAGCCCACCTTATCACCGGAAATGTTAACCGCAACTTCCTGTGTTGCACGCGGCACTACTACATATTATTATTCACTTAAATAATATTAATACATTCTATTTCTTCAAACATTTTAAAATCTTAATTTTTACCGATCGGTTCTACGTACATATTTGCTTCTATCTAAACTCACATACCGACTGTTATTTTACAAGCAAATAGCTTTTTCAACTAATTAATATTCTCCTGATAAGGACGGAAGTTGCGAAGGCTGACGGCTTCCACCGTCCTTATCGCTGTATACTCATTTCTATTGCCACTAAACGACATGTAAATACGTTTTGATTTCCTTGCAAACAATTTCAAATTAAATCATTAATTTTCTTTAATTGCTAATGCCCCCTACCTCTCGGAATTAAGAAACCCGAATAGCGCTATTACTTTATTTAAATTTTTCTCGTTTCTTTGATATCCATCATGACTTTTATCATATTCGACCCCCTTATCATCAACCGGAAGTGCTACCGTCGACTGTTTAAACAGGGGTGTTTAAACAACCCTGTTTAAACAGAGGCGTTTTTAACAGGGAAGTTTCAACAGGGCTGTTTAACAGGGCTGTTTAAACAGGGGTGTTTAAACAGCCCCAGTTTAAACATTGGTGATTTTAGCGTGGGTTGTTTAGTTGTTATTAACTTAAATAATATTCCTAAATTATATATATTTCATCGAAAATTTAGTATACAGGGTGATGTAAAAATTTTGAGATCTAATTTTTTACTAGTTCCGATGATCTAATACCTATTTTTCTATTACCAAATCCCCTAATATTCATAACTTATATAATTAATCCAAAATTTACTATACAGGGTGATGTAAAAATTTTGAAATCTAATTTTTTTCTCAAAGTCGAGATTTTTGAAAACTAATTTGACAAATCGAAAGATCTGCTCCGTCACTATCCCCCATGCGAATTTCGGCTCTCCACCATCAGCCGTTAGGTCGCTAATCGCAAAAAACTATATCTCCGGAACCCTAAGGCCGATCGACGCCATTCTTTTTTTAAACGTCTTCGGACACCGCCCTGAATACGTGACGTATCTTAAATTTTTATTCTGACGTTTAACACGTGACTGGTGATAGTTGACATGTCTTAAATGACAGGTGACAGCCGCCATACTTTTACGCATGTCTTCTGACGCCATTTTGAACACGTGACCTACGTTAAATTTTAATTTTGGCGTTTCAAAAGTGACAGGTGACAGTTGACAGATCTTAAATGACAGGTGACAGCCGCCATACTTTTACGCATGTCTTCTGACGCCATTTTGAACACGTGACGTATGTCAGTTTTTTATTTTAACGTTTCATAAGTGACAGGTGACAGTTGACAGATCTTAAATGACAGGTGACAGCTGACATGCTTTTACACATGTCTTATGACGTCATCCTTCATACGTGACGTATGTCAAATTTTAATTTTGACATTTGACAAGTGACAGGTGACAGTTGACAGGTGACATTTGACAGCTGCGCGCGCAGGTTGGGTTTGCTGACGTAAGATCCAGTGACGTAGACTTCGATGACGTACTTGAAATTTGCACATGCGCAAAGGTGGCCGAGATATGACGTCATAGATCACAAGATAAGATCCCGCCGGCGGACGGTGGGGGCACAGTCCCTCTTCTTCTACTACTCTGGTTGTCCCAAAAATAAAAATACTTATAAATTTCAATATTTATTTTTAAATAAATATTTTCTGCTTTTCTATTCAAAAACTAGAATACCGAGTGTGATCAAAAAATAATAACATTTTTTAAAATTCCTTTTAAACCAGTTTAAAATATTTTTACCGTTCAAAGATGGATTTAGACACTTTAAAAAATTCTCGCAAAAGTGCAAAAGCTTCAATCACTCGTGGCAAAAATTGGGTTGAATTAAATAAAGATAATTTTATCAATTTCAAACAATTTCACTTTCGAGAAGAATCCTTGAGAAGGGCTTTCGAAAAATACTCTGATGCTCAAGATGGCATAGAGAATTTAGACCCAAATGACACCGAAGACAGAGGTGATGTGGAAGAGCAATATTATTTGACCTTAACAACAATTGACGACTATATTCAAAAACATTCTACAACAACCAATGCGCAGAGTAAGCCACCTAGCGCAGTTCAGGTGCCAAGTGCACCTAATGTAAAGTTACCGGATTTGAAAATAACACCTTTTGATGGGCAAATCTCAGAAGTTAAATCATTTCTCGAATTATTTTCAGCGTTGGTTATTAACCATTCAGGTTTAACGGATATTCAGAGATTTGCTTATTTGAAATATGCACTAAATGGTGAAGCACTTAAATTAGTTGATTCATTGGAGTTAATAGGGGACAATTCTCAAGTTGCTATTGATATTTTAAAGAAAAGATATGAAAATTTGACTTGTGTAATGAATAGTTACCTCAATAATATTTTAGACATACCGCCCATAACAAAATGTGCCTCTGTAACATTACGAGATTTTATTGCGAATTTAAGAAAAAATATTGAAGCTCTTAAAAAATTCAAACTTGATGATAAAGACCTTTTCGAATATCATTTAGTTTTCATGTTCGAAAAGAAATTAGACTTCGGCACGAGACGAGCGTTCGAATTAGATCGTGCCCTAGATGATTTACCCGCGTTAGAAGATTTTTTCGAATTTTTGGAAAAGAGATGTACTGTTTATGAAAATTTGTCAAGTGGCGAATCGCGACCTTCACCAAGAAATGAGAGAATTTCTCTACATACAAATGAAAGAATTTCTTTACATACGAGTCTCCAACCAAACAAACAAGTTCAAGTTAAAAATTGCGTAGTTTGTCGGACCTAGAATTTATTCGTGTCCAAGTTTCTCACAGTTTTCTTATATCGAAAAAAATAAATTCATAAAGACAAAACATTTATGTTATAACTGTTTAGGCCGCCACAAGTTTCAGGACTGCGGGTCCACTCAAAAATGTAAAATTTGTAATGAAAAACATCATACTCTTTTACATCAAAATGCAAGATTCAAAAATAACGTACAGGGTGTTCAAAATTCTCGAAACACAAACGTTCAAAACATAAATTCTCAAACTCAAAATAATTCATCGTCCACTTTATTAAACAATCAAAATTATTCAATGAACGTCAATAACTCTCAAAACTCACAAACGTTCGCACCAAGTAATCAAAATCGTGCTTCTCATCAATATCGTGCTTCTCATCAAAATCATCAATCTCAGTCAGCTAATCAGCAAGCAGCACCGAGTGCAAATAAATCCATTTCACTCTCAGCTCTCACAACTCAAGAATCTCACGTGCTCCTAGCAACAGCACAAGTTACTTTGTATTCAAAGCAAGGTTAATGCAAAAGTTATGTTGGGTAGTGGAAGCCAAAGTTCTTTCATTACACAAAGATTAGTAAACAAACTGCAGTGTACCCCTTACAAAAAGGTTCTCAATATTTCAGGCATTTCTCAGAACAGCATCCTGTCAAATAAAATGGCTGACGTGTGCATTCATTCTAAAAAGGACAATAGTAAAAGATTCTTAGTTTCTTGCGTGCTTTTAGACAACATAACTTATAAACTTCCACAAGCACCGATTCAAGCGAACAAATTGCAAATTCCAGAAGAAATCGCTGCAGATCTTGCTGGCCCTAGCTTCTTCATTCCGTCAGATATTGACATGCTTCTCGGTGCAGATCTTTTCTATTCGGTCATGACTATACAGGTGTCCATAGTTTGGGAAATGGATTCCCCACCCTACTCAATAGGTACTTATTTAAGCTGGATAATATCTGGCAACGTTCCTTCACGATATAGGTCATTTCCCCAAAAGTTTTGCAGTCTCATACTCAAAACAGATATTCAAAAAATGTACAAAACATTCTGTGGCGTGACAGGCCATCTAATTCTTAAAATACATTGAATTTCAAACTGTCACCTACGAAACAAATTTCGCTCCCTTTGTTGCCACTCGAGTAACAAAGCCCTGTCATGAAAAAGACTTTTCTTTCGCTTTAAAAGCACTCTCCCTTCAATGTTACTTAGATGACATTTTCTATACTTGTGATAGTTATGAGGTCATTGTTGGGGGAAAAAATTTTCTCGCACTCTTCGCGTCATCAGAACCATCCTCATTCGGGTCATTAGAACCCACCTCATTCAGGTTATTAGAACCCACCTCATTCGGGTCATCAGAACCCTCCTTGTTGGGTCATCAGAACCCTCCTTGTTCGGGTCAGCAGAACCCTCCTTGTTCGGGTCATCAGAACCCTCCTTGTTCGGGTCATCAGAACCCTCCTTGTTCGGGTCATCAGAACCCTCCTTGTTCGGGTCATCATAACCCGCCTTGTTCGGGTCATAGTAACCTCCTTATCTCAATACTTCTTCTGGCCGTCAGTGCCAGATGAAAGTTACCTCCATTTGGGTGCGACGCACTTTGTTCGAGGAAAAAAAAGTGTTTAGTTTTAAACTCTCAAAGATACTATGATGAGTATCACTGACCAAGTACTTACCGCTTATAACTTAGCTCAGTTAGCCGGATAGGTTCGATTGGACGCCACCAGTTTTTTACACCGACACAAACTGGAAGTCGCCTAGGTGGTTTAGGAACCTGCTTCTCACACAACAAACCAGCTATTCATAACTGACAGTCAAAACACATGGCGCAGTGAGCTGAATAAAACATCGTAATAAGTTTAACCCTATATACATGTATTTGTACATAAGAAAAAATTACAAAAAATGGTTACAAATATGATTGGGCGATTTGCCCTCGCAAAATAAACAAATTAATTGTTCTCCAAAAAAAAAATCTTCGTGAGGAAGTCTGTCCTCACATACAAATAATCATAGGGTGGCTTCTTCGCACCCACCGGAAAAGGTAGGAAGGCTGCTTAGCGCCCGCCGGAAAAAGTAATAGGGATGATTTGTAGCCCCTACCGAAGACAATAGGGGTATTTGTAGCCCCTACGGAAGACCCTAGGAACAAAACAATTCCTAGTAGTTACAGTAATTCAAATTTAATTAATAAAAAAAAGGTATACGTTACGTTAATAAAAAAAAATCAGAAGTTACGTTAACAGAAAAGTTAATATTCGGAGAGAAACAATTGACTTGAACTAAAGCGTAAAAAAATTTAACTAATTTTGTATTAATTAATTAATTAATTTAATATTAAAAGAGAAAGCCATTGGCTTGAACTGAATCGCAAAATTTAGGTAAGTAGAAAAATATTTAAAAATAAGAAGCTACGTTAATATAAAAAAACTACTAATAAAAGAGAACGTAATTATTTGCAAAATTTAAACGAGCTTAAGATACGATTAAAAAGTTACGTTAATAAAAAAGTTAATATTTGAAGAAATAATTTACTGGAACTACTCCGCAAAATTTAAGAATATTAAATAAAAGGCTAATAATAAATGAGAGCCAGTAGCTTGAAATCAATCGCAAAATTCAAGTTAAGTTACAAAAACCCAAAATACGAAGTTACTTTAATTTAAAAAAAAAGGCTACCAAGGAAAGAAGTAAACGCTAAAAGCCAGACTGCAAGATTTAAACAAGCTTAAGATAGGATTAAAAAGTTACTTTAATAAACACAAGAAATTATTACTCAAGAGCAACTAAATAAAATTGTACAGTTGTACGATAAGCGTTAATATTTACAAACTACTACATGATCACTAACCGACCAGGTCTAACGCTGCATTGTGTTATCTTACATTAACAATAAAATTAATAAAAGTACGACAAAAGAAAAATAATTGATAATTAAATCGTAAGTTTACGCTAGATTCAAAGTATAAACAAAGAAAAGGGCTTAAGTGAAGCCAGTAAAAATAACTAAAATCTGAACCCCTAGACAGATTGACTTAAAATTTAAACGTTCAAGTATTATTCAAAGTAAAAGAATGCTTAAGCGAAGCCAAAAGGAGAAAATAGTTAACACTTTAAACGCCTACTGTAGCTTGACTTAAGAGCTAAGCGCTCAGCACTAATTCAGTAAACCCGAGTCAATGTAAGATAACATAAGAAAACCAAGGCATATATGGAGAAACCGTTTAAATAGAAATAATCAAAAATACACCGCTTATGTACACAAAGCTTCAATTAAAAGCAAATATATAGCTACCATCAAAGCAACTACCTAACTACCCTAGGTTCCCAAAAGGCGGTTTAACTAATTATACAGCATCTATGTAACTAAACTACCCTACGGTACCAAACGGTACCATATAATAAATAGATGTAAAATGTGTACGAGCTATAAGTTACTTCACCCCCAAAACATTCGTCAAATGACAAATCTGAAAATAAAATAGCAGGCTAATTAACCCCTCTGAACGCACAAAATATTACTTAACCCCCCATTATAAACAAACGCAAAAATAAATCTAAACTTTCCAACTTCATAAGCAATAAACACGAAACTTCAAGCTCATACACCTTTTAACTTATAAAGAAAAAAAAACAAATGATTTGGCGGCACTTATCCCGAATATAAATTACATTATAAGCTTTCTGGAGAGGCTGGCGACCCTTACTAATAGCAAATTAATACATTTAAAATACTCTCATCGCACAGCCTGCATTTCTTGTACCCCAAACTCCTCGTTTATCAAATTACGATTTAAAATTAGGATCAGATAGCCCACTGCAAATGATTCGATAAAACAAAGTTGATAAAAAAAAACTTGTTTGTACTACTGTACAGGGTGTCCCATTTTCGGCACTTTTGCGGGGTATCTCCCTTATTTTTAAAGATAGAGGGTTGCGGTTTTCGCGACAGTGTGCTACTTTTTGATGAAACGAAAGATGGCATAAAAATATTTTTCATGGCCCCCTTCGTTTTTGACATAATGGACGAAATTGATTTTTTTCTATTTTCGGACCCCCCTCGCATTTCAGTTATCTTGTAACTTATATAAAAACTAAAAATGGATCCTATTAGAGTTTTCTACGTAGAATCGAGTTTCGTGGTTAGATTTTTATCAGATGTGATATTTTTCGAGATATTAACCAAATAAATGTTTTTTTAAATGGAACACCCTGCATATTTCTTAACCATTAGGTTTCACCTTTCGAGAGCTTTTCAAAAATATATAACACTTTATAGTTATTTTTTATTTTTAGCCCTTAAATCGAACTATTTAATTTTAAACTTTAATTTTGCGTAGTTGGCGGTGTTTAACAAGTGGTTTAACGTCAATTCAGGTATTTAGATTTAAAAAAGAAACTGGTTAAATCCTGTATTTTCATTAATTTATTAAAATTGGTATTATTTTTTAAACTACAACACTACTTGTTATCTAGATATATAGAAAATCTTAACCAGAACTAAAACTGCTTAGTTTTTAATCACTTGAAAATTAAATTAGTTGTCTTGAATTATTAATAGCACATAAAAGTCAAATTTAAAAACAAAACATACACAACTTTAGGTAACGAAAAGAATTGGTCCACTTAATCCATTCTAGCTCTTTTCGTGACCTCAAGTTTTGTATGTTTTGTTTTTAAATTTGACTTTTATGTGCTATTAATAATTCAAGACAACTAATTTAATTTTCAAGTGATTAAAAACTAAGCAGTTTTAGTTCTGGTTAGGATTTTCTATATATCTAGATAACAAGTAGTGTTGTAGTTTAAAAAATAATACCAATTTTAATAAATTAATGAAAATACAGGATTTAACCAGTTTCTTTTTTAAATCTAAATACCTGAATTGACGTTAAACCACTTGTTAAACACGGCCAACTACGCAAAATTAAAGTTTAAAATTAAATAGTTCGATTTAAGGGCTAAAAATTAAAAATAACTATAAAGTGTTATATATTTTTAAAAAGCTCTCGAAAGGGGAAACTTAATGGTTAAGAAATTTACAGGGTGTTCCATCTAAAAAAACATTTATTTGGTTAATATCTCGAAAAATATCACATCTGATAAAAATCTAACCACGCCACTCGATTCTACGTAGAAAACTCTAATAGGATCCATTTTTACTTTTTATATAAGTTACAAGATAGCTGAAATGCGAGGGGGGTCCGAAAATGGAAAAAAATCAATTTCGTCCTGTATGTCAAAAACGAAGGGGGCCATGAAAACTATTTTTATGCCATCTTTCGTTTCATCAAAAAGTAGCACACTGTCGCGAAAACCGCAACCCTCTATCTTTAAAAATAAGGGAGATACCCCGCAAAAGTGCCGAAAATGGGACACCCTGTACATTAAAATATTCTCGACATAACTTATAGATTGTACTAGCTTAACGGCAAACAACTAGAAATAAAATATTCAAGCTTTTAAAAGAACGCAAATTAGGTAAAGTAATATTAATACTAATGAGTTGATTTGATATTGCTCGCTAAAATTCTAATTATAATGTATGGGCGTAAACTAGGCAAATGTGTAACTAAGAAAGCACGAGGTAACTTACCTCTTCAAGGTTAAGAGGGTTCGAAATTCCAAATTCCGCAAAGCACCAAAAGGGCAGCTACCAGTAGCTTCAAAACGTCAGGCCGATGTTGGTGGCTGATAGAAATAAAAGAAAGGAACCCTTAGTACTTGGAAAATTTCAACATGCACGTGGCATCACGATGCAGCCTCGCAAAAAACATATATATAAAAAAAACCTAGCTCACCTGATATGATGGTAACGATCGAAATTGTCATCAAAACCTTGCTCTAGCAGGCGCAAATCCAGCAAAAAGAATTTAACAGCGGTACCTGGATTTTAATCCAAAAATTCTTGGGCTTCGCAAACTGAAGCTTTAACTCCAACACCGCAAGACAACTTCGACCAAAGTGAGCGTGGAAAATGCCGACTTATGCTTCATGTCGGAAGAATGAAATGACATTCCCAGGCCTTCCGCTTGATGTTCTGCGCAAGCCCGACAAGGCGGCACAGAACAACAGAAGATGATCGGGGGCGACAGCAGCTACACTGACCGGAAAATCATGACAGTAATTGATAGAGTCTGAAGATGGCGCCGCGGCATACCAACAAGAATTACCTAATTCCAACTAATTCTAAGCATGGGTTAGAAGCTGCTCTCTCAAATGACCCCGAAGGCAGGATTGCACAAGTCCTTGACCACATACTCAAGACACAGACGCAAAAACACCGGAACCCAGAACTCTAATCGTCGCCACGCAATCAAACAAAGACACTACAATCGTACAGAGGCCCCTTGCGTGAAACAATAAAGTCACAGAAATACAGAACGTTATAGGTACCTACGCCGGTGCCGATCGAGACGCACTATTTCAGTACGATGCATCCAAAGATACTAACAGCTGAGACCCCGAATGTCGAAACTAAAGAAAGAAAATCGATGACGTAGTGCCACCAAACCAACCTTCCCACACTCGAAAATGCCACGGCAGCAGCTGTGTTCATGAATCGACGGCCCCCGAACGTGCTTTGGGACTGTTCTTGAATGCGAACAGGTCAGTTCGTTCTTACCACTGATGTCTACGCATTGAACTCTATACGAACTGGAATGGGCTCGGCCGTGTCGCAAATATGGATTTTTTGAGGCACATTTCGCAGTAGAGTGAGATGGCTAATAAAAGGGGATGCCATCTCTGTCGCGCACGTATACATTAATGGCAGTATTTAAGAACTAATTCGTATAATTACGTGATTAGTGGAAATTTGTGGCTGTTTTGCTTTTATTTTACTAAAACGTTTTCTAAAAGACACTAGGAAAGTTCTTTAGGTATAATTTTAGTTGTTGGAGTGCTTCAATTTTGATTTTTAAGTGAAATAATCTGGCGAGTATCCAAGTACTTAGCAAACTTTTTTGTTTTGGTTGCCACAACTTCAAACTTTCTTCAGAATGGTTAATTTTTGTGCCGCCTATAACTGTTCTAATGAATATAACCCAAAAAAGGCAATTTCTTTTCATGGGTAAGTAATAAATAAGGTTTATTTTGATTTAAAACTATCAAAACAGACTTAACCTTACTATTTCTTTATGACTGGAAATATACTATTATAAATGCCAAGAACCTATTTAGTAATAATATTTCCATCTATATATATTATATATCTATATATATTTTAGTTTTCTCTTTAAAAGACCTGAAATTCTTGAGTGTTTGATAAAAGCTATTCGCCGAGAAGATTGGAAACCCTCCAGATCAAGTAAACTTGTTCAGAACATTTTATATCATCAGAGTTTATAGAAAGAGCATGATCTACCAAAAGAATTCTAAAGCCTGATGCCATTCCAAATATTTTTCCTTTCCAAAACATTTGCAAAAACAAGCTACTTTGCCACGGAAGAAACTAATACGAAAGGTAATAATTCAACAATTTATGTACCTAATATTTGTAATTCCTTTGCTTCAAAATAACAATAATTTTAAGTAAATAAATAAAGGTAGCTGTGATTAGTTATTTTTGTATTTTAGGAGCTAAATGAACCTATGAATCTTGCATTAAGTCAAGAACAAATGGATCTTAGTTTACCATCAACTTCAAGTGCTTTCTCTTTTCTCTAAAACATCTGCTGACTGCTCAACTCAATGTACACTTTTAAGACCCAAAAACTTAAGTTACATTAAATTAAAACGGCAAGTAAAAACCTTGAAACAAAAGGTCAGAAGGAAAGATTTTAAAATTTCTAACATGAAGAACATTATCGATGAAATTAAACAAACTGGTTACAGCAATAACAACTTGGAATCTGTGCTGACAAATTACTTTGAAGGTTAGCACCTAATTCTGAATACATATGAGGGAAAAGTGTTATTGTTGCATATATATTTAAATTAAAAGAAAAATTATTGAACTTTTTACAAAGTGTAGAATGCATCATTATTCTAAACTAACAAATTTAAAAATACTAGGAACATCGGCATCGGCCAGTATAAGGCAAAAATTCACCAAGTTAATTTTGTTTAAAAAATTGTTAATTTACTGTAAGTTAATAAATAATATTTGGTATGGCTAGCCGCTTGTTATAGTGAGCTGTCTCGCGGGCCCGGGCGTTGGACCGTCGCGGCTTTTTAATAATGTGGATAGTTTCGCAAAGAAATTATTTACCTACAAATAAACATCGCAAAAAAAAATAAAAAAGAGATACTATAGTATATTAAACATTGCTACTCTAGATGTTTATGACTTTTAGTTTTAGTATTGCTTTTCTATGTGATTTAAAAGTCTAAGATTGTTAGCCGCTTCCCGTTTTGATACGTCTTCTCAATAGATGTCGCGCCTTGTACTACAAGTATGATTATTCGTAGTGTGTTAGAATAAATAGGCAATACAAGGAATCAAGGAATGTACTGTACCATGAACCATTTTCGTTAAACATGTATTTTTAGTGATTTACAATAAATCTAAGTTTTTATACAGTTTATCCGTTTCGTTATTTAAGCCGACTATGCTACAGGGTACTAAAATTGCATTCTTGCTGTAACTTAACCGAAATATCAAATAATACCCAAACACATATTGATATTACACAATGAAATAGGAAAGCTAGCCGAAACACCGTTTTCTTTAATAAATACAATACAGATACAATGCGCATATTAGTTAATTAGTTTTTCTTTGTCAAACCCAAATGTTTTTTAAATAGTATATTTCACGGGGCGGTTCGAGTGTATTGCAGCAAACTCAGTCGGGACCGGCATATTGATATATTTCGACGATGGCTTGGCTTGATTCTTTCTTGAGGAACTTGCATTTTTGTAAAAGAAAAGTTTGCTTTTACAAAATAAATTATTAAGTTGGTAATTGAAAATAAATTTAGGTGGGTCATTGCCAAATGACCTTATGGACGAGCCGCGCCTGTTAGAGTATAAAGTGCAGAACATTGATATATATATATATATATATATATATATATATATATATATATATATATATATATATATATATATATGTATATATATATATATATATATATATATATACATATATATATATATATATATATATATATATATATATATATATATATATATATATATATATATATATTCTACTGTAAAATCTGTTTAGTGTTTGGAAAAAATTAATAACTTAAGAACATGTTAAATTGCTTTTGTCCTGAGTGCGACTCTGTTGTCGCATCGTGATTCCGCTCACTGGTTATAAAACAAAAGAAAGTTATAATAACTATAAATCAATAGCATCTCGTAACACCAGAATATGACTAATATATATCAATTACCTGTCAAAACCAATAGATAAAATACCCATATTTAAAAGTAAAAAATATGCAAAGTGTTTAGTGAGATTGATGTTTTATAATGTTCAAAGTCGCGGCTGCCAGAGATCGCGCATTTGGATGACAACTGAACCAGTTACCTATAGAAAAATATTACAGTAAGTGGAGGTAGGGTTTAAACTAGAGCCTTATCCTTCCACTTTAATTTTATTTAAAATTTACATTGTTTACTTTTTCTTCAAACCGAGTGCGCTTTTGGATTGTAGAATTTTGCTATATAATTTATAATCTTGAACTAGGTCACTTTTTGTGCAAAGAGTAAGTTTTACATATACAGGGTGTAATGGAAATGGTTTAATATATTTGGGTAATCTACAGACATACTCAATACTTTTTCCCCTCAAACCGCACATTTTTTTTCTTTTAGAAAATTTCCTAAGTCACCCGCATATTAGGGTGGGTCGAAAAAAGTGAATTTTCGAGTATCAAAGTCTAATAGTGCGGAAAAGTTGCGTATTTGCATGCTAATACAGGGGAAAATATTGAAAAAATTCCTATGTTGAATCTTCGGTTCGCGCAAAGGGCCTAAATTTTTGAGAAAAATTACAAAAACAATTATTACGTTAGTGCTCAAATTTTACAGATTAAGTTTTTCGATTTCTAATAGGGTCAACATTCTTCATTTTAGTTACCTGATAATACGAAAAATAATTTTTAAAATCCCGCGCTAGATTTTGAATAGTAAGGCATAAAATTTGTGAATTTTGCTGAAATGAACCAGAACTCACCACGTGGAGGTGGCTGCAATTCGAGTTCCACCCACACCCTTCCCAGCCATTCAACCATTCAAGACGTGTTATATTATGTTGGTTCACCAGTATCAATCAAGGGCGTTATCTTGAAATCGGATTTTTGGTCGAATTTTGGCACTGAATATCTTGAGTGCACAGTTGCTCTAATATAGCCATCTCTGTTATCTTGTCCACATACTTTTCCAGTTGACTCTGTTACAAGTTTTACGCATCTTTCAACCGCTTGAATGTGACAGGGAAAGTTAAAAGCTTCAAACTCAGGAAGAGCTTTATTTTGCGGAAATGATGAAATATTGTCTGTTGTCAAGGTCTCCATCATTGGAGGGGGCGACAGCTTACATTTCGCCCACTGAACAGCTCACTATGGCACCTATTGAGAGACCAATAAAAGTTCTAACAGATTTACCTGGACCTGTATCTCTCAGTCATTCCCGATGGTTGACATGTGCAAACCGAGTCTTACGATTGTTCATTTCCTAAACGAGTCCTACGAACGAACTGAAGATACTTTCCAGTTGCATTGTGATGACGAATGCTCCTGTATGGTTGGACGTTAAGAGATATCACTTAGTAAAATACGATCCTAAGCATATCTTCTAGGTCATGCAAACAACGAGACATTCGCCGGATACCATTAAAACAGACATGACAGACAGCACATATGAGAGTTGGGTTACAGGAGGATACTGAAAGCTAGAAATCACCAAACGAAAGGTAAATTGTTAGAACTTTTATGCTTCCCTCAATACATGTTTGTGGCACGGACTACAGTGAGCTGACTAAGTGGACGAAACGTAAGCTGTCGCCCCCTTCAATGATGGAGAGCTTGACAACAGAGAATATTTCATCATTTCTGCAAAATACAACTCTGCCTGAGTTTGATGTTTTAAACTTTCCCGGCCACACCCAAGCAGTTGAAAGATGCGTAAAACTTGTGACAGAGTCCGCTGGAAAAGTGTGTGGACAAGATAACAGAGATGGCTATATTAGAGCAACTTTACACTCTTCTTTAATGCCAAAAATCGACCAAAAATCCGAATTCAAGATAACGCCCTTGACTGATAGTGGTGAACCAACATAATTTACCACGTCCTGAATGGTTGGATGGTTGGAAAGGGCGTTGCTCTCCACGGAACCTCCACGTGGTAAGTTCTGGGTGATTTCAGCAAAAATAATTTTGCGAAATGGGCGAAGAGCTACAAGCTGATGTTTTCGGATCAAAGTTGAATATATAAAATCACTCATAGGAATAAATTTGTCAATAAATATGGCATTGTATATATTTTTAATGCAACAGTGCGACTGTTTGTAAAACTGTAAAAACATCAATTTTTCACCAAAATTCGCCAACTTTATGCCTTATGCGCGAACTCAAAATCTAGCGCGCGATTTTTAAAAATATTTTTCCTATTATCAGGTAACTAAAGTGAAGAATGTTGATGCCATTAGAAGTCGAAAAACTTAATCTGTAAAGTTTGAGAGTTAACGTAATAATTGGTGTTTTCGTCATTTTTTTAAACTTTAGGCCCTTTGCGCGAAGATTAAACATACGAACTTTTTCAATATTGTTCCTTTCATTGGCATGCGAATACGCATGTTTTCCGCACTATTAGAATTCGATGCTTGAAAATTCACTTTTTTCGACCCACCCTACCCCACATCCGACGCTTTTTTTATTTATTTTTTACTGAGATGTCCCACGTAGACTTCAAGCCTAAGTACTAACGTACCGTGGGCGTCTGAAGAGAAGGGAAATGTAGTCTATTGACACGGGATTTAAAGGATTGGAGGTTGGGACGGGAAGGGAAATTTGTTATATAGTCAGGAGACCCTAGGTATGAATGAGCGAGAGAATTGGTCTGTTCTAGGTCCTTGTAGCTGGACAGTAAAGGGATGCATACGTAATGCGCCTCTTTTTGTTCTGTTAGGAACAGTCAAGGAGTAAGAATAATACCGGCTAGTTCTTCAGAGCAAAATCCGTGGAAGGGCCGATAGAAAAGGGATAAATCCCCAACAGAGCGAGAGAAGGGAGTTTTCTTGTGAGGACTGGGTCATTGATGAGGCGAATGACTCTCTTTTTAATAGAATCAAGGATGTTAAGTGCCGAAGATAATGCCACTCCCCATGTGTGGGAACAGGTTAGGTCTTATTTGGGCGACATAGAGAGTGTATGAGTTGGAAGGGGACAAGTATCTTCTGGCTCGAATTTCCTCACGGGCTAAAGGAGAAACCAGCGACCCAGCCGCGGCGTAGCCTAACTTAAATATTACTTTGATATCTCATTTTTTTTGTAGTTTTAGTGAAAACCGAAATTAATCCAAAGTATTTTTAAATAAAAAAACTTATTTTACTGAAAATATGTCGTTTTATTTAATTGCAATTTCTTTATTTAAGGTGGGAAAATATGGACCATTCACACATGAGATTAGATTGACATTATAATCAGAATGAAACATGCTATGTTATACCGTTAACTCAAAGAATTATGACTTACCTATTACGTTATTAATGGGATGATCATTATTCTTACTAGCTTAAACTTTCTGCCTTTAAAAAAATGTTAAAAATCAAAACGTAAAGATCCATCCCGGTGATCGCACTATAATTTACTCATAATTTACTAACACATCCAGTCCGGTGGTCGCACCAGAGCTTCACATAATTTACTGTCACACTAATTGAGCACAACTACATAGTATTATAAAAGTACAACCAATATTCTTTTATTACAGCAGGAAAGTTTGTTAAAAAAAAGTATTCTGTTAAATACAAAATTTTAGGTAAATTGCAGAACCTGACGCTTGTTTTAGAACTTTGACGAAGACGAGCGACTAACAATCCTGGTCAGATGCGTTCTGATTAGTCAGGTTATAGCGGCGTTTTTGAAAGTAGTAATGATATAAATAAATAACTAAAGAGCGTTGTTATTACTTAATATTGATTTAACTAGATATGATACGCGTTTTTTTTTGTTCGTTGTTAAATGCAATATACTAAAACTTTTATATTATTTCTTGACAAAATGGCGCATGATAATAAAAATGAATAGTCCTTGACGTTTTAATCCGCCTGCGCTGCTGTGCCTCCATCTGATTGGTCACCAAAGGTCCGTTAACACGTACTACTTTCCAAGCAGCTGTCTAGACAGAAGTGAAGTTAGTAACATCTATAATGATGGATAAGTATTGATTGTTAGTGCTACTAGTATTAACCACATACCATACGCGCTTAGTGTTTTGCATTATAAGTTGGTAAAACACAACATTTTTGGGTGTTTAGTTTGGTGTTAGTTTTGGTTTGAACAGCTGTTCTCTGGATTGTTTTATTTGTCATAGTATTTTAACTTTTTTAAATTAAAAATTTTGGGAGAGTTAGTAGGATTTTTATCTTTAAAGGTACCACAAATATTATTTGTTCAAACTTGTTACATATAATTATTGTCGAGAGACTTGGCAATACAACAACTTAGCTCACTGTTTTTAATACGGTCATGTGTTTATTACCAGTGGTACGCAGTGGCGAAAAAATTTTCTTTGAGAGGCGATATCTAGCTTATCATCGCGAAGCGCCATTTATGACTAATTTTCTCCCATTAGAATTAATACCAGAATTTACCGGTTTCAATATATGAAGTGAATTTCATAACACCCTGTATATACTCGTATTCTACAAACAAAATATACTAATAAATGATTCTATAACTTCCGGTATCTACCTCTAGGCACAGAAAAATAAAGGGCTTGCTATTAGTTTAAAATCTGCTAATGTTCGCTGCAAAACTCTCTTTTTACTTTAAAAACTTTATTTTCAATTTACCCGTAGATTGTGATGTTAAAACAGATAAACTAAACAAGTAGGACAACTAATTCAGCCTCGTAATTCAATTTTTTTTTATCTTCTAAAACGAAAGAATTTATTAAAAACAGTTTCTTTAAAAATGATGACAGTAAAAATCATTCATTATGTTAAACAATTTGGATAAATTTTTAAATGTGCATTTAGGTGAAAGTTGGTATTAATGCCCGACTTAATTTTTACAATTATTATTTTGCAAAATTAGGTACATTGTGTTTTGTGAATGAATATACTTTGTATTTATTTGTTTTGCTTGAATATTTCCAAATTCGTTTGTAAACTAACATTTTAATTTAAAAAAGCATTTACAAAGAGATATTTTAACTGAGAAAAAATTATCTTTCGAGGTTTGTCAATATTATAACATTTTTGGATCCCTCTTTTCGTTTCTCCATTTCTATAAATGTATTTTGCGAAGAAAGTTTTGTACAAAGGCTTTTGCAGATTTTTTCTCTTTATACAGTATGTCCGCGGATGGGGTTTAAAAAAGAACAAATGGAGATTTTGCAAGATACGCAAAAATGTCACTCCTAATAAAAGTTTTTGCTTCTAAAATAAATAAGATTCACTTTATGAAAATTTAAATTTTTTATACAGGGAGCATAAAAAATACGAAAACGTTATATTGCGTAAGAGTAAACATACCTTGTTTAACATTTTCTACCAAAGGAACAAATATGATAATTGATTTAAGTTAAACCCTAAGACGAAGTACAAGATTTCATTAAAAAATTTAAATATTAAATGTTCGTATTATTATAGTATATTCTGACATCTCATCTAATATTGTTGTCTGGGGTCATTCAATAGATTTAAACAGGGTTTAATCATGCTTTCTATGAAAAGTCACCTTTGTACTTTGGTAGCAGGTTGTTTAATGCGCTGCCTCGGGCTTTGAGGGAGGCGACAAGTGTAAACCAATTTAAAAACAACATTAAAAATATATTAACATAAAACTGTTTTTACTCTGTGGCAGAGTTTGAAACTTATCTGGCTGACAATGCTAAGTGATATGTTTCTCCTGCATGCCTTTCTTTTCGCTATATGCCGTATTAATGGTTGCCTTCAACAGAATAGTATATAGTGTAATATATAGTGTGGTCCAAATATTATACCTTTTTAAAATGTTCTGTTTTTGTCTTATCTTATTTTATTTTATTTCATTTACTGTGTGTGATATTATAAGCATGAATATTTTAAATTATTTTTTGTAAACTTTTGACGTGTTCAATCTATTTATTGTAAATAGCCTATGGACAAATAAATAAAACTAAACTAAACTAAACTATTTAAAAGTTGCACTTAAATAAGAAGTATTTTGAATTAAATAATTGCTTCATTTAATAACGACACTGACAAACATGTCCATAGGTGCCATTATTTTTTAATATGTAGAAACTAGTACTCTGGTTAAAGGCGTAAAAGAGAACTGTTGAGACTGTGAAAAAAATAATGTGATAAAACTCGTTGCATTTAATTAAACTCAAAAGAATATGATATAAGCTAAGCAGAACAATAAAGACATCAAAATTTAAAAACTCCACCCCCCTATTCAACATATTTTTCTAATTGCTTCCTTAGTGTCTGAAGAAATTTCTGATTTCTTCCTGGGATACTGAACGATCAGCCTGGGTAATTCTGCCTTTTAGCACGTCAATAGTCTTGGGTATTGGAGTGCCATAAACAATTTGTTTTAAACTGCTCCATAGAAACATATCGGTCAACGTTAAGTCGGGGCTCTTTGAGGGCCACAAAATTGGGCCATTTCTACCAGTCCGCCTAGGATCAAATCTACGGTGAAGCCATTCTATTTTCTCGCGAGCGCAATGTGCTTGAAAACTAAATTATTGAAAACACATTTTTTGGCGAAAACTTAGGGGCAAATTTTCGAGTTCATCGCTAAAAAATGTATCCAGCATTTCTAAGTACGATATTCTATTGCAGGTGTTATTAAAAAAATATGGGCCTATAATGCCATGGACTGATATCGCGCACCACACGTTCAGTTGTGTAAAATATTGTCTTCGCCTCATTACTCTAAATTCGGGATTTTCTCGAGACCAGTACCTGACATGCTGCGATGATACAGATCCATTAGTAGAAAATGTAAATTCATCAGAAAACATAATACCTACATTCATAAAAATGGATATTTCCACTTAAAATTTGGTCTCCCACCCATAAACAAGAATCTAGTCTTTTCGCTTCATCTCCCTCTTCCAATGTTTGGTTAAGGTGGAGTTTGAACGGAAGTAATTTATTTTGTTTTAAGATCGTCTGAATATGAGCTTTTTCACAACTTCTAGAAGATGTTTAGTACGATTTCTACGGGACATCACAGGAGTTTTCCTAACACACTGAAGAACTAAAACTGCGGCAGCATCATTTTAATCATATTTCTTCTTCATCTTCTTGAGATTCAAAACCGAACCAGTTCTTTGGAACCTTTTTATTGTGTTGTAGATTGTCATTTCAGTTTTTGGGATTCCTACAAATTTCTCCAGAACACTGAACTAGAAAAATCCTTCGTTTTAGATAGCATTTTGACGATAAATATTTTAAATTAAATAATTATTGCTTCATTTAATAAAGATATTGACAAACATGTCCATAGGTGTTATTATTGTTTAATATGTAGAAACTAGTACTCTGGTTAAAGGTGTAAGAGAGAATAGTTGGGACTTTAAAAAAATAATGTGATAAAACTTTTTAATATTTAAATTTTTTTATGAAATTTTTACTTCGGTTTAGGGTTAAATATAAAACATATTTCATATTTGTTCTTTTGGTAGAAAATGATAAAAAAGCATGTTAACTCTTACGCAAAATAACGCATTCGTATTTTCTGCTCCCTGTATAAAATAATTAATTTTTCTTAACGCGAATCTTATTTATTTTCCAAGCAAAAATTTTATTAGGAGTAACATTTTTACGTGTCATCTTGCAAAATTTAGTCCATTTGGCCTCTTGTAAACCCCATCCGCAGACATACTGTATTATATATACAGGGTGTTATGAAATTCACTGCATATATTGAAACTGGTAAATCCTGATATGAATTCAGATTGAATAAAAATAGTCATAAATGGCGCTTCACTATAAAAAAAGGTTAATATCGGCCCTGAAAAAATTTTTCTTAAGTAACAGCTCACCACTGGCAATAAACACATGGCCATATAAAAACAGCGGGAAACGTCAGTTACAGAAAAAATCTTTTGTTTTGACATCAGTAGTCACTGACTGACGTTGCCTATTCTCTCTAGAATATTCCTATGTAACAGATTTGAAAAAATAATAGATTTGTTATCTTTAAAGTAAGAAATCATACTAAATCTTTTAAAACATTCAATTTCAAAACGTTAAAATACAACAACACAAAAAATTCAGAGAACAGCTGTTCAAAACAAGAGTAAAATTTTGTTCAACTAGGCCGACCAGAAATTTTTGGAAGAAAAAGAGTACCTACCTATACAAAAATTTTGGTTCCAAATTAGCTTTAAACAAAAAACTCCCAACACTTAAGAATGTTCTTTTTTTTATTTGCCTATTTTAAATCATATTTATCAGAAGATTTGGCATTTATTAACAGGTTTATTTACCTTTATCGTCCTTAATTCGGTGGTTTTATGGCAAAAGGTGCTATGTCGATATTTTGGCCAAATCACGTTTTTTGTATTACATATTATAGGTATGGCAATAAGATCTATGTTCTCTGAAAATCATATGGCCCGATTTGCCTTAAATATAATTCTATTTTAAATTGTCAAGATGAGCTAAGTTTGTTTCTATTACATATTTTTATGGCAGAATGCTTCTTTTTGCTGGCCTGTAAAATTTTACTTTTCTCACATATCACCTTTTGCCATAAAACCACCGAATTTTTAAGCGAAATTCGTCACAACTAAATTAATAATAAACTTTACCTTCATACCGTATACCATCTTCCAGTAAATAGCCAACACTATAAACACATACCTCATTATAATTTCAAAATGTTAAAATAGTACTGCCTATAACACAAATTTAATAAAACTCTCAAGAGAAAAGCCGTTTAAACCAAAATAAATACCCCAACTTCAACTAAATTTAAAATGCACCTCACTAAGCGACGAAACGATGTTTTGTTAAAATTAAACGGCTTTAACATTTGTTAATATTTAACGACATTAACTTTTTCTTTCACAAATTAAGAAATAAATGGCAAACAAAAATAATGTAAACCGTATTATAGACAGCTGACGATGACGCATGAGCTCGGTTCAGCCAATCGGAATCACTCTAGCGGGCGGAATGGGGTCAACAACCCTTGAGCGTGGCTTCGGCAATCAAGCTTCGCAACCGTGGGATATTCCAGAGACGGCTCTAACCTAGTTGGAAGTAAATCCATTTGAAAATAAAATACAAATATATTTATTTACCCACATTGTGTTATTTGAAAATGCGATATACGAAAATATTTCGGTTACAGTGATATACCATACAGAGTGTCTGAAAAGTCTTGGCAAGGGCAAATATCTTTACTATTAATAAAGATAGAGACACCAAATTTTAGTTGTATCTTATTGGTTAATAAATCTACTTTTTTATGTAATTTGACTTTTACCACTCCCTTGGGGGTTAAGCTAGGGACTTGACGTCAAAAATTTTAAATGAAACCCTATGCCGTGTGGTACCTCATTTTAAAGGTCTTTTCGAGAATGGCAGATGTTACTTCTTGGCAGAGTTCCAAAATGGACTTTATTACTGGCAAGAAGTTCATGGTGGTCATTCTAAACAACTTTTAACGTAGGTAATAAGTAAGGCAGGCACTGCTGGTCCGTTACCAGACGCGTCGATACCGAAAATAAGTACGTACGTATACGGTATTAATTTGACAAAAATAATTTTATTCATGAACGTTGCTGTGATTGTGTAAAATAAAAAAACGGTCGAGTCCGAGTTCGATTCGCGCATATAGGGTTCCGTACCACCGTAAGATTGTGTTTATATATTTTTAATAAATTTGCTGATGTTTCATCCCATATTCAAATGAGTAAGACGTAATAAAATCGAAGAAATATGTTAAATACGTAGTTGTAGCTTTACTATTGGAGATATATTCTTCAAATTGGGTAGGTTTGAACGTAGACACCAGAGTACATCCCTTGAAATTTCGTGCGCATGTCTAGCCCTCTTGGTTTGCGCGTGGTACGCATTTTGGTCTACTGCGCAGATGTCAAAAAACGAAAAATATAAAACACGACAAATGAAGAAGTCCAAAAAGTTGGAAAAAAGTTAGAAAGAAAAGTGCCCCACAAAACGAAAAATAAATGTGCGAACAGACTGGTACTGTATGGCACAAGAGGTCGACTAACGATCGACTTATGCCTCGCTCGATTATACGATTTACGGTTTATAATTTTTATAGGCTTGCCTTTGAAAAATACGGGGTTTGCGGTAAAATGTTTCTTTTTTGAAGACTTTTAAAAGAAGGGACCACACGGCATAGGTTTGCATTCAAAATTTTTGACCTCAACTCCTTAGCGTCACCCCCAAGAGGGTTGAAAAAGTGAAATTACCTGAAAAAAGTAGATTTATTAACCAATAAGACACAACTGCAATTTGGTGTCTCTATCTTTAATAATAACAAAGATATTTACTCATACTAATACTTTTTAGACACCCTGTATGTTACATTGCTTTTACCGAAGTAATTTCGTATTTCGCATTTTCAAATTACACAGAGTGAGTAAATAAATATTTGTATTTTATTTTCAAATCGGATCCCAATTTTATATCCAAGTAGGTTAGAGCCATCCCTGGACTAACCCCCGTTTCCAAAGCTGTAATGATATCAATACTGTTTTCTTGTTTAACCTGAGAAGAAAGTTGTAAGTAATTAGTGTAGTGTGTTCAACAAAGTATTTTGTTTAAGCTGATAATTTTTACTTTTGCTCATTAACAATAAAAATACGTTTGTACTTTAATTCCAGTGTTTATTAAAATTATCCTAACAAATATCCTTCAACTGGTTCTGGACAGTACGCTACGGACGCCCGCTTGTTTGGAAGCAAGTAATGGAAGACATTTTCAACATACCTATTCTCTGCTATGTTAACAAACTAAAACCGCTACTACGGACCTGTTCCCTTGCCCTTGGATATTTTGTCGTCATGCGGAGGTGCTGCCAACATGGCCCGCAAACGAACTACGCCAAAAAGGGACAGAAGATGTCAGTAAAAGCGAGAGAAAGGGAGAGGAAGAAAAACTTCTTCCAGACAAGAATGGGGAATTAAGTAAAAGTGTCGTGTTTTAAAAATATTAATTTGGAACGATATTATTATTTAGCTCACGTGTAAGCTTAAGAAGGTGCTACAGTTTAAGCTTAATCACGTAGAACTCATAGCTTTACTCTAATCCTGAAATAAAAGTGAAAAACTTAATGTTCGCGCTTTATTTCAAGACAACGACGTATAAAATAGTTTGTGCTCTGATTATAGCGTTTCTTAAATTAGCCTAATACGGTTGAAAATTAAATTAAATAAAACACTAATAATATTTACATATTATGGTAACATTTGCGGGTGCAAAACTCATTTATGGGGATCTTTTCAAAAAAATCGGTAAGTTTAAGATAATTTCTTCTCAAATGAAGGACGAATAACAACTTTCTGAACATGCTGCGTGAAACAGAATAATGTGTTTTTTTACAAATGCTGTAATGAAAGAATTTTGCTTATACTTTTAAAGGACTATGTAGTCGAGCTCAATTAGTATTGTTCGTTTGGATTTTTAACTTTTTCTTAGCAGAAAGTTTATTTAAGCTAGTAGGAATACCGCTTATCTTATTTATAACCTAATATAAGGTGTCATAAATATTAATTAAAACTGAGGCTACTACAAAAAGGATTGATTTCGCAGTGCCTTTTTACTATTTTTTATTTGTTTTTTTTTTGAGGAAAAGGTTTTTTTCTTTGTCTTAAATTACGCTTAAAAACAGAAAATAAATTCTCTTCAAGAATTATATGTCTGGCAACGTTCGCTGCCGTCGCTATCAACGTTACAACAAATTCAATTAATTGTTTTAAGTTTTTCCCGCGTAATTTTCTGTCAAGCGCTATGACGGACCATGTGCTCGCTATCCATGTT
The DNA here is from genome assembly GCA_963971165.1 of Philopedon plagiatum. Taxonomy (NCBI): domain Eukaryota; kingdom Metazoa; phylum Arthropoda; class Insecta; order Coleoptera; family Curculionidae; genus Philopedon; species Philopedon plagiatum. Next base: position 58,232,332 of record OZ020191.1, read on the forward strand.
ATACACAGAGTCTGCCGAAAAACATGTTATAAATAAAAATTTTGTTTGTTCCTATAATTTGTCAAATATTTTTTGCAGGGAATAGTTTTTTTGTTTAATTTACACTTTAAATAGTATATTAATAAAAATTGTTATTGTATTTTTTTTGTAAACTTGAATTTTAATATTTTGCCTGTACCCGATGCAAATAAACGTAATATCTATATATAAAAGAAGAACCTGACTGACTGACTGACTGACTGACTGACTGACTGACTGACTGACTGACTGACTGACTGACTGACTGACTGACTGACTGACTGACTGACTGACTGACTGACTGACTGACTGACTGACTGACTGACTGACTGACTGACTGACTGACTGACTGACTGACTGACTGACTGACTGACTGACTGACTGACTGACTGACTGACTGACTGACTGACTGACTGACTGACTGACTGACTGACTGACTGACTGACTGACTGACTGACTGACTGACTGACTGACTGACTGACTGACTGACTGACTGACTGACTGACTGACTGACTGACTGACTGACTGACTGACTGACTGACTGACTGACTGACTGACTGACTGACTGACTGACTGACTGACTGACTGACTGACTGACTGACTGACTGACTGACTGACTGACTGACTGACTGACTGACTGGCTGACTGACTGACTGACTGACTGACTGACTGACTGACTGACTGACTGACTGACTGACTGACTGACTGACTGACTGACTGACGGACGGACGGACGGACGGACGGACGGACGGACGGACGGACGGACGGACGGACGGACGGACGGACGGACGGACGGACGGACGGACGGACGGACGGACGGACGGACTGAATGACATATCAACGCACAGCCCACACCGCTGCGTGTAGAAACTTGAAATTTTGCACAGAGGTTTCTTATATAACGTAGGCGTGCACTTAGGTTTTCCAAAATTCAACCCCTAAGGGGGTGAAATAGGGGTTCAAACTTTGTATGGAAAAAAATATTATATGGTCCTATTAATTTGAAACTTTATAGAAGTACTCTAAAAAATAAATGTTTAAACACTTGTTTCACAGTTTTTAATTAATCAACCCCTAGGGGAGTAAAATGGGGATTCAAAGTTTGTAAGGGAGTAAAATTGATATACGGTTCTATTACCTTAAAATTACGTAAAATACTCTAAAAAATAAACACATCTTTTATAAAATTTTAGAAAAACTAATTTTGTGTAATAAATGTTAAGAAAATGAACGTGGGGGGTGGGGAGGGTATAAATAAAAAGAAGCGGCTGGAAATTTTTCCAAGATACTGTGATTTTCGGGGTTATTGAGCTTGTCTAGCGGTTGTTAAAAACTATAACGGGGGGGGGGGGGGGGATAAAAAGGCGCTGCTGGGAATTTCGCCAAAAATGTTGGATGTATCGTTTTTGGGGTTATTAAGGTCCGAAAATCTAATTCTGTCTAACAGATGGTAAAAAAAATAACGGAAAGCGGTGGATAAAAAGACAGCGATTGACAATTTATTCCAAAAATATGCCATTTTCGGCGTTATTAAGGTCAGAAAATCTAATATTGTGTAATAGATGTTAAGAAAGTTAACGTGGGGGAGGATGTGGGGGAATAAGAAGCGACTGGCAGTTTTATCAAAATCGTTAACTTATGTGTAATTTTCGGTGTTATAGATGTCAAAAATTCAATTTTGCCTAACAGATCTTAAAAAAGTTATCGGGAACGACTGAAAATATCTCCAACAATGATAAATATCAATTTCGGGATTATTGAGGTCATACAATGTAATTTTGCTTAGTGTATGTTAAAAAAATTAACGGGGGGGGGGGATTAAATGGAGCAGCCGGAATTTTTTTCAAAACTGTTAAACGTGTCATTTTTGGGATTATTGGGGTCATAAAATCTAATTTTATTTAACAAATTAACAGATGGTAAAACAAATGAACGGGGGGGGGGGGGAGCGATTAACATTTTTGGGGAGATTAAGGTCAAAAAATATAATTATGTGTAATAGTTGTTAAGAAAAATTAATGGGGAGGGGGGGATTGGCAATTTGTCCAACAATGTTAACCAGTGTAACATTTTCGGGGTTATTAGATGAGAAAAGCCAATTTTGTGTAACAGATGTTATAAAAATTAACTGCGGGGGCGGGGGTTTGGAATTTCGTCTAAAATTTAACTGATGTCATTTTTGGGGGGTTATTGAGGTCAAAAAAGCTAATATGACATGACTATTACAAATTCAAAGAGAGGGAGATAATATGAAGGTAGAGGGAAGAATGGGTGCACTAAAAAGAAAGAAAAATATATTTTATAAAAATCAACAAAATTAAGTTGACGAATATTATTTATTTCATACTTTTCAGTGCTTTTCCTTTGGTGAAGTTGGTTCATTTTGTGAAAAAATAGAAATATTTTTAGGAGCAATAATTCATAAATACAACGTGGCAAAATCTAATATTAATTTCATTTCATTTACGGTCCAGTGGCGGCTCCTGGAATTTCAGATTGTCTTATCTCAGTTCCTACGCATGGGACCCACACCAAATTATAAGATGTTACTGCTGGGTACTCTCATTTTCGTGAAAAAAATATTTAATTTTAAAATTTGGGAAAAAAAGTTAGTTTTTTGGACCGCTTCACCTGAGATCTGAGAAAGTTCTGAAGAAAATTTTACTCTCATGTTTTTTTCATAACTTTAATCAGATTTTATCGGCAGAATTCAAATTTCATGGAATTACCTCTAATATCCTGATTAATTAGGTTTTAAAATTTTTACCCTAAAATATTTTCTCTAAGAAATAATTTAAAATGTCATTTCTTTAAGGAAAATTAGAATATTTTCACCAAATTTGGAATTTGTCGATAAAATTTGATATACTTTATGAAAAAATATGGTAAGTAAAGTTTTCTTCAGAACTTTCTCAGATCTCAGGTGAAGCGGCCCAAAAAATTACCTTTTTTTCGCAAATTTTAACTAAATATTTTTTTACGAAAATGTTTATAAAGTACCCAATGGTAACATCCTATAATTTAGTGTAAGTCCCATGCATAAGAACTGAGATACGACACTTCTAAAATTTCAGGTGCCGCCACTGCATTTACCTACCTTTTCTATCAGTTCCCTGTGTCCGACCCCGATTTTGCGTCATGTTATATTGAAATGCCTCTAGATACGAGTATAACTAACCTAACCTAACCTAACCTAACTCATGTTTCATATATTCATAATCATGACATCAAAACTACACTATTATCACCTATACCACGCGGACGAAGTCGCGGGAGAAAGCTAGTTATTTATAAGTGGAACGAAAAAGTAATCGATTTAAATCATTGGGGGTTATTCTTAGATATTTAGCGCATGTAATAAACGTAGAAATTAGTACCTATATAATATTGCCGGTTAAAAGTACGATTTGTTATAAAAAGTCAAAAAAAATTCAGTTTTTACCCCCTAACTACGCTTCTGGATAACCCGTTCGAGATTAATTTCAAAGCCTGATATCGCTCTATAAGATGGCGTTGAAAAATTTGGCAAAAAATAAATAGGAAAAAATACAAAGTGATTCAAATGTTCCGATGTCGAGGGCAAAAAAAGTTTTAAAAAATCGACATTTAATCGTCGATTGCTCCCTTCCTATAAAGAATTAAGAAACTAAAAATATAGATATTACGTATTCGACGAGCTTTTTCCGACTAGGTATATGGGATTTTGATTTGGATCCATTTTGACCCCGAAAACAATTAAAAACCGTGACAAATTTGCGTCAAAAACCGGAATTTCCAGTTTTCCATAAAAGAAATTTCTAGCCGTTTTATGTATAGGTAAGTATTTGAGATTTTAAAGTTTTACGTATAAATTCGTTTTTCTGTCAGACGTTTCGTTTTCGAGTTATTAAGTACCTACAAAAAAGGGGTCTGCAAACGGCATTTTTGACCGAAAAATTCAAAAAAATTACTTGACATTTTCCGATACTTCCCAGATTCAATGGGGTTTTGAAGCTCCCGGACCTCTAAAACCTTCGAAAATTTAAACTGGTTTAATTTACTTTTGCGACCTGTAATCGATATGAAGCCAAATCGCTGAAATTTCGACTTTGACGTTTAATAGATACGAAACCGTACACCCTGTATAACTAATTTTTTTGCCGAAACTTGTCGCACTATCCCTCTATTGACCCAGAAAATTCGATAGCTTTCCCTCTGACCGTGTTCGGGAAAAAAAATTGAAAATGTCAAAAGCGACGACAACATACATACACCTACTCCTCACGGACGGGGGGTATATAGACAGCCGGTCGGCAGTCATGGTTAAAGCAGGATTTTTAAGTTCTCAAAGTCGTTTTGCCACTTATGATTAGGTACCCCAAAAATTTTATTTAAAAACATTCATACTTACGCCTCTGACTAAAAACATTTACTTGTGAAGGAAAAGCTTTTATGTTTGTAAAGGCAAAATGTGTTTCAAAACTTATTTGCCCATTATTGCCAATATCCAATGTTAAACGACGCCGCTGGAAGTAGGGAAATCTGGGGATCCCTATTTATGACAATACCGTTTAACTGCTTTTTTGCCGTAATTAATTTTGGTGTGTTTTTTATTTTGCAGATTTAACTACTTATCTTTTTTGTTTGATTTTCATGTATTTTTATTTATACCTTTTGTGCTTTTTGCAATTTTAACTTTGTGCCTTTTTAACATATCTTGATTTTTGAACAATTGACGTAGAACCACAACATATAAAAATTCTTAATTATGGATTTGCATTCAATCTTAAACAATAATTAAAAACTTGTTCTTACATTTTTTAGTTTAAATTTACTTATATATTTATACTAGGTGATATTAAGATTATTTTAATACTTTAGGCTGTGATTCCTGGGCTGGTTTTAGATTAAAAAAAAAAGTCATATAAATTAATATCCTAAAATATTGAGGTGCACGCAAGCACACACACATTTGTTTACATTTATTTTAAAAGCTTTTTGAGGAAATCGTTTCTAATTTTTGCTAATTAAAAAAATATGGTAAACGTACCAAACTGCAATTTTTTCTAGTTCGTGGTCCATTTTACCCTGCCAAGCTTTTTTTACTGTACCACTTACTACTTTTAATTAACAAATTAGGACGCCTATTTAGTTGACTGAATTGATTCGGCTTTTACTTGGTGGAAATCCATTATCAAACTGAAGTTTTAATACTGTGGTAAAATAATTTTACACTTTCCACTAATTTGAGATCTTTATTTTTAAACACTCGACATGTTTCGAAACACTGTTTCTTCTTCAAAGGAGTAAAACAAAGTGGTATCTTAAAAGTATAAAGGTGTGTACATACAAAAAGGTTCAGGTATTAACAATAAATCTAAATTGATGTAGGTGTGTACATACAAAAAGGTTCAGGTATTAACAATAATCTAAATTGAGGGAAAATCCTGTTAAAGTATTTACAAGCTAAGAAAAGATATTCAATAGAGGTGATGAGTTTAAATCTAATTGGTCGTTCAATAAAACATTATTATTTTTAAGTTTGTTTATTTCCAAGGATTCGAGCAAATTCAGCCTTTTTCCCTTGTTCTCGGTATGCAAAATATCAATTATTGTTGAAAGTATGGTTTTCTTGGATTAAGTGATTTGAATAATTTGAGTCTGTTTTATTATTTGTATAACTAGAGTAATGTTCTTTAGCTCCAAGCTACTCCGACTGCTTGAAACTGCTAATGGATGGCGCTGCCTGTTTTATACTGCTTATGCAGTGTGACATGGCTAGCTTAAAGAGTATGCTTTTTCGGAAGGTAGGTATGTTCGTTTATCCTGTACTGATGAGAACTAAAGAGTTCGAAACCGGTATGCAGGTACGACATCCTAACTAAAGAAAAAAGCTTCCTCCTTCCTGGTAGTTTCTTGCAGTCAAACCAAGTATTTTGTTGTCTAACAGTGTTAGTCAAAATACGGCAAATTTTGGTATGTAATCCAGCGCTCGGAGGGGCATATAGCCCGGAGAATAGCTGTTTTACCATGATTTGTTCAAATCCTTATAGTATAAGGAATTTTCAGGTGATTTAGAGAACTTATTCTCAATTTTACGTATTTACATTAAATACGAATTTTTAAAATTTTTCTCAGACCATGCAAATGCATGTCAAAATCAGTTTTATACGGAAAAACGTATTAAAATATGTGTCTAACGGCGGGTTGCACCAAGGATGATTAGCTAACAACGTGTTAAATTTTATTGCGTTGTTAAATTTTGGTCAAGTTACCCAAGATTTAATCAAAGCCGGCCCAGGCCTACTTGAAACAGCAATCGCTTAACATCGGCTTTTATATTTGGAAGCGGTCGCAGTTTCGGGAAAAGTCGTCGAACGATAAACGTCAGATTTTAATGTCAACAAAGCGTTTTGTATTTCTTGTGAAGCGAAGTTATTTTGAATCAAAAAACATATTTTTGGGAAAATTGGCAAAGCGAATAGAAAATTACACAAATATAGAAGAAAATAAACTTCTGAACATATGTATATGTATTTCTAAGGTAAGTTGTATGAAACCATTGAACCATAAAATACCGTACAGATACCAGCCAAATTTGTATAATTTTTCTGTTAATTTTTAAAATTTGCGTTAAAAATGCTTTACATAAAAAATTTGCTGCTTTTCAGCTTCCTTAACTACTATCCTCTTGTCATTATTATCCATTTATGTGTTTGTTTTGGGTGCATTCAAAAGATTTTAATATTTCTAAAGAATGAGAATGCCTAACCCTAAAAATCGAACTTTTGATGGAAGATAAAGCACAAAAACATACTTCCTGATAAACCTACATGTAAGGATTGGAGTTCTAAATGAATGTTATTTGAGAGACTATCCTCGACACAATCAATATTCGGCGAAATACCTTACTGCCAAGGAAAAAATTTGGAAACGAAACCTTTGTTGTTATTTTGTTGATAAGGTAAAATATTGTCATTAATATCTTAGTTAAATATGTAGCTATCACTATACCTACGTTACAAAATTTTTGAGTACAATTTTGTTTCTTATTTTTACCTCAAGTTCTGTGTTTATACCCGTAATCCCGTAATAGCATACTATTTAACTTTTGTCCAGTTAAGCTAACAAAACATTTTTGTCTGGGTGCGTATACTGGTCAATTTGTAAACCTAATTGCTGTTAGTATAAACGATTATAATTTTATTAACCATATATCTGTCACGCTCGAACTCGAGCAAACTGTAGAGTATTTATTTAAGCCACCTCAACTTCGTTTAAGTAAAATTTTGCTCTTTCTCCTTTAATAAACTCTTTGCTCATGATTCATTAAGTTTAATTTTATTTGTGGCACGTTTACTTAACTACCTACCATTTTTATCAAGTGAATATAAAACTCATATCCCCATACACTTGTTACTATTTAGAATAAAATATCTATAAACAAGTTATTTACTTGGGTGTACACTGTACCACATACCTAGTGCTTTTATTAAAATTATTATATAATTGTGTAATTTTTTACTTTATTTGCTTTGTTTTCTTTTGTTACAGGTACCAGATAAGTCACAACAAAAAACCTTGCAGATCCTATTTTGATGTAAAAATGGGCTTAAAAAATACCTACTGGTGACATCAATGTTAAAATAGTTTTTAAATAAAAATTTGTTATTTCCATAAATAAAATGTGTTTTGTGATTTTTCAAAACATCAATTACATCAGTTACTTTATATCTTTGTTCATTATTCCCTGAAAATTTGTAAAACTAGATAAAGATTCCATAATAAAAACTATTATTTTAATTATATTATTTTATTATAATTATAATTGAAATTCTTTTTTTAAGTTTGATGTGTGGCATTAATGTTATTTTTAAATTTAAGAAAGTTAATATGCACTTGAAACAAATTGCCTTGCGACACTCCACCGCTATTATATTTCGTTCTACATTCATTCTTGATTCAGTTACGTATTTCGTTTAAAACTCGTAAAGTCGTCCGGATCGATGCAATTTTGTCCATCGAACACGCCTCTGGTCCGGTGGTGAACAGTGTTGCCAGTCTACTACAATAATTGTACTAGATCTAGAACCTTTTAAGGATATCCCTAGTACGCTAGTACACTTGAGTCAAAACCTTAGTAGAAAATGCCATCGGACGTTTTTAAGAGATACGTCTACTCATATTTTACAGGTCGCGTATTTTTTGTTTTGTTTTGCCGCAGATTAGATCCTACCTTTTTCAGAGATTGGAAGTAATTGTTTCATTTTTAAAATTGGGAATAATTACATATTTTATTTTTTTATACCAAGCACAGGTTCTTTATATCTCCTGTGTCAGTGCATTGTCTGGTCTGTTTTGTGAAGATCTAGTACATTTTCATTAAATTTAGTACTTTCTCAATTAAAATCCAGTACCAAATAAAGTAATATCTGGCAACACTGCTACTTCTAAATCTTGAAATATTTGAGGTTAGGTTAAACGTCAGTGTTTTGTTTTTTAAAAAATATAAATGAGATTTGTTTTGTTTACATACAAGCCCTTTATTTTTCTGTTATCGAGAGAGCCGTGAGTAACATAAAAGAAATGATTAATACAAAAAATACAAACTTGCTTGCATTCCAGTGTTTTTACTTGCTGTAAATACGATAATTTTCGACGTTAGGACGAAAGTAATTCAGAAAATAACTAGTTACCTACCTCTACAAGTTGTTATATTATTTTTAAACCCACAAAAGGGTTTGCTATTTAAACTCTCGGATTTAAACTAAGAGAGTTGTTAAAGAAAACTATGTGATTGAAGAAAAGTAAGCAGAAGGAAATTTAGCAGAAAATCTATATTTTTATAGAAGACTACAGTAGGAAAACTGTTTTACTATAATGCCAAGAATAGTTTATAACAAACAAGAATTTGAGCAATATAATATGTTTGCATAAGTCCAACAACAAAATAATATTATAAAGAGTAATTTTGTTATGGTATTGAAGATGAAGGGTATATTTTTTGGTAAAATCCACATTATAAAAGATGAACTTTATTTATCCTACATTTTTTTGTTAGTGTGTGAAGGTAGGTACCTGCTGAGCAAGCATTATTATAAATTAGATGCCCATCTGCAATAAAAGTGTATACAGTTGTATTTTAAAATATTGAAGGAAGGAGTTGTCTTTTAATTTCTTGTACTAGAACATAAACTTTTGCCAAAATAACCGATATTTTATCAAAAATGTTATCAAAAGCATGACTTTAATCACACCATATTGTGTAATTAGTTTAATTCATCGTTAAGTGCTCTCTTCGTTAAAAACAAATGAAAAAGTAAACAACACCTTGGTTTTTTAGTGGCAATTGTCAGTTTAATCATTGATTAGGCAAAAATTTGGGCTGTTGTAGAAAGAAAAAAAATTTAACGCTCTGTTAAACTGAGAATCTTTTGTTTATAACGATGAAATAGGATTTAACGCTTGATTAAAAGTTTGGTGCAACCCGCTGTAAATGTCGCAAAAATGCCAGTTTTTCTTGGGAGATTGGAAAAAGGCTGGACCAGCTTCGGCTTGAAATTTACCTGGCAAGGGAATTAGGGACCTTATACCTTCAGTAGAAAGACATTTCATTGGATAAATTTGGCTTTAAATACAAATTTTATCGATTTTCCGATGACGCTACAAGACATCATTGAAGATTCTAATATTGCGCTCAGTGGCATCCAAATATTTGTTATAAAGTTATAATATATAAAATAATTCCTAAGCATGTGCGGGTATACCTTTGGGGCAATATATTAATTATTATTAAATCATTTTAATTTAATTTTAGGGAAATGAATTGATTCGGATCGTTTTAAAGTAACCAGAACAATTCGAAAATACATTTTATATCTTCCAGCATGTGTGTGATTGTATATATTATGTCTACAGGGTGTCTGAAAAGTACAAAAGTTTGTATGGGCAAATACCTTTGCTATTTGTACAAATATAAACTTAATTGTCGGATTTAAAGCAAATCGTATATATTTCCATTTCCATGTGTACGGATTTACATATATGTCTGTATACAGGCTGTCCAAAAAGTCTTGGTTGGAGCAAATACTCCTAGTAGCACCAGGATAAATGTAATTAAACTGAATTTCAGGCCAATCGATTATATTTGTTTTTATTTGTGTTGTATATACGTATACAGGGTGTCCGAAAAGTCTTAGTATGGGCAAATACTTCTACTAGTAGGTACCAAGATAAATTTAATTAGGTGGGATTTTACGTAAATCGACTATTTAAACGTGTGGGTCTTAGTGTGAATGTATTAAATGTATGTAACTATTTAATGTATTTTAAATTATGTAATATGTATGTAATATGCATTTTTAAATGTATGTAACAATGAATGTATTAAATGTATGTAACTATTTAAACGTGTGGGTCTTAGTGTGAATGTATACAGGGTGTCCAAAAATCTTGGTATGGCCAAATACTCCTATTAGTACTTAGAAAAACTTTATTAGGTCGGATTTCACGCAAATCGAATATATTTGTATTAATATGTGTTTATGTTTGTGTGTATGTATACAGGGTGTCCGAAAAGACTTGGTATGGGCAAATACTTCTACCAGTACCGAGATAAACCTACCTAATTCGGATTTTAAGTATATCGACTATATTCCTATTTAAAAGGTGTGGGTGTTAGTTTGAATGTATACAGGGTGTCCAAAAAGTCTTGGTATGGGCAAATACTCCTATTATCACTTAGATAAACTTTGTTAGGTCGGATTTCACGCAAATCGAATATATTTGTATTAATATGTGTTTATCTTTGTATGTATGTATACCGGGTGTCCGAAAAATCTTGGTATGGGCAAATACTTCTAGAAGTACCGAGATAAACCTACTTAATTCGGATTTTAAGTAAATCGACTATATTCCTATTTAAACGTGTGGGTGTTAGTTTGAATGTATACAGGGTGTCCGAAAAGTCTTGGTATGGGCAAATACTCCTATTTTTACTTAGATAAACTTTATTAGGTCGGATTTCACGCAAATCGAATATTATATTTGTATTAATATGTGTTTATGTTTGTATGTATGTATACAGGGTGTCCTAAAAGACTTCTTATGGGCAAATACTTCAACTAGTACCGAGATAAACCTACTTAATTCGGATTTTAGGTTGAATGTATACAGGGTGTCCAAAAAGTCTTGGTATGGGCAAATACTCCTATTATTACTTAGATAAAATTTATATGGTCGGATTTCACGCAAATCGAATACATTTGTATTAATATGTGTTCATGTTTGTATGTATGTATACAGGGTGTCCGAAAAGTGCTTTGTAGGCAAAAATAGTTTCTACGTGTGGTGTTTGTATGTGTGTAGCGACACGGGTATGAAGGGCGGTCTATTCTGCATCATCAGTCCGAAGGAGTGTGATATCTTCCTTAATACATGCTCTAGAATAGAAACACGAAACTTTCAGGGCATGACAATGATGATATTACCGACATTATGGAGCTCTCTTTCAGTGCATGACAATGATGATATTACCGACCTTACAGAGCCCCCTCGGGGGGCGATTAGGCGGTCTATCCAATCTAGTTATAGACCGCGAAAACGGTCTATATACCGAGCCGTTGGTCCGAAAATGTGTGTGTGTGTGTGTGTATGGCCGTATGTATGTTGTCGTCCGTTTCGACATTTTCACCTCTTCAATTTTTTTTCTCGAAAACGGTTGGAGGTGGGGCAACCAAATTTTCTGGGTTAATAGAGGGATAGTGCGGCTAGCTTCGGTAAAAAATTCAGTTATACAGGGTGTTCCGTTTCGGAGTTATATAACGTCAAAGTCGAAATTTCAGCGATTTCCGTTGAAATCGATTACAGGTCGCAAAAGTGAATTAAATCGATTTAAATTTTCAGAGGTTGTAGAAGACCGGGGGGTTCCGAACCCTATTGAAACTGGTGGTATTCGGAAAATGGGAAGTAATTTTTTTATGTCGAAAAATGCCCTTTGTAGACCCCACTTTGGCACCGAATAAGACGAAATCGGAACATCGGACGATTGAGCATAAAGTTGATCATTTTTAACTCGCGAACGGCTTATCTGATTGAAACCAGTAAAGTGACGATCGAAATGTTAGAAAGTACACTACTTTTTTATGTGAAAATAATTTTGACATTTCGTTGCCGAGACGATGAACAATTTGCTATTTTCGTTATATATTGAGTTGGAAAGTTGAAAACTGATATCTCGGAAGAATTCGGTCACTCATTCAAAAATATATCTGGAAAAATCGATTCCCATGGTTGGCATAGCAACGATTAAGGATAAAGTTGACAATTTATAACTCGCGGACGCCTTCTGCGATTGGAACGAGTGAGGTGGCTATCGAAAGGGATGGAAGTAAACTACTTTTTTATTTGAAAATAATTTCGATTTTTGGTAGCCATGACGACGATCAATTTGATTTCTCCGTTATTTATTGAGTTGCAGAGTAGAAATTTCGCATCTAAGTAGAATTCGGTCAATCATTGAAAAATATTTTTGCAATTTTCAATTTTAATGATTGCCATAACAACGATTAGGGGTAAAGTTAACAACTTACAACTCGCGAACGGCTTCTTAGATTGAAAGAAGCGACGTTCATAATATGTATGCACAATTTTTTTCCATAGAGACATCAGTGGCGTGCCCGAAAGGCTCGCCACCAATCTTCATCCAGCTCGACCATTTCAGGAAGATGATGTTATCTAATGTATGGTTCAAAGCCGATCGAAAGATGACAAGTTTAATTTAGTAGGGTTTCAGCGAAATCGTACATATTGTATTTATATGTAATATGTGTTTGTATGTATATAGCGATACGGTTACGAAGGGCGCTCTATTCTGCATCATCAGTCCGTAGGAGTGTGATATCTTCCTTAATAGGTGGCCTAGAAACACGAAACTTTCAGGGCGTGACAATGATGATATTACCGACCTTATAGAGCCCCATCGGGGGGCGATTAGGCGCTCTATGCAATCTAGTTATAGACCGCCCGCCGAGCGGTATATATACCCCCTGCTTGGTCATAAAAATGTGTGTATGTATATATGTGCGGACGTGCGTGCGTATGTTCTCGTCCGTTTCGACATTTTCACCTTTTCAATTTTTTTTCTCGAAATCGGTTATAGAGGCGGCAACCAAATTTTCTGGGTTAATAGAGGGATAGTGCGGCTAGCTTCGGTAAAAAATTCAGTTATACAGGGTGTTCCGTTTCGGAGTTATTAAACGTAAAAGTCGAAATTTCAGCGATTTCCGTTGAAATCGATTACAGGTCGCAAAAGTGAATTAAATCGATTTAAATTTTCAGAGGTTGTAGAAGACCGGGGAGTTCCGAACCCTATTGAAACTGGCGGTATTCGGAAAATGGGAAGTAATTTTTTTGAATTTTTTTATGTCGAAAAATGCCCTTTGTAGACCCCAATTTGGCACCGAATAAGTCGAAACCGGAACATCGGACAGAAAAACGTATTTGAACTTAAAACTAAAGAATCTCAAATACTTTCTTTTTGCAATACATTTACCTATACCTAAATCGACTGGAAATTGGAAAAATTTGGGAGAAAGTGGAAATTACGAATTTTCATGCAAATTTTTGACGGTTGTCAATTTTTTTGGGGGTCAAAATGGATCCAAATCGAAATCCCATGTGCCTTATCGGAAAGAGCTCGCCGAAATACGTTACAAACGTATTTTTTAGTTAATTTATTCCTAATAGGAAAGGAGCAATTGATAATTAAATTTCGATTTTTGACCATTTTTTTTCATGACATCTCTACATTCGAATCACTCTGTATCATTTCCTATCTAATTTCTTCCAACTTTTTCAACGCTATCCCTTTGGGATATAATCAGGCTTTAAAATGAATCCCGAATGGGTGATCCAGGGCCGCATTTAGGGGGTAAAAACTCATTTTTTCGGTTTTTTTCAACCGAAATTCATCTTTAAAAGGCATTATTATATATTATTTCTCTTATTTAACGATTCTTTTTTGGTTTATTTTCTTCCCTGATCATCTAAGAACACTCCTAACTAATTAAAACTCCATATTTTTTCGTTAAAGTTATAAATAAATACCTTCTTTTGCATCGCTGCAGGAAAAATTTTAAAAAGTACATATATAAAAGCCGTGCCTTGAAAAAAAACCAAATGAAACTGACCCTCTTTACATCGAAATTAAAATATGACCTGTCAAAATGTCATGAAAATAACAGTTTTTGTAGCGATATTGGAAGCTTCCTGGACCGATTTCGGCTTGAAATAGACATGGCAAAGGTAAAACGGACTTTATATTTTTAGTTAAAATACGTTTCATTGGACGATTTAAGCATTAAATACGAATTTTTTAAATTTTTCTCAGACCATGCAAATGCATGTCAAAATCAGTTTCATACGGAGAAATGTATTAAAATATGAAGGGTCGAAATGTCGCAAAAATGCCAGTTTTCCTTGCGAGATTTTAGGGTTTCTGAACCGTTTTCGACTTGTATAATACCGGGCAATGCCTCTATAGACCTTCCCGTGTGGATTTCGTAACATATAATTTGAAGAATTAGTCATTAAATACCAATTTTAACAATTTTTCGATGACGCGGCGAAGCATCATAGAAAGGCTATTCCATGAGGTAGTATACGGGGTAAATCACAATGACGGGTCTGATTTAAATTTTGCTTAGATTTGTTATTAATTGAGAACGGATTATTCGATTGAAAAGAGTGATGTGGCAGTCGAAAGGGGAGGAAGTAAGCTATTTTATTTGAAAATAATTTCGTCATTTCGTTGGCATGACGACGAAAAATTTGCTATTTCCGATATTTATTGAGTTAGAGAGCTGAAATTTGATATATGGGAAGAATTCGGTCAATCATTCAAAATTATATGTGTAAATTTTGATTCGCATGGTTCCTATAGCAACGATTAAGGATAAAGTTGACAATTTCTAACTCACGTACGGCTGATCTGATTGAAACGAGTGAGGTGGCAATCGAAAGGGAACGAAGTAAGCTACTTTTTTATGTGAAAATAATTTTGACATTTCGTTGCCATGACGACGAACAGTTTGCTATTTCCATTATTTATTGAGTTTTAGAGTTGAAATTTGATATCTGGGTAGAATTCGGTCAATCATTCAAAAATATTTTTATAAATTTTGATTCCGATGATTACCATAGCAACGATTGAGCATAAAGTTGATCATTTTTAACTCGCGAACGGCTTATCTGATTGAAACCAGTAAAGTGACGATCGAAATGTTAGAAAGTACACTACTTTTTTATGTGAAAATAATTTTGACATTTCGTTGTCGGGACGATGAACAATTTGCTATTTTCGTTATTTATTGAGTTGGAAAGTTGAAAACTGATATCTCGAAAGAATTCGGTCACTCATTCAAAAATATATCTGGAAAAATCGATTCCCATGGTTGGCATAGCAACGATTAAGGATAAAGTTGACAATTTATAACTCGCGGACGCCTTCTGCGATTGGAACGAGTGAGGTGGCTATCGAAAGGGATGGAAGTAAACTACTTTTTTATTTGAAAATAATTTCGATTTTTGGTAGTCATGACGACGGCGGTCTATTCTGCATCATCAGTCCGTAGGAGTGTGATATCTTCCTTAATACATGCTCTAGAAACACGAAACTTTCAGGGCATGACAATGATGATATTATCGACATTATGGAGCCCCCTTTCAGTGCATGACAATGATGATATTACCGACCTTATAGAGCCCCCTCGGGGGGCGATTAGGCGGTCTACGCAATCTAGTTATAGACCGCCTTTCAGGCTCGGTCTATATACCGAGCCCTTGGTCAGAAAAATGTGTGTATGTATGTATGTTGTCCGTTTCGACATTTCCACCTTTTCAATTTTTTTTCTCGAAAACGGTTGGAGGGAGGGCAACCAAATTTTCTGGGTTAATAGAGGGATAGTGCGGCTAGCTTCGGTAAAAAATTCAGTTATACAGGGTGTTCAGTTTCGGAGATATAAAACGTCAAAGTCGAAATTTCAGCGATTTCCGTTGAAATCGGGTACAGGTCGCAAAAGTGAATTAAATCGATTTAAATTTTTGGAGGTTGTGGAGGACCGGGAGCTTCAGAACCCTATTGAAACTGGCGGTATTCGGAAAATGGGAAGTAATTTTTTTGAATTTTTTTATGTCGAAAAATGCTGTTTGTAGACCCCACTTTGGCACTGAATAAGTCGAAACTGGAACATCGGACAGAAAAATATATTTGAACTTAAAACTAAAGAATCTCAAACACTTTCTTTTTGCAATACATTTACCTATACCTAAAACGACTGCAAATTGGAAAAATTTGAGAAAAAGTGGAAATTACGATTTTTCATGCAAATTTTTGACGGTTGTCAATTTTTTTGGGGGTCAAAATGGATTCAAATCGAAATCCCATGTACCTTATCGGAAAGACCTCGCCGAACTACGTTATAAACGTATTTTTTGGTTCCTTCATTCGTAATAGGAAAGGAGCAATTGATAATTAAATTTCGATTTTTGACCATTTTTTTTCATGACATCTCTACATTCGAATCACTCTGTATTTTTTCCTATCTAATTTCTTCTAACTTTTTCAACGCTATCCGTTGGGGATATAATCAGGCTTTAAAATGAATCCCGAATGGATGATCCAGGGCCTGATTTAGGGGGTTAAAACTCATTTTTTCTGTTTTTTTCCATCAAAATTCATCTTTAAATGGCATTATTATGTATTATTTCTCTTATTTAACAGCTCTTTTTTGGTTTATTTTCTTCCTACATCATCTGAGAACACTCCTAACTAATTAAAACTCCATATTTTTTCGTTAAAGTTATAAATAAATACCTTTTTTTGCATCGCTGCAGGAAAAATTTTAAAAAGTACATATATAAAAGCCGTGCCTTGAAAAAAAACAAATGAAACTGACCCTCTTTACATCGAAATTAAAATATGACCTGTCAAAATGTCATGAAAATAACAGTTTTTGTAGCGATATTGGAAGCTTCCTGGACCGATTTCGGCTTGAAATATACATGGCAAAGGTAAAACGGACTTTATATTTTTAGTTAAAATACGTTTCATTGGACGATTTAAGCATTAAATACGAATTTTTTTAATTTTTCTCAGACCATGCAAATGCATGTCAAAATCAGTTTCATACGGAGAAATGTATTAAAATATGAAGGGTCGAAATGTCGCAAAAATGCCAGTTTTCCTTGCGAGATTTTAGGGTTTCTGAACCGTTTTCGACTTGTATAATACCGGGCAACGCCTCTATAGACCTTCCCGTGTGGATTTCGGAACATATAATTTGAAGAATTAGTCATTAAATACCAATTTTAACAATTTTTCGATGACGCGGCGAAGCATCATAGAAAGGCTATTCCATGAGGTAGTATACGGGGTAAATCACAATGACGGGTCTGATTTAAATTTTGCTTAGATTTGTTATTAATTGAGAACGGATTATTCGATTGAAAAGAGTGATGTGGCAATCGAAAGGGGAGGAAGTAAGCTATTTTATTTGAAAATAATTTCGACATTTCGTTGGCATGACGACGAAAAATTTGCTATTTCCGATATTTATTGAGTTAGAGAGCTGAAATTTGATATATGGGAAGAATTCGGTCAATCATTCAAAATTATATGTGTAAATTTTGATTCGCATGGTTTCTATAGCAACGATTAAGGATAGAGTTGACAATTTCTAACTCACGTACGGCTGATCTGATTGAAACGAGTGAGGTGGCAATCGAAAGGGAACGAAGTAAGCTACTTTTTTATGTGAAAATAATTTTGACATTTCGTTGCCATGACGACGAACAGTTTGCTATTTCCATTATTTATTGAGTTTTAGAGTTGAAATTTGATATCTGAGTAGAATTCGGTCAATCATTCAAAAATATTTTTATAAATTTTGATTCCGATGATTACCATAGCAACGATTGAGCATAAAGTTGATCATTTTCAACTCGCGAACGGCTTATCTGATTGAAACCAGTAAAGTGACGATCGAAATGTTAGAAAGTTCACTACTTTTTTATGTGAAAATAATTTTGACTTTTCGTTGCCGGGACGATGAACAATTTGCTATTTTCGTTATTTATTGAGTTGGAAAGTTGAAAACTGATATCTCGGAAGAATTCGGTCACTCATTCAAAAATATATCTGGAAAAATCGATTCCCATGGTTGGCATAGCAACGATTAAGGATAAAGTTGACAATTTATAACTCGCGGACGCCTTCTGCGATTGGAACGAGCGAGGTGGCTATCGAAAGGGATGGAAGTAAACTACTTTTTTATTTGAAAATAATTTCGATTTTTGGTAGTCATGACGACGATCAATTTGATTTCTCCTTTATTTATTGAGTTGCAGAATAGAAATTTCGCATCTAAGTAGAATTCGGTCAATCATTGAAAAATATTTTTGCAATTTTCAATTTTAATGATTGCCATAGCAACGATTAGGGGTAAAGTTAACAACTTACAACTCGCGAACGGCTTCTTAGATTGAAAGAAGCGACGTTCATAATATGTATGCACAATTTTTTTCCATAGAGACATCAGTGGCGTGCCCGAAGGGCTCGCCACCAATCTTCATCCGGCTCGACCACTTCAGGAAGATGATGTTATCTAGTGTATGGTTCAAAGCCGATCGAAAGATGACAAGTTTAATTTAGTAGGGTTTCAGCGAAATCGTACATATTGTATTTATATGTAATATGTGTTTGTATGTATATAGCGATACGGTTACGAAGGGCGGTCTATTCTGCATCATCAGTCCGAAGGAGTGTGATATCTTCCTTAATACATGCTCTAGCAACACGAAATTTTCAGGGCGTGACAATGATGATATTACCTACCTTATAGAGACCCCTCGGGGGGCGATTAGGCGGTCTACCCGTACTAGTTATAGACCGCCTTTCAGGCCGGTCTATATACCTAGCTGTCCCTCAGGAAAATGTATGTTGGTTGACAAATCGTGTTTTTCGGCAATCTCAATTTTTTTTTTCCGAGATGTTTGCAAGTGGAACGTTCAAATTTTCTGGGTTAATAGACGGATAGTGCGTCTAGCTTCGGTAAAAAATTCAGTTATACAGGTTGTTCCGTTTCGGAGTTATAAAACGTCAAAGTCGAAATATCCGCGATATCGTATGAAATCGATTACAGGTCGCAAAACTTATTTAAATCGATTTATAGTTTCAGAGGTTGTAGAGGACCGGGAGCTTCAGAACCCTATTGAAACTGGCGGTATTCGGAAAACGGGAAGAATTTTTTTTGAATTTTCTTATGTCGAAAAATGCCGTTTGTAGACCCCTTTTTGGCGCTAAATAACTCGATCTCCGGAACGTCGGACAGAAAAACGTATTGGAACATAAAACTAAAGAATCTCAAATACCTTCTTTTTGCAATACATTTACCTATACCTAAAATGACTGGAAATTGGAAAAATTTGGGAAAAACTGGAAATTACGATTTTTCATACAAATTTTTGACGGTTGTCAATTTTTTTGGGGGTCAAAATGGATTCAAATCGAAATCCCATGTACTCTATCGGAAAGACCTCGCTGAACTACGTTATAAACGTATTTTTTGGTTCCTTCATTCTTAATAGGAAAGGAGCAATCGATAATTAAATTTCGTTTTTTAAACATTTTTTTTCATGACATCTCTACATTCGAATCACTCTGTATCTTTTCCTATCTAATTTTTTCCAACTTTTTCAACGCTATCCCTTGGGGATATAATCATGCTTTAAAATGCACCCAGAATGGATCATCCAGGACCGAATCTAGGAGGTAAAAACTCATTTTTTCTATTTTTTTCAACCAAAATTCATCTTTAAATGGCATTATTATATATTATTTCTGTAAATTAACAGTTCTTTTTTGGTTTATTTTCTTCCGTCATCATCTGAGATCACTACACACTAATTAAAATTGCATATTTTTCCGTTAAAGTTATAAAAAAGTAGCTTTTTTAGCGTCGGTGCAGGAAAAATTTTAAAAAATGCATATATTAATAGTCTGCCTTAGAAAATCAGTTGAAGCAGCCTATCTTTACGTCGAAATTAAAAAATATGACCTGTCAGAATTATGCAAAAATGTCAGTATTTTTAGTGATTTTGGAGAGATCCTGGGCCCATTTCGGCTTGGAATATACATGGAAAAGACAGAATGGACTTTATATTTTTAATTATGGTGCATTTCATTGGACGATTTAAGCACTAAATACCAATTTTTTTTTATCTTTCTGAGACCCTGCAAATGGATTTAAAAATCAGTTTATACGGAGAAATGTATTATAATATGAAGGGTCTAAATGTCGCCAAAATGCCAGTTTTTCTTGCGAGAATTTTAGGGTTTCTGGACCGTTTTGGGCTTGAAAGTACCGGGCAACGCCTCTATAGACCTTCCCGTGTGAATTCCGGAACATATAACTTGAAAAATTGGGCATTCAGTACCATTTTTAACAATATATAGGTGACGCTGCAAGGCATCATAGAATGGTTTTATCCCATTAGGTAGTATATGGGGTAAATCACAATGACGGGTCTGATTAAAAATTTGCTTAGGTTTGTTATTATTTGAGAACGGCTTATTCGATTAAATCGAGTGAGGTGGCAATCGAAAGGGAAGGAAGTAAGCAATTTTCTTATTTCAAAATAATTTCGACATTTCATTGGCATGACGACGAACAACTAGCTATTTTCGTTAATTTTTGAGTTGGACAGCTGAAAGTTGATATATGGGAAGAATTCGGTCAATTATTCAAAATTCTATATGTAAAATTTTGATTCGCATGGTTTCTATAGCAACGATTAAGGATAAAGTTGCCAATTTCTAACTCACTCACGGCTGATCTGATTGAAACGAGTGAGGTGGCAATCGAAAGGGAAGGGAGTAAGCTACTTTGTTATGTGAAAATAATTTTGATTTTCCGTTGCCGTGACGACGAATAATTTGCTATTTCCGTAATGTATTGAGTTGGATAGTTGAAATTTGATGTATGGGAAGAATTCGGGCACTCATTCAAAGATATATCTGTAAAAATCGATTCCCATGGTTGGCATAGCAACGATTTAGGATAAAGTTGACAATTGTTAACTCACGCACGGCTTATCTGATTGAAACGTCTGAAGTGGCAATCGAAAGGGAAGGAAGTAAGCTACTTTTTTATGTGAAAATAATTTTGATTTTCCGTTGCCGTGACGACGAATAATTTGCGATTTCCGTAAAGTATTGAGTTGGATAGGTGAAATTTGTTATCTGGGAATAATTCGGTCAATCGTTCAAAAATATATCTGTAAAAATCGATTCCCATGGTTTCTATAGCAACGATTAAGGATAAAGTTGACACTTTCTAACTCACGCACGGCTTATCTGATTGAAACGACTGAAGTGGCAATCGAAAGGGAAGGAAGTAAGCTACTTTTTTATGTGAAAATAATTTTGATTCTCCGTTGCCGTGACGACGAATAATTTGCGATTTCCGTAAAGTATTGAGTTGGATAGTTGAAATTTGATGTCTGTGAATAATTCGGTCAATCATTCAAAAATATATCTGTAAAAATCGTTTCCCATGGTTTGTATAGCAACGATTAAGGATAAAGTTGACAATTTCTAACTCACGCACGGCTTATCTGATTGAAACGACTGAAGTGGCAATCGAAAGGGAAGGAAGTAAGCTACTTTTTTATGTGAAAATAATTTTGATTTTCCGTTGCCGTGACGACGAATAATTTGCTATTTCCGTAATGTATTGAGTTGGATAGTTGAAATTTGATATCTGGGAAGAATTCGGTCAATCATTCAAAAATATATCTGTAAAAATCGATTCCCATGGTTTCTATAGCAACGATTAAGGATAAAGTTGACAATTTCTAACTCACGCACGGCTTATCTGATTGAAACGACTGAAGTGGCAATCGAAAGGGAAGGAAGTAAGCTACTTTTTTATGTGAAAATAATTTTGATTTTCCGCTGCCGTGACGACGAATAATTTGCTATTTCCGTAATGTATTGATTTGGATAGTTGTGTACTATGTGTCGTGTTTGTTGTGTTTGTATGTATGTATAGTACAGGGTGTCCGAAAAGTCTTTGTATGGACAAATACCATTGCTATTTGTACAAATATAAACTTAATTGTCGGATTTAAAGCAAATCGTATACATTTGCATTTCTATGTGTCCGGAGGTATATGTCTGTATACAAGCTGTCCAAAAAGTCATTGTAGGAGCAAATACTCCTTGTAGTACCAGGATAAATGTAATTAAACCGGATTTCATGCAAAATCGATTATATTTGTTTTTATATGTGTTGTCTATACCTATACAGGGTGTTCGAAAAGTCTTGGTATGGGCAAATACTTCTAATAGTACCGAAATAAACCTAATTAATTCGGATTTTAAGTAAATCGACTATAGTCCTATTTAAACATGTGGGTGTTAGTTTGAATGTATACAGGATGTCCGAAAAGTCTTGGTATGGGATTCCTATTATTACTTAGATAAACTTTATTAGGTCGGATTTCACGCAAATCGAATACATTTGTATTAATATGTGTTTATGTTTGTATGTATGTATACAGGGTGCCCGAAAAGTTTTTCGTTGGCAAAAATAGTTTCTACGTGTAGGCGTTTTTATGTTTGTAGCGATACGGTTACGAAGGGCGGTCTATTCTCCATCATCAGTCCGAAGGAGTGTGATATCTTCCTTAATATATGGCCTAGCAACACGAAATTTTCAGGGCATGACAATGATATTACCGACCTTATAGAGCCCCCTCGGGGGGCGATTAGGCGGTCTATGCATCCTAGTTATAGACCGCGAAAGTGGTCTATATACCCCCTGCTTGGTCAGAAAAATGTGTGTATGTATGTGCGGACGTATGTTGTCGTCCGTTTCGACATTTCCCCCTTTTCAATTTTTTTTCTCGAAAACGGTCAGAGGGGGGGTAACCAAATTTTCTGGGTTAATAGAAGGATAGTGCGGCTAGCTTCGGTAAAAAATTCAGTTATACAGGGTGCTCCGTTTCGGAGATATAAAACGTCAAAGTCGAAATTTCAGCGATTTCCGTTGCAATCGGGTACAGGTCGCAAAAGTGAATTAAATCGATTTAAATTTTTGGAGGTGGTGGAGGACCGGGAGCATCAGAACCCTATTGAAACTGGCGGTATTCGGAAAATGGGAAGTAATTTTTTTGAATTTTTTTATGTCGAAAAATGCTGTTTGTAGACCCCACTTTGGCACTGAATAAGTTGAAGCCGGAGCCTCGGACAGAAAAACGTATTTGAACATAAAACTAAAGAATCTCAAATACTTTCTTTTTGCAATACATTTACCTATACCTAAAACGACTGGAAATTGGATAAATTTGGGAAAAACTGGAAATTACGATATTTCATGCAAATTTTTGACGGTTGTCAATTATTTTGGGGGTCAAAATGGATTCAAATCCAAATCCTATGTACCTTATCGGAAAGACCTCGCCGAACTACGTTATAAACGTATTTTTTGGTTCCTTCATTCTTAATAGGAAAGGAGCAATCGATAATTAAATTTAGATTTTTTACGATTTTTTTTCATGACATCTCTACAAATGAATCACTCTGTATCTTTTCCTATCTAATTTCTTCCAACTTTTTCAACGCTATCCCGTGGGGATATAATCAGGCTTTAAAACAAATCCCGAATGGGTGATCCTGGACCGAATTTAGGGGGTAAAAACTCATTTTTTTTTGTTTTTTTCCATCAAAATTCATCTTTGAAAGGCATTATTATATATTATTTCTCCGATTTAACAGTTCTTTTTTGGTTTATTTTCATCCCTAATCATCTAAGAACACTTGTAACTAATTAAAATTCCATATTTTTTCGTTAAAGTTATAAATAAATACCTTTTTTTGCATCGGTGCAGGAAAAATTTTAAAAAGTGCATATATTAAAAGCCGTGCCTTGACAAAACAAATGAAACTGACCCTCTTTACATCGAAATTAAAATATGACCTGTCAAAATGTCATGAAAATAACAGTTTTTGTAGCGATATTGGAAGCTTCCTGGACCGATTTCGGCTTGAAATATACATAGCAAAGGTAAAACGGACTTTATATTTTTATTTACAATACATTTCATTGGAGGATTTAAGCATTAAATACGAATTTTTTAAATTTTTCTCAGACCATGCAAATGCATGTCAAAATCAGTTTTATACGGAAAAACGTATTAAAATATGTGTCTAAATGTCGCAAAAATGCCAGTTTTTCTTGGGAGATTGGAAACAGTCTGGACCAACTTCGGCTTGAAATTTCGGGCATGGGAATTAGGGACCTTATACTTTCAGTAGAAAGACATTTCATTTCATAATATACCGATTAAATACCATTTTAATCGATTTTCCTATGAGGCTACAAAGCATTATTGAAGATTCTAATATGGAGCTCAGTGGCTTCGAAAAAATCCAGAAATATGCATTTTATTTTCTAACCATGAGCGTGTATACCTTTGGGACAATATATTAATTATTATTGAATCATTTTAATTTAATTTTAGGGAAATGACTTGATTCGGATCGTTTTAAAGTGTACATATGTCTACAGGGTGTCCGAAAAGTATTTGTATGCGCAAATATCTTTGTCATTAGCAAGAAGAGAAGAATAATTGAGCCTTAGTTCAAGGAAATCGTAAATTTTGTACTCCTTTGTGTGGTTGTTTATGTTTGTATGTATACAGAATGTCCAAAAAGTCTTTGTATGCGCAAATATCTTTCTCATTAGAACGAAGAAAAACTTAAATGAGTCTTATTTCAAGGAAAACGTAAATTTTTTATTCCTTTGTGTGGCTGTTTATATGTTGGTATGTATACAGAATGTCCAAAATGTCTTCGTATGCGCAAACATCTTTGCAATTAGTACGAATATAAACGTAATTGAGCCGGTTTTCAATCGCAAAAATATAAAAATATAAAATATTTAAATTACTGTGTCGTGTTTGTTGTGTTTGTATGTATGTACAGTACAGGATGTCCGAAAAGTGTTTGTATGGAAAGAGCTCGCCGAAATACGTGATTTGCATATTTTTTGGTTCCTTCATTCCTAATAGGAGAGGAGCAAGCGATAATTAAATTTCGATTTTTTACGATTTTTTTTCATGACATCTCTACATTTGAATCACTCTGTATCTTTTCCTATCTCATTTCTTAAAACTTTTTCAACGCTATTCCTTGGGGATATAGTCAGGCTTTAAAATGAATCCCGAATGGGTGATCTAGGGCCGGATTTAGGGGGTAAAAACACATTTTTTCTGTTTTTTTCCATCAAAATTCATCTTTAAATGGCATTATTATGTATTATTTCTCTTATTTAACAGCTCTTTTTGGTTTATTTTATTCCCTCATCATCTGAGAACACTGCTAACTAATTAAAACTCCATATTTTTGCGTTAAAGTTATAAATAAATAGGTTTTTTTCCTTCGGTGCAGGAAAAATTTTAAAAACTGCGAATATTAAACATGCCATGAAAAAAAAAACAATTGAACTGGTGACGCTTTAAATCGAAGTTAAATATGAGCTGTCAAAATATCCAGTTTTCCTAGCGATATTTTAAAGATCCTGAGCCAGTTTCGGCTTGGAATATACATGGAATTGATAGAATGGACGTTTTTTTTATCTATTACTGACCTATTCGTAGCACGAGATGGGCATTAAATATCATTTTTTGAAATTTTTGTTGACCCTACATTGCATTATAAAAATCAATTTCTATACGGGAAAATGTATTAATTTAATTGAATCGATGAGTGGAAGAAGGGTCCAAGTGCAGAAATAAACATTTTAGAGGAAACAACAAAAACTAATTACTTCAAAAAGGAAGGAGAATTTCGTGTTGGTGTGCACAGGTAACTTATTCCTTATGGTACTTGGAGTTGTTTTATAAAAAAATTAGATTTATTGCCATATCTGATATATGACTTTTCGCAACAAATATTTTATGATTTTGTACCCTTCTTCCACTCAGTTGATTTTTTTAATGTTTTTTTTATTGTTTATTCTTTTATTTTGTTTTATTTCCATTCTATAAAATATAAGGGATAATAAAAGAGTATATACAAGGTGTAAAATAATTTTATTCGACAGTTTCCGCAGTGGTAACATTCCATGACACAATATGGTAATAGAACTCTAAATCGATAACTCATAGAAAATAACCTGTAAAGACGACAGACGCAGTTGAACTGCATACTGAGTGGAAGAACGACATGCACATGGACCGTTCTTCCGCCCAGTCTGCTTCGCAGGTGGGTGATTGTAGGCAAACGGTACTGAATTTTGGACCGTATTTCGGCTCAGTCGATGGATGAATGATATTTTAACAAAATGACTATCTCACTTTAAAATGTCAAAAATGGTCACTTGGACCCTTCTTCCACTCATCGATTCAATTATAATATAAGTATGAAATGTCACAATTTGGCTGAATGTCAGCATTTTGATGCGAGATTAGAAGGAATTTGGACCAACTCCATCTTGAAATTTACCGGGCAAGGGATTTAGGGACCTTATACTTTCGGTAGAAAGACATTTCATTTGATAAATTTGGCTTTAAAAACCAATTTTATCGATATTCCGATGACGCTACAAGACTTCATTGAAGATTCTAATATTGCGCTCAGTGGCATCGACAAATTTGTTATATTATCCAAAAATATGCATTTTATTTCCTAAGTATGAGCGTGTATACCTTTGGGCCAAAATATTAATTTATTATTGAATAATTGTATTTTAATTTTAGGGAAATGAATTGATTCGGATCGTTTTAAAGTAAAGAGAACGATTCGAAAATACATTTTATACCCTTCGACAAGTGCGTGATTGTATATATGTCTACAGGGTGTCCGAAAAGTCTTTGTATGCGTAAATATCTTTGTCATTAACACGAAGAAAAACATAAATAAGTCTTATTTCAAGGAAATCGTAAGTTTTTTATTCCTTTGTGTGGTTGTTTTTGTATGTACACAGGTTGTCCAAAAAGTCTTTGTATGCTCTGTATCTTTGCCATTCGTACGAAGATAAAGTTAACTGAGTTTTCAAGAAAATCGAAAATATTTAAATTACTATGTGTCGTGTTGTGTTGTGTTGGTATGTATGTATACAGAATGTCCGAAAAGTCTTTGTATGGACAAATTCCTTTGCTATTTGTACAACTATAAACTTAATTGTCGGATTTAAAGCAAATCGTATATATTTGCATTTCTATGTGTACGGAAATATATGTCTGTATACAGGCTGTCCAATAAGTGTTGGTTTGAGCAAATACTCCTAGTAGTACCAGGATAAATGTAATTAAACCGGATTTCATGCAAATCGATTATATTTGTTTTTATATGTGTTGTATATACGTATACAGGGTGTCCGAAAAGTCTTGGTATGGGCAAATACGTCTACTACAACCGAGATAAACCTCATTAATTCGGATTTTAAATAAATCGACTATATTCCTATTTAAACGTGTGGGTGTTAGTTTGAATGTATACAGGGTGTCCAAAAAGTCTTGTATGAACAAATACTCCTATTATTATTTAGATAAACTTTATTAGGTCGAATTTCAAACAAATCGAATATATTTGTATTAATATGTGTTTATGTTTGAATGTATGTATACAGGGTATCCGAAAAGTCTTGGTATGGGCAAATACTTCTACTAGTACCGAAATAAACCTACTTAATTCAGATTTTAAGTAAATCGACTATATTCCTATTTAAACGTTTGGGTGTTAGTTTGAATGTATACAGGGTGTCCAAAAAGTCTTGGTATGGGCAAATACTCCTATTATTACTTAGATGAACTTTATTAGGTCGGATTTCACGCCAATCGAATATATTTGTATTAATATGTGTTTATGTTTGTATGTGTGTATACAGGGAGTCCGAAAAGTCTTGGTATGGGCAAATCCTTATACTAGTACCGAGATAAACCTACTTAATCCGGATTTTAAGTAAATCGGCTATATTCCTATTTAAACGTGTGGGTGTTAGTTTGAATGTATACAGGGTGTCCAAAAAGTCTTGGTATGGGCAAATACTCCTTTTATTACTTAGATAAACTTCATTAGGTCGGATTTCACGCAAATCGAATACATTTGTATTAATATGTGTTTATGTTTGTATGTATGTATACAGGGTGTCCGAAAAGTTTTTTTTGGCAAAAGTAGATTCTATGTGTGGTGTTTGTATGTGTGTAGCGACATGGTTACGAAGGGCGGTCTATTCTGCATCATCAGTCCGTAGGAGTGTGATATCTTCCTTAATACATGGCCTAGAAACACGAACTTTTCAGGGCATGACAATAATGATATTACCGACCTTATAGAGCCCCCTCGGGGGGCGATTAGGCGGTCTACCCGTACTAGTTATAGACCGCCCGCCGAGCGGTCTATATACCGACTGCTTGGCCAGGAAAATGTGTGTGCGTATGTGCGTTTGTTGTCCGTTTCGACATTATCACATTTTCAATTTTTTTTCTCGAAAACGGTTAGAGGGAGACCAACCAAATTTTCTGGGTTAATAGAGGGATAGTGCGACTAGCTTCGGTAAAAAATTCAGTTATACAGGGTGTTCCGTTTCGGAGTTATCAAACGACAAAGTCTAAATTTCAGCGATTTCCGTTGAAATCGATTACAGGTCGCAAAAGTGAATTAAATCGATTTAAATTTTCAGAGGTTGTAGAAGACCGGGGGGTTCCGAACCCTATTGAAACTGGCGGTATTCGGAAAATGGGAAGTATTTATTTTGATTTTTTTATGTCGAAAAATGCCCTTTGTAGACCCAACTTTGGCACTGAATAAGTCGAAACCGGAACTTCGGACAGAAAAACGCGTTTGAACATAAAACTAAAGAATCTCAAATACTTTCTTTTTGCAATACAGTTACCTATACCTAAAACGACTGGAAATTGGAAAAATTTGGGAAAAACTGGAAATTACGAATTTTCATGCAAATGTTTGACGGTTTTGGATTCAAATCAAAATCTCATGTGCCTTATCGGAAAGAGCTCGCCGAAATACGTAGTTTCCATATTTTTTGGTTCCTTCGTTCTTAATAGGAAAGGAGCAATCGATAATTAAATTTCGGTTTTTAACCATTTTTTTTCATGACATCTCTACATTCGAATCACTCTGTATCTTTTCCTATCCAATTTCTTCAAACTTTTTCAACGCTATCCCTTGGGGATATAATCAGGCTTTAAAATGAATCCCGAATGGGTGATCCTGGGCCGGATTTAGGGGGTAAAAACACATTTTTTCTGTTTTTTTTCCATCAAAATTCATCTTTAAATGGCATTATTATGTATTATTTCTCTTATTTAACAGCTCTTTTTTGGTTTTTAGAGACCGCCCGTTCCGGGACGGTCTCTATACCCCCTGCTTGGTCAGAAAAATGTGTGTATGTATGTATGTGCGTGCGTGCGTGCGTATGTTGTCGTCCGTTTCGACATTATCACCTTTTCAATTTTTTTTCTCGAAAACGGTTATAGAGGCGTCAACCAAATTTTCTGGGTTAATAGAGGGATAGTGCGGCTAGCTTCGGTAAAAAATTCAGTTATACAGGGTGTTCCGTTTCGGAGTTATTAAACGTCAAAGTCGAAATTTCAGCGATTTCCGTTGAAATCGATTACAGGTCGCAAAAGTGAATTAAATCGATTTAAATTTTCAGAGGTTGTAGAAGACCGGGGGTTCCGAACCCTATTGAAACTGGCGGTATTCGGAAAATGGGAAGTAATTTTTTTGAATTTTTTTATGTCGAAAAATGCCCTTTGTAGACCCCAATTTGGCACCGAATAAGTCGAAACCGGAACATCGGACAGAAAAACGTATTTGAACATAAAACTAAAGAATCTCAAATACTTTCTTTTTGCAATACATTTACCTATACCTAAAACGACTGAAAATTGGAAAAATTTGGGAAAAACTGGAAATTACGAATTTTCATACAAATCTTTGACGGTTTTGAATTTTTTGGGGGTTCAAAATGGATCCAAATCGAAATCCCATGAGCCTTATCGGAAAGAGCTCGCCGAAATACGTTACAAACGTATTTTTTAGTTCTTTTATTCCTAATAGGAAAGGAGCAATTGATAATTAAATTTCGATTTTTTACGATTTTTTTTCATGACATCTCTACATTTGAATCACTCTGTATCTTTTCCTATCTAATTTCTTCCAACTTTTTCAACGCTATCCCTTGGGGATATAATCAGGCTTTAAAACAAATCCCGAATGGGTGATCCAGGGCCTGATTTAGGGGGTAGAAACTCATTTTTTCTGTTTTTTTCCATCAAAATTCATATTTAAAAGGCATTATTATATATTATTTCTCTTATTTAACGATTCTTTTTTGGTTTATTTTCTTCCCTGATCATCTAAGAACACTCCTAACTAATTAAAACTCCATATTTTTTCGTTAAAGTTATAAATAAATACCTTTTTTTGCATCGCTGCAGGAAAAATTTTAAAAAGTGCATATATAAAAGCCGTGCCTTGACAAAACAATTGAACGGACCCTCTTTACATCGAAATTAAAATATGACCTGTCAAAATGTCATGAAAATAACAGTTTTTGTAGCGATATTGGAAGCTTCCTGAACCGATTTCGGCTTGAAATATACATGGCAAAGGTAAAATGGTCTTTATATTTTTAATAGCGGTACATTTCATTGGACGATTTGAGCATTAAATATCAATTTCATTAATTTTGCTGAGGTCCTGCAAAGGCATTTAAAAATCAATTTCTATACGGGGAAATTTATTCATTTAATTATAATGTATGAAATGTCACAATTTGGCTAAAATGTCAGCATTTTGATGCGAGATTGGAAGGAGTCCGGACAAACTTCGGCCTCGAATTTATCGGGCAATGCATTTAGGGACCTTATACTTTCGGTAGAAAGACATTTCATTTTATATTATACCGATTAAATACCATTTTAATCGATTTTCCTATGACGCTACAAAGCATCATTGAAGATTCTAATATGAAGCTCAGTGGCATCGAAAAAATCCCAAAATATGCATTTTATTTTCTAACCATGAGCGTGTATACTTTTGGGGCAATATATTCATTATTATTGAATAATTTTAATTTAATTTTAGGGAAATGACTTGATTCGGATCGTTTTAAAGTAACCAGAACGATTCTAAAATACATTTTATACCTTCCGGCATGTGCATGATTGTATATATGTCTACAGGGTGTCCGAAAAGTCTTTGTATGCGCAAATATCTTTGTCATTAACACGAAGAAAAACATAAATAAGTCTTATTTCAAGGAAATCGTAAGTTTTTTATTCCTTTGTGTGGTTGTTTTTGTATGTACACAGGTTGTCCAAAAAGTCTTTGTATGCTCTGTATCTTTGCCATTCGTACGAAGATAAAGTTAACTGAGTTTTCAAGAAAATCGAAAATATTTAAATTACTATGTGTCGTGTTGTGTTGTGTTGGTATGTATGTATACAGAATGTCCGAAAAGTCTTTGTATGGACAAATTCCTTTGCTATTTGTACAACTATAAACTTAATTGTCGGATTTAAAGCAAATCGTATATATTTGCATTTCTATGTGTACGGAAATATATGTCTGTATACAGGCTGTCCAATAAGTGTTGGTTTGAGCAAATACTCCTAGTAGTACCAGGATAAATGTAATTAAACCGGATTTCATGCAAATCGATTATATTTGTTTTTATATGTGTTTGATTGGGTTTAAAAAGTGCATATATTAAAAGCCGTGCCTTGACAAAACAAATGAAACTGACCCTCTTTAATGTATTGAGTTGGATAGTTGAAATTTGATATCTGGGAAGAATTCGGTCAATCGTTCAAAAATATATCTGTAAAAATCGATTCCCATGGTTTCTATAGCAACGATTAAGGATAAAGTTGACACTTTCTAACTCACGCACGGCTTATCTGATTGAAACGACTGAAGTGGCAATCGAAAGGGAAGGAAGTAAGCTACTTTTTTATGTGAAAATAATTTTGATTCTCCGTTGCCGTGACGACGAATAATTTGCGATTTCCGTAAAGTATTGAGTTGGATAGTTGAAATTTGATGTCTGTGAATAATTCGGTCAATCATTCAAAAATATATCTGTAAAAATCGTTTCCCATGGTTTGTATAGCAACGATTAAGGATAAAGTTGACAATTTCTAACTCACGCACGGCTTATCTGATTGAAACGACTGAAGTGGCAATCGAAAGGGAAGGAAGTAAGCTACTTTTTTATGTGAAAATAATTTTGATTTTCCGTTGCCGTGACGACGAATAATTTGCTATTTCCGTAATGTATTGAGTTGGATAGTTGAAATTTGATATCTGGGAAGAATTCGGTCAATCATTCAAAAATATATCTGTAAAAATCGATTCCCATGGTTTCTATAGCAACGATTAAGGATAAAGTTGACAATTTCTAACTCACGCACGGCTTATCTGATTGAAACGACTGAAGTGGCAATCGAAAGGGAAGGAAGTAAGCTACTTTTTTATGTGAAAATAATTTTGATTTTCCGCTGCCGTGACGACGAATAATTTGCTATTTCCGGAATGTATTGATTTGGATAGTTGTGTACTATGTGTCGTGTTTGTTGTGTTGGTATGTATGTATAGTACAGGGTGTCCGAAAAGTCTTTGTATGGACAAATACCATTGCTATTTGTACAAATATAAACTTAATTGTCGGATTTAAAGCAAATCGTATACATTTGCATTTCTATGTGTCCGGAGGTATATGTCTGTATACAAGCTGTCCAAAAAGTCATTGTAGGAGCAAATACTCCTTGTAGTACCAGGATAAATGTAATTAAACCGGATTTCATGCAAAATCGATTATATTTGTTTTTATATGTGTTGTCTATACCTATACAGGGTGTTCGAAAAGTCTTGGTATGGGCAAATACTTCTAATAGTACCGAAATAAACCTAATTAATTCGGATTTTAAGTAAATCGACTATAGTCCTATTTAAACATGTGGGTGTTAGTTTGAATGTATACAGGGTGTCCGAAAAGTCTTGGTATGGGATTCCTATTATTACTTAGATAAACTTTATTAGGTCGGATTTCACGCAAATCGAATACATTTGTATTAATATGTGTTTATGTTTGTATCTATGTATACAGGGTGCCCGAAAAGTTTTTCGTTGGCAAAAATAGTTTCTACGTGTAGGCGTTTTTATGTTTGTAGCGATACGGTTACGAAGGGCGGTCTATTCTCCATCATCAGTCCGAAGGAGTGTGATATCTTCCTTAATATATGGCCTAGCAACACGAAATTTTCAGGGCATGACAATGATATTACCGACCTTATAGAGCCCCCTCGGGGGGCGATTAGGCGGTCTATGCATCCTAGTTATAGACCGCGAAAGTGGTCTATATACCCCCTGCTTGGTCAGAAAAATGTGTGTATGTATGTGCGGACGTATGTTGTCGTCCGTTTCGACATTTCCACCTTTTCAATTTTTTTTCTCGAAAACGGTCAGAGGGGGGGTAACCAAATTTTCTGGGTTAATAGAAGGATAGTGCGGCTATCTTCGGTAAAAAATTCAGTTATACAGGGTGCTCCGTTTCGGAGATATAAAACGTCAAAGTCGAAATTTCAGCGATTTCCGTTGCAATCGGGTACAGGTCGCAAAAGTGAATTAAATCGATTTAAATTTTTGGAGGTTGTGGAGGACCGGGAGCATCAGAACCCTATTGAAACTGGCAGTATTCGGAAAATGGGAAGTAATTTTTTTGAATTTTTTTATGTCGAAAAATGCTGTTTGTAGACCCCACTTTGGCACTGAATAAGTTGAAGCCGGAGCCTCGGACAGAAAAACGTATTTGAACATAAAACTAAAGAATCTCAAATACTTTCTTTTTGCAATACATTTACCTATACCTAAAACGACTGGAAATTGGATAAATTTGGGAAAAACTGGAAATTACGATATTTCATGCAAATTTTTGACGGTTGTCAATTATTTTGGGGGTCAAAATGGATTCAAATCGAAATCCCATGTACCTTATCGGAAAGACCTCGCCGAACTACGTTATAAACGTATTTTTTGGTTCCTTCATTCTTAATAGGAAAGGAGCAATCGATAATTAAATTTAGATTTTTTACGATTTTTTTTCATGACATCTCTACAAATGAATCACTCTGTATCTTCCCTATCTAATTTCTTCCAACTTTTTCAACGCCATCCCGTGGGGATATAATCAGGCTTTAAAACAAATCCCGAATGGGTGATCCTGGACCGAATTTAGGGGGTAAAAACTCATTTTTTTTTTGTTTTTTTCCATCAAAATTCATCTTTGAAAGGCATTATTATATATTATTTCTCCGATTTCACAGTTCTTTTTTGGTTTATTTTCATCCCTAATCATCTAAGAACACTTGTAACTAATTAAAATTCCATATTTTTTCGTTAAAGTTATAAATAAATACCTTTTTTTGCATCGGTGCAGGAAAAATTTTAAAAAGTGCATATATTAAAAGCCGTGCCTTGACAAAACAAATGAAACTGACCCTCTTTACATCGAAATTAAAATATGACCTGTCAAAATGTCATGAAAATAACAGTTTTTGTAGCGATATTGGAAGCTTCCTGGACCGAGTTCGGCTTGAAATATACATAGCAAAGGTAAAACGGACTTTATATTTTTATTTACAATACATTTCATTGGAGGATTTAAGCATTAAATACGAATTTTTTAAATTTTTCTCAGACCATGCAAATGCATGTCAAAATCAGTTTTATACGGAAAAACGTATTAAAATATGTGTCTAAATGTCGCAAAAATGCCAGTTTTTCTTGGGAGATTGGAAACAGTCTGGACCAACTTCGGCTTGAAATTTCGGGCAGGGGAATTAGGGACCTTATACTTTCAGTAGAAAGACATTTCATTTCATAATATACCGATTAAATACCATTTTAATCGACTTTCCTATGAGGCTACAAAGCATTATTGCAGATTCTAATATGGAGCTCAGTGGCTTCGAAAAAATCCAGAAATATGCATTTTATTTTCTAACCATGAGCGTGTATACCTTTGGGACAATATATTAATTATTATTGAATCATTTTAATTTAATTTTAGGGAAATGACTTGATTCGGATCGTTTTAAAGTGTACATATGTCTACAGGGTGTCCGAAAAGTATTTGTATGCGCAAATATCTTTGTCATTAGCAAGAAGAGAAGAATAATTGAGCCTTAGTTCAAGGAAATCGTAAATTTTTTATTCCTTTGTGTGGTTGTTTATGTTTGTATGTATACAGAATGTCCAAAAAGTCTTTGTATGCGCAAATATCTTTGTCATTAGAACGAAGAAAAACTTAAATGAGTCTTATTTCAAGGAAAACGTAAATTTTTTATTCCTTTGTGTGGCTGTTTATATGTTGGTATATATACAGAATGTCCAAAATGTCTTCGTATGCGCAAACATCTTTGCAATTAGTACGAATATAAACGTAATTGAGCCGGTTTTCAATCGCAAAAATATAAAAATATAAAATATTTAAATTACTGTGTCGTGTTTGTTGTGTTTGTATGTATGTACAGTACAGGATGTCCGAAAAGTGTTTGTATGGAAAGAGCTCGCCGAAATACGTGATTTGCATATTTTTTGGTTCCTTCATTCCTAATAGGAGAGGAGCAAGCGATAATTAAATTTCGATTTTTTACGATTTTTTTTCATGACATCTCTACATTTGAATCACTCTGTATCTTTTCCTATCTCATTTCTTAAAACTTTTTCAACGCTATTCCTTGGGGATATAGTCAGGCTTTAAAATGAATCCCGAATGGGTGATCTAGGGCCGGATTTAGGGGGTAAAAACACATTTTTTCTGTTTTTTTCCATCAAAATTCATCTTTAAATGGCATTATTATGTATTATTTCTCTTATTTAACAGCTCTTTTTGGTTTATTTTATTCCCTCATCATCTGAGAACACTGCTAACTAATTAAAACTCCATATTTTTGCGTTAAAGTTATAAATAAATAGGTTTTTTTCCTTCGGTGCAGGAAAAATTTTAAAAACTGCGAATATTAAACATGCCATGAAAAAAAAACAATTGAACTGGTGACGCTTTAAATCGAAGTTAAATATGAGCTGTCAAAATATCCAGTTTTCCTAGCGATATTTTAAAGATCCTGAGCCAGTTTCGGCTTGGAATATACATGGAATTGATAGAATGGACGTTTTTTTTATCTATTACTGACCTATTCGTAGCACGAGATGGGCATTAAATATCATTTTTTGAAATTTTTGTTGACCCTACATTGCATTATAAAAATCAATTTCTATACGGGAAAATGTATTAATTTAATTGAATCGATGAGTGGAAGAAGGGTCCACGTGCAGAAATAAACATTTTAGAGGAAACAACAAAAACTAATTACTTCAAAAAGGAAGGAGAATTTCGTGTTGGTGTGCACAGGTAACTTATTCCTTATGGTACTTGGAGTTGTTTTATAAAAAAATTAGATTTATTGCCATATCTGATATATGACTTTTCGCAACAAATATTTTATGATTTTGTACCTTTCTTCCACTCAGTTGATTTTTTTAATGTTTTTTTTATTGTTTATTCTTTTATTTTGTTTTATTTCCATTCTATAAAATATAAGGGATAATAAAAGAGTATATACAAGGTGTAAAATAATTTTATTCGACAGTTTCCGCAGTGGTAACATTCCATGACACAATATGGTAATAGAACTCTAAATCGATAACTCATAGAAAATAACCTGTAAAGACGACAGACGCAGTTGAACTGCATACTGAGTGGAAGAACGGTCCATACGACATGCACATGGACCGTTCTTCCGCCCAGTCTGCTTCGCAGGTGGGTGATTGTAGGCAAACGGTACTGAATTTTGGACCGTATTTCGGCTCAGTCGATGGATGAATGATATTTTAACAAAATTGCTATCTCACTTTAAAATGTCAAAAATGGTCACTTGGACCCTTCTTCCACTCATCGATTCAATTATAATATAAGTATGAAATGTCACAATTTGGCTGAATGTCAGCATTTTGATGCGAGATTAGAAGGAATTTGGACCAACTCCATCTTGAAATTTACCGGTCAAGGGATTTAGGGACCTTATACTTTCGGTAGAAAGACATTTCATTTGATAAATTTGGCTTTAAAAACCAATTTTATCGATATTCCGATGACGCTAAAAGACTTCATTGAAGATTCTAATATTGCGCTCAGTGGCATCGACAAATTTGTTATATTATCCAAAAATATGCATTTTATTTCCTAAGTATGAGCGTGTATACCTTTGGGCCAAAATATTAATTTATTATTAAATAATTGTATTTTAATTTTAGGGAAATGAATTGATTCGGATCGTTTTAAAGTAAAGAGAACGATTCGAAAATACATTTTATACCCTTCGACAAGTGCGTGATTGTATATATGTCTACAGGGTGTCCGAAAAGTCTT
Source organism: Philopedon plagiatum (assembly GCA_963971165.1). NCBI lineage: Eukaryota > Metazoa > Arthropoda > Insecta > Coleoptera > Curculionidae > Philopedon > Philopedon plagiatum. The sequence goes on from OZ020191.1 coordinate 58,269,852, forward strand.
TGTATGCGTAAATATCTTTGTCATTAACACGAAGAAAAACATAAATAAGTCTTATTTCAAGGAAATCGTAAGTTTTTTATTCCTTTGTGTGGTTGTTTTTGTATGTACACAGGTTGTCCAAAAAGTCTTTGTATGCTCTGTATCTTTGCCATTCGTACGAAGATAAAGTTAACTGAGTTTTCAAGAAAATCGAAAATATTTAAATTACTATGTGTCGTGTTGTGTTGTGTTGGTATGTATGTATACAGAATGTCCGAAAAGTCTTTGTATGGACAAATTCCTTTGCTATTTGTACAACTATAAACTTAATTGTCGGATTTAAAGCAAATCGTATATATTTGCATTTCTATGTGTACGGAAATATATGTCTGTATACAGGCTGTCCAATAAGTGTTGGTTTGAGCAAATACTCCTAGTAGTACCAGGATAAATGTAATTAAACCGGATTTCATGCAAATCGATTATATTTGTTTTTATATGTGTTGTATATACGTATACAGGGTGTCCGAAAAGTCTTGGTATGGGCAAATACGTCTACTACAACCGAGATAAACCTCATTAATTCGGATTTTAAATAAATCGACTATATTCCTATTTAAACGTGTGGGTGTTAGTTTGAATGTATACAGGGTGTCCAAAAAGTCTTGTATGAACAAATACTCCTATTATTATTTAGATAAACTTTATTAGGTCGAATTTCAAACAAATCGAATATATTTGTATTAATATGTGTTTATGTTTGAATGTATGTATACAGGGTATCCGAAAAGTCTTGGTATGGGCAAATACTTCTACTAGTACCGAAATAAACCTACTTAATTCAGATTTTAAGTAAATCGACTATATTCCTATTTAAACGTTTGGGTGTTAGTTTGAATGTATACAGGGTGTCCAAAAAGTCTTGGTATGGGCAAATACTCCTATTATTACTTAGATGAACTTTATTAGGTCGGATTTCACGCCAATCGAATATATTTGTATTAATATGTGTTTATGTTTGTATGTGTGTATACAGGGAGTCCGAAAAGTCTTGGTATGGGCAAATCCTTATACTAGTACCGAGATAAACCTACTTAATCCGGATTTTAAGTAAATCGGCTATATTCCTATTTAAACGTGTGGGTGTTAGTTTGAATGTATACAGGGTGTCCAAAAAGTCTTGGTATGGGCAAATACTCCTATTATTACTTAGATAAACTTTATTAGGTCGGATTTCACGCAAATCGAATACATTTGTATTAATATGTGTTTATGTTTGTATGTATGTATACAGGGTGTCCGAAAAGTTTTTTTTGGCAAAAGTAGATTCTATGTGTGGTGTTTGTATGTGTGTAGCGACATGGTTACGAAGGGCGGTCTATTCTGCATCATCAGTCCGTAGGAGTGTGATATCTTCCTTAATACATGGCCTAGAAACACGAACTTTTCAGGGCATGACAATAATGATATTACCGACCTTATAGAGCCCCCTCGGGGGGCGATTAGGCGGTCTACCCGTACTAGTTATAGACCGCCCGCCGAGCGGTCTATATACCGACTGCTTGGCCAGGAAAATGTGTGTGCGTATGTGCGTTTGTTGTCCGTTTCGACATTATCACATTTTCAATTTTTTTTCTCGAAAACGGTTAGAGGGAGACCAACCAAATTTTCTGGGTTAATAGAGGGATAGTGCGACTAGCTTCGGTAAAAATTCAGTTATACAGGGTATTCCGTTTCGGAGTTATCAAACGTCAAAGTCTAAATTTCAGCGATTTCCGTTGAAATCGATTACAGGTCGCAAAAGTGAATTAAATCGATTTAAATTTTCAGAGGTTGTAGAAGACCGGGGGGTTCCGAACCCTATTGAAACTGGCGGTATTCGGAAAATGGGAAGTATTTATTTTGATTTTTTTTATGTCGAAAAATGCCCTTTGTAGACCCCACTTTGGCACTGAATAAGTCGAAACCGGATCTTCGGACAGAAAAACGCGTTTGAACATAAAACTAAAGAATCTCAAATACTTTCTTTTTGCAATACAGTTACCTATACCTAAAACGACTGGAAATTGGAAAAATTTGGGAAAAACTGGAAATTACGAATTTTTATGCAAATGTTTGACGGTTTTGAATTTTTGGGGGGTCAAAATGGATTCAAATCAAAATCTCATGTGCCTTATCGGAAAGAGCTCGCCGAAATACGTAGTTTCCATATTTTTTGGTTCCTTCGTTCTTAATAGGAAAGGAGCAATCGATAATTAAATTTCGGTTTTTAACCATTTTTTTTCATGACATCTCTACATTCGAATCACTCTGTATCTTTTCCTATCCAATTTCTTCAAACTTTTTCAACGCTATCCCTTGGGGATATAATCAGGCTTTAAAATGAATCCCGAATGGGTGATCCTGGGCCGGATTTAGGGGGTAAAAACACATTTTTTCTGTTTTTTTTCCATCAAAATTCATCTTTAAATGGCATTATTTTGTATTATTTCTCTTATTTCACAGCTCTTTTTTGGTTTTTAGAGACCGCCCGTTCCGGGACGGTCTCTATACCCCCTGCTTGGTCAGAAAAATGTGTGTATGTATGTATGTGCGTGCGTGCGTGCGTATGTTGTCGTCCGTTTCGACATTATCACCTTTTCAATTTTTTTTCTCGAAAACGGTTATAGAGGCGTCAACCAAATTTTCTGGGTTAATAGAGGGATAGTGCGGCTAGCTTCGGTAAAAAATTCAGTTATACAGGGTGTTCCGTTTCGGAGTTATTAAACGTCAAAGTCGAAATTTCAGCGATTTCCGTTGAAATCGATTACAGGTCGCAAAAGTGAATTAAATCGATTTAAATTTTCAGAGGTTGTAGAAGACCGGGGGGTTCCGAACCCTATTGAAACTGGCGGTATTCGGAAAATGGGAAGTAATTTTTTTGAATTTTTTTATGTCGAAAAATGCCCTTTGTAGACCCCAATTTGGCACCGAATAAGTCGAAACCGGAACATCGGACAGAAAAACGTATTTGAACATAAAACTAAAGAATCTCAAATACTTTCTTTTTGAAATACATTTACCTATACCTAAAACGACTGAAAATTGGAAAAATTTGGGAAAAACTGGAAATTACGAATTTTCATGCAAATCTTTGACGGTTTTGAATTTTTTGGGGGTTCAAAATGGATCCAAATCGAAATCCCATGAGCCTTATCGGAAAGAGCTCGCCGAAATACGTTACAAACGTATTTTTTAGTTCTTTTATTCCTAATAGGAAAGGAGCAATTGATAATTAAATTTCGATATTTTACGATTTTTTTTCATGACATCTCTACATTTGAATCTCTCTGTATCTTTTCCTATCTAATTTCTTCCAACTTTTTCAACGCTATCCCTTGGGGATATAATCAGGCTTTAAAACAAATCCCGAATGGGTGATCCAGGGCCTGATTTAGGGGGTAAAAACTCATTTTTTCTGTTTTTTCCATCAAAATTCATATTTAAAAGGCATTATTATATATTATTTCTCTTATTTAACGATTCTTTTTTGGTTTATTTTCTTCCCTGATCATCTAAGAACACTCCTAACTAATTAAAACTCCATATTTTTTCGTTAAAGTTATAAATAAATACCTTTTTTGTAGGTTGTAGAAGACCGGGGGGTTCCGAACCCTATTGAAACTGGCGGTATTCGGAAAATGGGAAGTAATTTTTTTGAATTTTTTTATGTCGAAAAATGCCCTTTGTAGACCCCAATTTGGCACCGAATAAGTCGAAACCGGAACATCGGACAGAAAAACGTATTTGAACATAAAACTAAAGAATCTCAAATACTTTCTTTTTGAAATACATTTACCTATACCTAAAACGACTGAAAATTGGAAAAATTTGGGAAAAACTGGAAATTACGAATTTTCATGCAAATCTTTGACGGTTTTGAATTTTTTGGGGGTTCAAAATGGATCCAAATCGAAATCCCATGAGCCTTATCGGAAAGAGCTCGCCGAAATACGTTACAAACGTATTTTTTAGTTCTTTTATTCCTAATAGGAAAGGAGCAATTGATAATTAAATTTCGATATTTTACGATTTTTTTTCATGACATCTCTACATTTGAATCTCTCTGTATCTTTTCCTATCTAATTTCTTCCAACTTTTTCAACGCTATCCCTTGGGGATATAATCAGGCTTTAAAACAAATCCCGAATGGGTGATCCAGGGCCTGATTTAGGGGGTAAAAACTCATTTTTTCTGTTTTTTCCATCAAAATTCATATTTAAAAGGCATTATTATATATTATTTCTCTTATTTAACGATTCTTTTTTGGTTTATTTTCTTCCCTGATCATCTAAGAACACTCCTAACTAATTAAAACTCCATATTTTTTCGTTAAAGTTATAAATAAATACCTTTTTTTGCATCGCTGCAGGAAAAATTTTAAAAAGTGCATATATAAAAGCCGTGCCTTGACAAAACAATTGAACGGACCCTCTTTACATCGAAATTAAAATATGACCTGTCAAAATGTCATGAAAATAACAGTTTTTGTAGCGATATTGGAAGCTTCCTGAACCGATTTCGGCTTGAAATATACATGGCAAAGGTAAAATGGTCTTTATATTTTTAATAGCGGTACATTTCATTGGACGATTTGAGCATTAAATACCAATTTCATTAATTTTGCTGAGGTCCTGCAAAGGCATTTAAAAATCAATTTCTATATGGGGAAATTTATTCATTTAATTATAATGTATGAAATGTCACAATTTGGCTAAAATGTCAGCATTTTGATGCGAGATTGGAAGGAGTCCGGACAAACTTCGGCCTCGAATTTACCGGGCAATGCATTTAGGGACCTTATACTTTCGGTAGAAAGACATTTCATTTTATATTATACCGATTAAATACCATTTTAATCGATTTTCCTATGACGCTACAAAGCATCATTGAAGATTCTAATATGAAGCTCAGTGGCATCGAAAAAATCCCAAAATATGCATTTTATTTTCTAACCATGAGCGTGTATACTTTTGGGGCAATATATTCATTATTATTGAATAATTTTAATTTAATTTTAGGGAAATGACTTGATTCGGATCGTTTTAAAGTAACCAGAACGATTCTAAAATACATTTTATACCTTCCGGCATGTGCATGATTGTATATATGTCTACAGGGTGTCCGAAAAGTCTTTGTATGCGCAAATATCTTTGTCATTAACACGAAGAAAAACATAAATAAGTCTTATTTCAAGGAAATCGTAAGTTTTTTATTCCTTTGTGTGGTTGTTTTTGTATGTACACAGGTTGTCCAAAAAGTCTTTGTATGCTCTGTATCTTTGCCATTCGTACGAAGATAAAGTTAACTGAGTTTTCAAGAAAATCGAAAATATTTAAATTACTATGTGTCGTGTTGTGTTGTGTTGGTATGTATGTATACAGAATGTCCGAAAAGTCTTTGTATGGACAAATTCCTTTGCTATTTGTACAACTATAAACTTAATTGTCGGATTTAAAGCAAATCTTATATATTTGCATTTCTATGTGTACGGAAATATATGTCTGTATACAGGCTGTCCAATAAGTGTTGGTTTGAGCAAATACTCCTAGTAGTACCAGGATAAATGTAATTAAACCGGATTTCATGCAAATCGATTATATTTGTTTTTATATGTGTTTGATTGGGTTTAAAAAGTGCATATATTAAAAGCCGTGCCTTGACAAAACAAATGAAACTGACCCTCTTTAATGTATTGAGTTGGATAGTTGAAATTTGATATCTGGGAAGAATTCGGTCAATCGTTCAAAAATATATCTGTAAAAATCGATTCCCATGGTTTCTATAGCAACGATTAAGGATAAAGTTGACACTTTCTAACTCACGCACGGCTTATCTGATTGAAACGACTGAAGTGGCAATCGAAAGGGAAGGAAGTAAGCTACTTTTTTATGTGAAAATAATTTTGATTCTCCGTTGCCGTGACGACGAATAATTTGCGATTTCCGTAAAGTATTGAGTTGGATAGTTGAAATTTGATGTCTGTGAATAATTCGGTCAATCATTCAAAAATATATCTGTAACAATCGTTTCCCATGGTTTGTATAGCAACGATTAAGGATAAAGTTGACAATTTCTAACTCACGCACGGCTTATCTGATTGAAACGACTGAAGTGGCAATCGAAAGGGAAGGAAGTAAGCTACTTTTTTATGTGAAAATAATTTTGATTTTCCGTTGCCGTGACGACGAATAATTTGCTATTTCCGTAATGTATTGAGTTGGATAGTTGAAATTTGATATCTGGGAAGAATTCGGTCAATCATTCAAAAATATATCTGTAAAAATCGATTCCCATGGTTTCTATAGCAACGATTAAGGATAAAGTTGACAATTTCTAACTCACGCACGGCTTATCTGATTGAAACGACTGAAGTGGCAATCGAAAGGGAAGGAAGTAAGCTACTTTTTTATGTGAAAATAATTTTGATTTTCCGCTGCCGTGACGACGAATAATTTGCTATTTCCGTAATGTATTGATTTAGATAGTTGTGTACTATGTGTCGTGTTTGTTGTGTTTGTATGTATGTATAGTACAGGGTGTCCGAAAAGTCTTTGTATGGACAAATACCATTGCTATTTGTACAAATATAAACTTAATTGTCGGATTTAAAGCAAATCGTATACATTTGCATTTCTATGTGTCCGGAGGTATATGTCTGTATACAAGCTGTCCAAAAAGTCATTGTAGGAGCAAATACTCCTTGTAGTACCAGGATAAATGTAATTAAACCGGATTTCATGCAAAATCGATTATATTTGTTTTTATATGTGTTGTCTATACCTATACAGGGTGTTCGAAAAGTCTTGGTATGGGCAAATACTTCTAATAGTACCGAAATAAACCTAATTAATTCGGATTTTAAGTAAATCGACTATAGTCCTATTTAAACATGTGGGTGTTTGTTTGAATGTATACAGGGTGTCCGAAAAGTCTTGGTATGGGATTCCTATTATTACTTAGATAAACTTTATTAGGTCGGATTTCACGCAAATCGAATACATTTGTATTAATATGTGTTTATGTTTGTATGTATGTATACAGGGTGCCCGAAAAGTTTTTCGTTGGCAAAAGTAGTTTCTACGTGTAGGCGTTTTTATGTTTGTAGCGATACGGTTACGAAGGGCGGTCTATTCTCCATCATCAGTCCGAAGGAGTGTGATATCTTCCTTAATATATGGCCTAGCAACACGAAATTTTCAGGGCATGACAATGATATTACCGACCTTATAGAGCCCCCTCGGGGGGCGATTAGGCGGTCTATGCATCCTAGTTATAGACCGCGAAAGTGGTCTATATACCCCCTGCTTGGTCAGAAAAATGTGTGTATGTATGTGCGGACGTATGTTGTCGTCCGTTTCGACATTTCCACCTTTTCAATTTTTTTTTCTCGAAAACGGTCAGAGGGGGGGTAACCAAATTTTCTGGGTTAATAGAAGGATAGTGCGGCTAGCTTCGGTAAAAAATTCAGTTATACAGGGTGCTCCGTTCCGGAGATATAAAACGTCAAAGTCGAAATTTCAGCGATTTCCGTTGCAATCGGGTACAGGTCGCAAAAGTGAATTAAATGGATTTAAATTTTTGGAGGTTGTGGAGGACCGGGAGCATCAGAACCCTATTGAAACTGGCGGTATTCGGAAAATGGGAAGTAATTTTTTTGAATTTTTTTATGTCGAAAAATGCTGTTTGTAGACCCCACTTTGGCACTGAATAAGTTGAAGCCGGAGCCTCGGACAGAAAAACGTATTTGAACATAAAACTAAAGAATCTCAAATACTTTCTTTTTGCAATACATTTACCTATACCTAAAACGACTGGAAATTGGATAAATTTGGGAAAAACTGGAAATTACGATATTTCATGCAAATTTTTGACGGTTGTCAATTATTTTGGGGGTCAAAATGGATTCAAATCGAAATCCCATGTACCTTATCGGAAAGACCTCGCCGAACTACGTTATAAACGTATTTTTTGGTTCCTTTATTCTTAATAGGAAAGGAGCAATCGATAATTAAATTTAGATTTTTTACGATTTTTTTTCATGACATCTCTACAAATGAATCACTCTGTATCTTTTCCTATCTAATTTCTTCCAACTTTTTCAACGCTATCCCGTGGGGATATAATCAGGCTTTAAAACAAATCCCGAATGGGTGATCCTGGACCGAATTTAGGGGGTAAAAACTCATTTTTTTTTGTTTTTTTCCATCAAAATTCATCTTTGAAAGGCATTATTATATATTATTTCTCCGATTTAACAGTTCTTTTTTGGTTTATTTTCATCCCTAATCATCTAAGAACACTTGTAACTAATTAAAATTCCATATTTTTTCGTTAAAGTTATAAATAAATACCTTTTTTTGCATCGGTGCAGGAAAAATTTTAAAAAGTGCATATATTAAAAGCCGTGCCTTGACAAAACAAATGAAACTGACCCTCTTTACATCGAAATTAAAATATGACCTGTCAAAATGTCATGAAAATAACAGTTTTTGTAGCGATATTGGAAGCTTCCTGGACCGATTTCGGCTTGAAATATACATAGCAAAGGTAAAACGGACTTTATATTTTTATTTACAATACATTTCATTGGAGGATTTAAGCATTAAATACGAATTTTTTAAATTTTTCTCAGACCATGCAAATGCATGTCAAAATCAGTTTTATACGGAAAAACGAATTAAAATATGTGTCTAAATGTCGCAAAAATGCCAGTTTTTCTTGGGAGATTGGAAACAGTCTGGACCAACTTCGGCTTGAAATTTCGGGCAGGGGAATTAGGGACCTTATACTTTCAGTAGAAAGACATTTCATTTCATAATATACCGATTAAATACCATTTTAATCGATTTTCCTATGAGGCTACAAAGCATTGTTGAAGATTCTAATATGGAGCTCAGTGGCTTCGAAAAAATCCAGAAATATGCATTTTATTTTCTAACCATGAGCGTGTATACCTTTGGGACAATATATTAATTATTATTGAATCATTTTAATTTAATTTTAGGGAAATGACTTGATTCGGATCGTTTTAAAGTGTACATATGTCTACAGGGTGTCCGAAAAGTGTTTGTATGCGCAAATATCTTTGTCATTAGCAAGAAGAGAAGAATAATTGAGCCTTAGTTCAAGGAAATCGTAAATTTTTTATTCCTTTGTGTGGTTGTTTATGTTTGTATGTATACAGAATGTCCAAAAAGTCTTTGTATGCGCAAATATCTTTGTCATTAGAACGAAGAAAAACTTAAATGAGTCTTATTTCAAGGAAAACGTAAATTTTTTATTCCTTTGTGTGGCTGTTTATATGTTGGTATGTATACAGAATGTCCAAAATGTCTTCGTATGCGCAAACATCTTTGCAATTAGTACGAATATAAACGTAATTGAGCCGGTTTTCAATCGCAAAAATATAAAAATATAAAATATTTAAATTACTGTGTCGTGTTTGTTGTGTTTGTATGTATGTACAGTACAGGATGTCCGAAAAGTGTTTGTATGGAAAGAGCTCGCCGAAATACGTGATTTGCATATTTTTTGGTTCCTTCATTCCTAATAGGAGAGGAGCAAGCGATAATTAAATTTCGATTTTTTACGATTTTTTTTCATGACATCTCTACATTTGAATCACTCTGTATCTTTTCCTATCTCATTTCTTAAAACTTTTTCAACGCTATTCCTTGGGGATATAGTCAGGCTTTAAAATGAATCCCGAATGGGTGATCTAGGGCCGGATTTAGGGGGTAAAAACACATTTTTTCTGTTTTTTTCCATCAAAATTCATCTTTAAATGGCATTATTATGTATTATTTCTCTTATTTAACAGCTCTTTTTGGTTTATTTTATTCCCTCATCATCTGAGAACACTGCTAACTAATTAAAACTCCATATTTTTGCGTTAAAGTTATAAATAAATAGGTTTTTTTCCTTCGGTGCAGGAAAAATTTTAAAAACTGCGAATATTAAACATGCCATGAAAAAAAAACAATTGAACTGGTGACGCTTTAAATCGAAGTTAAATATGAGCTGTCAAAATATCCAGTTTTCCTAGCGATATTTTAAAGATCCTGAGCCAGTTTCGGCTTGGAATATACATGGAATTGATAGAATGGACGTTTTTTTTATCTATTACTGACCTATTCGTAGCACGAGATGGGCATTAAATATCATTTTTTGAAATTTTTGTTGACCCTACATTGCATTATAAAAATCAATTTCTATACGGGAAAATGTATTAATTTAATTGAATCGATGAGTGGAAGAAGGGTCCAAGTGCAGAAATAAACATTTTAGAGGAAACAACAAAAACTAATTACTTCAAAAAGGAAGGAGAATTTCGTGTTGGTGTGCACAGGTAACTTATTCCTTATGGTACTTGGAGTTGTTTTATAAAATAATTAGATTTATTGCCATATCTGATATATGACTTTTCGCAACAAATATTTTATGATTTTGTACCTTTCTTCCACTCAGTTGATTTTTTTAATGTTTTTTTTATTGTTTATTCTTTTATTTTGTTTTATTTCCATTCTATAAAATATAAGGGATAATAAAAGAGTATATACAAGGTGTAAAATAATTTTATTCGACAGTTTCCGCAGTGGTAACATTCCATGACACAATATGGTAATAGAACTCTAAATCGATAACTCATAGAAAATAACCTGTAAAGACGACAGACGCAGTTGAACTGCATACTGAGTGGAAGAACGGTCCATACGACATGCACATGGACCGTTCTTCCGCCCAGTCTGCTTCGCAGGTGGGTGATTGTAGGCAAACGGTACTGAATTTTGGACCGTATTTCGGCTCAGTCGATGGATGAATGATATTTTAACAAAATGGCTATCTCACTTTAAAATATCAAAAATGGTCACTTGGACCCTTCTTCCACTCATCGATTCAATTATAATATAAGTATGAAATGTCACAATTTGGCTGAATGTCAGCATTTTGATGCGAGATTAGAAGGAATTTGGACCAACTCCATCTTGAAATTTACCGGGCAAGGGATTTAGGGACCTTATACTTTCGGTAGAAAGACATTTCATTTGATAAATTTGGCTTTAAAAACCAATTTTATCGATATTCCGATGACGCTACAAGACTTCATTGAAGATTCTAATATTGCGCTCAGTGGCATCGACAAATTTGTTATATTATCCAAAAATATGCATTTTATTTCCTAAGTATGAGCGTGTATACCTTTGGGCCAAAATATTAATTTATTATTAAATAATTGTATTTTAATTTTAGGGAAATGAATTGATTCGGATCGTTTTAAAGTAAAGAGAACGATTCGAAAATACATTTTATACCCTTCGACAAGTGCGTGATTGTATATATGTCTACAGGGTGTCCGAAAAGTCTTTGTATGCGTAAATATCTTTGTCATTAACACGAAGAAAAACATAAATAAGTCTTATTTCAAGGAAATCGTAAGTTTTTTATTCCTTTGTGTGGTTGTTTTTGTATGTACACAGGTTGTCCAAAAAGTCTTTGTATGCTCTGTATCTTTGCCATTCGTACGAAGATAAAGTTAACTGAGTTTTCAAGAAAATCGAAAATATTTAAATTACTATGTGTCGTGTTGTGTTGTGTTGGTATGTATGTATACAGAATGTCCGAAAAGTCTTTGTATGGACAAATTCCTTTGCTATTTGTACAACTATAAACTTAATTGTCGGATTTAAAGCAAATCGTATATATTTGCATTTCTATGTGTACGGAAATATATGTCTGTATACAGGCTGTCCAATAAGTGTTGGTTTGAGCAAATACTCCTAGTAGTACCAGGATAAATGTAATTAAACCGGATTTCATGCAAATCGATTATATTTGTTTTTATATGTGTTGTATATACGTATACAGGGTGTCCGAAAAGTCTTGGTATGGGCAAATACGTCTACTACAACCGAGATAAACCTCATTAATTCGGATTTTAAGTAAATCGACTATATTCCTATTTAAACGTGTGGGTGTTAGTTTGAATGTATACAGGGTGTCCAAAAAGTCTTGTATGAACAAATACTCCTATTATTATTTAGATAAACTTTATTAGGTCGAATTTCAAACAAATCGAATATATTTGTATTAATATGTGTTTATGTTTGAATGTATGTATACAGGGTATCCGAAAAGTCTTGGTATGGGCAAATACTTCTACTAGTACCGAAATAAACCTACTTAATTCAGATTTTAAGTAAATCGACTATATTCCTATTTAAACGTTTGGGTGTTAGTTTGAATGTATACAGGGTGTCCAAAAAGTCTTGGTATGGGCAAATACTCCTATTATTACTTAGATGAACTTTATTAGGTCGGATTTCACGCCAATCGAATATATTTGTATTAATATGTGTTTATGTTTGTATGTGTGTATACAGGGAGTCCGAAAAGTCTTGGTATGGGCAAATCCTTATACTAGTACCGAGATAAACCTACTTAATCCGGATTTTAAGTAAATCGGCTATATTCCTATTTAAACGTGTGGGTGTTAGTTTGAATGTATACAGGGTGTCCAAAAAGTCTTGGTATGGGCAAATACTCATATTATTACTTAGATAAACTTTATTAGGTCGGATTTCACGCAAATCGAATACATTTGTATTAATATGTGTTTATGTTTGTATGTATGTATACAGGGTGTCCGAAAAGTTTTTTTTGGCAAAAGTAGATTCTATGTGTGGTGTTTGTATGTGTGTAGCGACATGGTTACGAAGGGCGGTCTATTCTGCATCATCAGTCCGTAGGAGTGTGATATCTTCCTTAATACATGGCCTAGAAACACGAACTTTTCAGGGCATGACAATAATGATATTACCGACCTTATAGAGCCCCCTCGGGGGGCGATTAGGCGGTCTACCCGTACTAGTTATAGACCGCCCGCCGAGCGGTCTATATACCGACTGCTTGGCCAGGAAAATGTGTGTGCGTATGTGCGTTTGTTGTCCGTTTCGACATTATCACATTTTCAATTTTTTTTCTCGAAAACGGTTAGAGGGAGACCAACCAAATTTTCTGGGTTAATAGAGGGATAGACTAGCTTCGCTAAAAAATTCAGTTATACAGGGTGTTCCGTTTCGGAGTTATCAAACGACAAAGTCTAAATTTCAGCGATTTCCGTTGAAATCGATTACAGGTCGCAAAAGTGAATTAAATCGATTTAAATTTTCAGAGGTTGTAGAAGACCGGGGGGTTCCGAACCCTATTGAAACTGGCGGTATTCGGAAAATGGGAAGTATTTATTTTGATTTTTTTTATGTCGAAAAATGCCCTTTGTAGACCCCACTTTGGCACGGAATAAGTCGAAACCGGAACTTCGGACAGAAAAACGCGTTTGAACATAAAACTAAAGAATCTCAAATACTTTCTTTTTGCAATGCAGTTACCTATACCTAAAACGACTGGAAATTGGAAAAATTTGGGAAAAACTGGAAATTACGAATTTTCATGCAAATGTTTGACGGTTTTGAATTTTTGGGGGGTCAAAATGGATTCAAATCAAAATCTCATGTGCCTTATCGGAAAGAGCTCGCCGAAATACGTAGTTTCCATATTTTTTGGTTCCTTCGTTCTTAATAGGAAAGGAGCAATCGATAATTAAATTTCGGTTTTTAACCATTTTTTTTCATGACATCTCTACATTCGAATCACTCTGTATCTTTTCCTATCCAATTTCTTCAAACTTTTTCAACGCTATCCCTTGGGGATATAATCAGGCTTTAAAATGAATCCCGAATGGGTGATCCTGGGCCGGATTTAGGGGGTAAAAACACATTTTTTCTGTTTTTTTCCATCAAAATTCATCTTTAAATGGCATTATTATGTATTATTTCTCTTATTTAACAGCTCTTTTTTGGTTTTTAGAGACCGCCCGTTCCGGGACGGTCTCTATACCCCCTGCTTGGTCAGAAAAATGTGTGTATGTATGTATGTGCGTGCGTGCGTGCGTATGTTGTCGTCCGTTTCGACATTATCACCTTTTCAATTTTTTTTCTCGAAAACGGTTATAGAGGCGTCAACCAAATTTTCTGGGTTAATAGAGGGATAGTGCGGCTAGCTTCGGTAAAAAATTCAGTTATACAGGGTGTTCCGTTTCGGAGTTATTAAACGTCAAAGTCGAAATTTCAGCGATTTCCGTTGAAATCGATTACAGGTCGCAAAAGTGAATTAAATCGATTTAAATTTTCAGAGGTTGTAGAAGACCGGGGGGTTCCGAACCCTATTGAAACTGGCGGTATTCGGAAAATGGGAAGTAATTTTTTTGAATTTTTTTATGTCGAAAAATGCCCTTTGTAGACCCCAATTTGGCACCGAATAAGTCGAAACCGGAACATCGGACAGAAAAACGTATTTGAACATAAAACTAAAGAATCTCAAATACTTTCTTTTTGCAATACATTTACCTATACCTAAAACGACTGAAAATTAGAAAAATTTGGGAAAAACTGGAAATTACGAATTTTCATGCAAATCTTTGACGGTTTTGAATTTTTTGGGGGTTCAAAATGGATCCAAATCGAAATCCCATGAGCCTTATCGGAAAGAGCTCGCCGAAATACGTCACAAACGTATTTTTTAGTTCTTTTATTCCTAATTGGAAAGGAGCAATTGATAATTAAATTTCGATTTTTTACGATTATTTTTCATGACATCTCTACATTTGAATCACTCTGTATCTTTTCCTATCTAATTTCTTCCAACTTTTTCAACGCTATCCCTTGGGTATATAATCAGGCTTTAAAACAAATCCCGAATGGGTAATCCAGGGCCCGATTTAGGGGGTAAAAACTCATTTTTTCTGTTTTTTTCCATCAAAATTCATATTTAAAAGGCATTATTATATATTATTTCTCTTATTTAACGATTCTTTTTTGGTTTATTTTCTTCCCTGATCATCTAAGAACACTCCTAACTAATTAAAACTCCATATTTTTTCGTTAAAGTTATAAATAAATACCTTTTTTTGCATCGCTGCAGGAAAAATTTTAAAAAGTGCATATATAAAAGCCGTGCCTTGACAAAACAATTGAACGGACCCTCTTTACATCGAAATTAAAATATGACCTGTCAAAATGTCATGAAAATAACAGTTTTTGTAGCGATATTGGAAGCTTCCTGAACCGATTTCGGCTTGAAATATACATGGCAAAGGTAAAATGGTCTTTATATTTTTAATAGCGGTACATTTCATTGGACGATTTGAGCATTAAATACCAATTTCATTAATTTTGCTGAGGTCCTGCAAAGGCATTTAAAAATCAATTTCTATACGGGGAAATTTATTCATTTAATTATAATGTATGAAATGTCACAATTTGGCTAAAATGTCAGCATTTTGATGCGAGATTGGAAGGAGTCCGGACAAACTTCGGCCTCGAATTTACCGGGCAATGCATTTAGGGACCTTATACTTTCGGTAGAAAGACATTTCATTTTATATTATACCGATTAAATACCATTTTAATCGATTTTCCTATGACGCTACAAAGCATCATTGAAGATTCTAATATGAAGCTCAGTGGCATCGAAAAAATCCCAAAATATGCATTTTATTTTCTAACCATGAGCGTGTATACTTTTGGGGCAATATATTCATTATTATTGAATAATTTTAATTTAATTTTAGGGAAATGACTTGATTCGGATCGTTTTAAAGTAACCAGAACGATTCTAAAATACATTTTATACCTTCCGGCATGTGCATGATTGTATATATGTCTACAGGGTGTCCGAAAAGTCTTTGTATGCGCAAATATCTTTGTCATTAACACGAAGAAAAACATAAATAAGTCTTATTTCAAGGAAATCGTAAGTTTTTTATTCCTTTGTGTGGTTGTTTTTGTATGTACACAGGTTGTCCAAAAAGTCTTTGTATGCTCTGTATCTTTGCCATTCGTACGAAGATAAAGTTAACTGAGTTTTCAAGAAAATCGAAAATATTTAAATTACTATGTGTCGTGTTGTGTTGTGTTGGTATGTATGTATACAGAATGTCCGAAAAGTCTTTGTATGGACAAATTCCTTTGCTATTTGTACAACTATAAACTTAATTGTCGGATTTAAAGCAAATCGTATATATTTGCATTTCTATGTGTACGGAAATATATGTCTGTATACAGGCTGTCCAATAAGTGTTGGTTTGAGCAAATACTCCTAGTAGTACCAGGATAAATGTAATTAAACCGGATTTCATGCAAATCGATTATATTTGTTTTTATATGTGTTTGATTGGGTTTAAAAAGTGCATATATTAAAAGCCGTGCCTTGACAAAACAAATGAAACTGACCCTCTTTAATGTATTGAGTTGGATAGTTGAAATTTGATATCTGGGAAGAATTCGGTCAATCGTTCAAAAATATATCTGTAAAAATCGATTCCCATGGTTTCTATAGCAACGATTAAGGATAAAGTTGACAATTTCTAACTCACGCACGGCTTATCTGATTGAAACGACTGAAGTGGCAATCGAAAGGGAAGGAAGTAAGCTACTTTTTTATGTGAAAATAATTTTGATTTTCCGCTGCCGTGACGACGAATAATTTGCTATTTCCGTAATGTATTGATTTGGATAGTTGTGTACTATGTGTCGTGTTTGTTGTGTTTGTATGTATGTATAGTACAGGGTGTCCGAAAAGTCTTTGTATGGACAAATACCATTGCTATTTGTACAAATATAAACTTAATTGTCGGATTTAAAGCAAATCGTATACATTTGCATTTCTATGTGTCCGGAGGTATATGTCTGTATACAAGCTGTCCAAAAAGTCATTGTAGGAGCAAATACTCCTTGTAGTACCAGGATAAATGTAATTAAACCGGATTTCATGCAAAATCGATTATATTTGTTTTTATATGTGTGGTATATACTTATACAGGGTGTTCGAAAAGTCTTGGTATGGGCAAATACTTCTAATAGTACCGAAATAAACCTAATTAATTCGGATTTTAAGTAAATCGACTATAGTCCTATTTAAACATGTGGGTGTTAGTTTGAATGTATACAGGGTGTGCGAAAAGTCTTGGTATGGGATTCCTATTATTACTTATATAAACTTTATTAGGTCGGATTTCACGCAAATCGAATACATTTGTATTAATATGTGTTTATGTTTGTATGTATGTATACAGGGTGCCCGAAAAGTTTTTCGTTGGCAAAAATAGTTTCTACGTGTAGGCGTTTTTATGTTTGTAGCGATACGGTTACGAAGGGCGGTCTATTCTCCATCATCAGTCCGAAGGAGTGTGATATCTTCCTTAATATATGGCCTAGCAACACGAAATTTTCAGGGCATGACAATGATATTACCGACCTTATAGAGCCCCTCGGGGGGCGATTAGGCGGTCTATGCATCCTACTTATAGACCGCGAAAGCGGTCTATATACCCCCTGCTTGGTCAGAAAAATGTGTGTATGTATGTGCGGACGTATGTTGTCGTCCGTTTCGACATTTCCACCTTTTCAATTTTTTTTCTCGAAAACGGTCAGAGGGGGGGTAACCAAATTTTCTGGGTTAATAGAAGGATAGTGCGGCTAGCTTCGGTAAAAAATTCAGTTATACAGGGTGTTCCGTTTCGGAGATATAAAACGTCAAAGTCGAAATTTCAGCGATTTCCGTTGAAATCGGGTACAGGTCGCAAAAGTGAATTAAATCGATTTAAATTTTTGGAGGTTGTGGAGGACCGGGAGCATCAGAACCCTATTGAAACTGGCGGTATTCGGAAAATGGGAAGTAATTTTTTTGAATTTTTTTATGTCGAAAAATGCTGTTTGTAGACCCCAATTTGGCACTGAATAAGTTGAAGCCGGAGCCTCGGACAGAAAAACGTATTTGAACATAAAACTAAAGAATCTCAAATACTTTCTTTTTGCAATACATTTACCTATACCTAAAACGACTGGAAATTGGATAAATTTGGGAAAAACTGGAAATTACGATATTTCATGCAAATTTTTGACGGTTGTCAATTATTTTGGGGGTCAAAATGGATTCAAATCGAAATCCCATGCACCTTATCGGAAAGACCTCGCCGAACTACGTTATAAACGTATTTTTTGGTTCCTTCATTCTTAATAGGAAAGGAGCAATCGATAATTAAATTTAGATTTTTTACGATTTTTTTTCATGACATCTCTACAAATGAATCACTCTGTATCTTTTCCTATCTAATTTCTTCCAACTTTTTCAACGCTATCCCGTGGGGATATAATCAGGCTTTAAAACAAATCCCGAATGGGTGATCCTGGGCCGAATTTAGGGGGTAAAAACCATAGACAAGATATATTTAGACCATCACAACGTATTCGCGACACCAGCTGAATCCGTCCAATATATGGGCGAAAAAGTGCGTTTGTGCGCATTGGGCGCCAGTCAGATTTTTAAACGACGGTCCTCTCGAGGCATGCGCACTCGGGACGTCTAGCAAAAGTGGTTGTTGAACTCAATGACGCAACGCGGCGAACAGAACCGGGCCGAAAAAATCTCAGTCATTTGTATGTTATGGTATTTTTGGTTGGGGTGGCGAATATAGCGAACCTCTGAAGCTTGTTATTTCGATACAAAAATAGTCTTTACAAAGTGTTACAGACATTTCATATGTTTCGCCAATTATGTATCCAACTTTTAAATATAAGGAATTATTTCGTAGTCTA
Source organism: Philopedon plagiatum (assembly GCA_963971165.1). NCBI lineage: Eukaryota > Metazoa > Arthropoda > Insecta > Coleoptera > Curculionidae > Philopedon > Philopedon plagiatum. The sequence goes on from OZ020191.1 coordinate 58,288,523, forward strand.
TTTCTTACAAGTAGTGCATAAATAGAAATAGTTTAATTCCAAATTTAAATTATATCAATATGTGAAAGAATAGGAGATAAAAAATATAATTTATCTTAAATGCACTCCGGTGTTGAAGTGAATACACACACGGAGAAGTAGAAATATTTGTCAGTGACGTATATGAGTGTGGTCAAGGTGTCAGAAAGGCACTGATGGGGTGTGTGTGTATTAGGGGCATTGTATAAGGGGTAAGATGGTGTAAGAAGGTCATATATAGTGTCAATGCCTCCTTCCCCTATATTGCATAAGGGTGAGTGTGACCAAAAGGCATATTTGCGCTTTCGCCAAAGGGGCACTAAAAATACTAGTGGATTAGGGTAGAGGGGAGTATTTTAAAAGGGATGGCGAAAGAAAAAAGTGCTTTCGCCAAAGGATCGCTAAGATATCAGTGGATTAGAAGGGTGTGTCCAAAAGGCATATTTGCGCTTTCGCCAAAGCGGCACTAAAAATACTAGTGGATTGTGGTAGAGGGGAGTATTTTAAAAGGGATGGCGAAAGAAAAAAGCGCTTTCGCCAAAGGATCGCTAAGATATCAGTGGATTAGACGGGTGAGTGTCCAAAAGGCATATTTGCGCTTTCGTCAAAGGGGCACTAAAAATACTAGTGGATTAGGGTAGAGGGGAGTACTTTAAAAGGGATGGCGAAAGAAAAAAGCGCTTTCGCCAAAGGATCGCTAAGATATCAGTGGATTAGAAGGGTGTGTCCAAAAGGCATATTTGCGCTTTCGCCAAAGCGGCACTAAAAATACTAGTGGATTGTGGTAGAGGGGAGTATTTTAAAAGGGATGGCGAAAGAAAAAAGCGGTTTCGCCAAAGGATCGCTAAGATATCAGTGGATTAGACGGGTGAGTGTCCAAAAGGCATATTTGCGCTTTCGTCAAAGGGGCACTAAAAATACTAGTGGATTAGGGTAGAGGGGAGTATTTTAAAAGGGATGGCGAAAGAAAAAAGCGCTTTCGCCAAAGGATCGCTAAGATATCGGTGAATTAGATTGACATGGGGCCGTAAGTAGTAGCGCTTTCAGCAAAGTATCAAGTGCACACACTGTAAATAGGTGTAAAAATATTTACATCTTACCCTAGAACTTGCTTTGTTCAATAATTATACAGGATGGGATGCCAATCCAATAAAATATACACATGTAATTTTTTTGATTTACTATTTTACTTCTTAAAACAGTTGCATATTTTATTTCTATTGTTTTGAATACTATGTTTATATTTTATTTCAACTTTCAATTTTGTAAATGTAACGTTTAAAAAATTAAGAGGGGGGGACATTAAAGAGACGCACTGTATATATATAAACTGAGCTATTTTCGAGGAATTATCGACAGTTTTGTATAGCAAGAAAACTCAGATTTAAGCCAACAAACTATACACTTTTTGTTAAAATGTCACTAACGGTTACATTTTTATCATTAATAAAAAGAATAATTACAAGTAATATATTTAGCATTTATTACTCGATAAAAGATTCACGTCATGTAAAATAAATTTTGAAGTACGGTCCTGTCTATCACAAGGCAAACGTTCGACAATGCGCAAGCCCGCAGAGGACCGTCTTTGTTTACGGATTCAGCTCGGTAAATTTGCCGCATTCGTAATTGACATTATTTCTCTACTATATATTTTCTCTATGGTAAAAACTAATTTTTTTTGTTTTTTTCCATCAAAATTCATCTTTAAAAGGCATTATTATATATTATTTCTCCGATTTAACAGTTCTTTTTTGGTTTATTTTCATCCCTAATCATCTGAGAACACTTCTAACTAATTAAAATTCCATATTTTTTCGTTAAAGTTATAAATAAATACCTTTTTTTGCATCGGTGCAGGAAAAATTTTAAAAAGTGCATATATTAAAAGCCGTGCCTTGACAAAACAAATGAAACTGACCCTCTTTACATCGAAATTAAAATATGACCTGTCAAAATGTCATGAAAATAACAGTTTTTGTAGCGATATTGGAAGCTTCCTGGACCGATTTCGGCTTGAAATATACATGGCAAAGGTAAAACGGACTTTATATTTTTATTTACAATACATTTCATTGGACGATTTAAGCGTTAAATACGAATTTTTTTAATTTTTCTCAGACCATGCAAATGCATGTCAAAATCAGTTTTATACGGAAAAACGTATTAAAATATGTGTCTAAAAGTCGCAAAAATGCCAGTTTTTCTTGGGAGATTGGAAACAGTCTGGACCAACTTCGGCTTGAAATTTCGGGCAGGGGAATTAGGGACCTTATACTTTCAGTAGAAAGACATTTCATTTCATAATATACCGATTAAATACCATTTTAATCGATTTTCCTATGAGGCTACAAAGCATTATTGAAGATTCTAATATGGAGCTCAGTGGCTTCGAAAAAATCCAGAAATATGCATTTTATTTTCTAACCATGAGCGTGTATACCTTTGGGACAATATATTAATTATTATTGAATCATTTTAATTTAATTTTAGGGAAATGACTTGATTCGGATCGTTTTAAAGTGTACATATGTCTACAGGGTGTCCGAAAAGTATTTGTATGCGCAAATATCTTTGTCATTAGCAAGAAGAGAAGAATAATTGAGCCTTAGTTCAAGGAAATCGTAAATTTTTTATTCCTTTGTGTGGTTGTTTATGTTTGTATGTATACAGAATGTCCAAAAAGTCTTTGTATGCGCAAATATCTTTGTCATTAGAACGAAGAAAAACTTAAATGAGTCTTATTTCAAGGAAGACGTAAATTTTTTATTCCTTTGTGTGGCTGTTTATATGTTGGTATGTATACAGAATGTCCAAAATGTCTTCGTATGCGCAAACATCTTTGCAATTAGTACGAATATAAACGTAATTGAGCCGGTTTTCAATCGCAAAAATATAAAAATATAAAATATTTAAATTACTGTGTCGTGTTTGTTGTGTTTGTATGTATGTACAGTACAGGATGTCCGAAAAGTCTTTGTATGGAAAGAGCTCGCCGAAATACGTGATTTGCATATTTTTTGGTTCCTTCATTCCTAATAGGAGAGGAGCAAGCGATAATTAAATTTCGATTTTTTACGATTTTTTTCATGACATCTCTACATTTGAATCACTCTGTATCTTTTCCTATCTCATTTCTTAAAACTTTTTCAACGCTATTCCTTGGGGATATAGTCAGGCTTTAAAATGAATCCCGAATGGGTGATCTAGGGCCGGATTTAGGGGGTAAAAACACATTTTTTCTGTTTTTTTCCATCAAAATTCATCTTTAAATGGCATTATTATGTATTATTTCTCTTATTTAACAGCTCTTTTTGGTTTATTTTATTCCCTCATCATCTGAGAACACTGCTAACTAATTAAAACTCCATATTTTTGCGTTAAAGTTATAAATAAATAGGTTTTTTTCCTTCGGTGCAGGAAAAATTTTAAAAACTGCGAATATTAAACATGCCATGAAAAAAAAACAATTGAACTGGTGACGCTTTAAATCGAAGTTAAATATGAGCTGTCAAAATATCCAGTTTTCCTAGCGATATTTTAAAGATCCTGAGCCAGTTTCGGCTTGGAATATACATGGAATTGATAGAATGGACGTTTTTTTAATCTATTACTGACCAATTCGTAGCACGAGATGGGCATTAAATATCATTTTTTTGAAATTTTTGTTGACCCTACATTGCATTATAAAAATCAATTTCTATACGGGAAAATGTATTAATTTAATTGAATCGATGAGTGGAAGAAGGGTCCAAGTGCAGAAATAAACATTTTAGAGGAAACAACAAAAACTAATTACTTCAAAAAGGAAGGAGAATTTCGTGTTGGTGTGCACAGGTAACTTATTCCTTATGGTACTTGGAGTTGTTTTATAAAAAAATAAGATTTATTGCCATATCTGATATATGACTTTTCGCAACAAATATTTTATGATTTTGTACCTTTCTTCCACTCAGTTGATTTTTTTAATGTTTTTTTTATTGTTTATTCTTTTATTTTGTTTTATTTCCATTCTATAAAATATAAGGGATAATAAAAGAGTATATACAAGGTGTAAAATAATTTTATTCGACAGTTTCCGCAGTGGTAACATTCCGTGACACAATATGGTAATAGAACTCTAAATCGATAACTCGTAGAAAATAACCTCTAAAGACGACAGATGCAGTTGAACTGCATACTGAGTGGAAGAACGGTCCATACGACATGCACATGGACCGTTCTTCCGCCCAGTCTGCTTCGCAGGTGGGTGATTGTAGGCAAACGGTACTGAATTTTGGACCGTATTTCGGCTCAGTCGATGGATGAATGTTATTTTAACAAAATGGCTATCTCACTTTAAAATGTCAAAAATGGTCACTTGGACCCTTCTTCCACTCATCGATTCAATTATAATATAGGTATGAAATGTCACAATTTGGCTGAATGTCAGCATTTTGATGCGAGATTAGAAGGAATTTGGACCAGCTCCATCTTGAAATTTACCGGGCAAGGGATTTAGGGACCTTATACTTTCGGTAGAAAGACATTTCATTTGATAAATTTGGCTTTAAAAACCAATTTTATCGATATTCCGATGACGCTACAAGACTTCATTGAAGATTCTAATATTGCGCTCAGTGGCATCGACAAATTTGTTATATTATCCAAAAATATGCATTTTATTTCCTAAGTATGAGCGTGTATACCTTTGGGCCAAAATATTAATTTATTATTAAATAATTGTATTTTAATTTTAGGGAAATGAATTGATTCGGATCGTTTTAAAGTAAAGAGAACGATTCGAAAATACATTTTATACCCTTCGACAAGTGCGTGATTGTATATATGTCTACAGGGTGTCCGAAAAGTTTTTGTATGCGTAAATATCTTTGTCATTAACACGAAGAACAACATAAATAAGTCTTATTTCAAGGAAATCGTAAGTTTTTTATTCCTTTGTGTGGTTGTTTTTGTATGTACACAGGTTGTCCAAAAAGTCTTTGTATGCTCTGTATCTTTGCCATTCGTACGAAGATAAAGTTAACTGAGTTTTCAAGAAAATCGAAAATATTTAAATTACTATGTGTCGTGTTGTGTTGTGTTGGTATGTATGTATACAGAATGTCCGAAAAGTCTTTGTATGGACAAATTCCTTTGCTATTTGTACAACTATAAACTTAATTGTCGGATTTAAAGCAAATCGTATATATTTGCATTTCTATGTGTACGGAAATATATGTCTGTATACAGGCTGTCCAATAAGTGTTGGTTTGAGCAAATACTCCTAGTAGTACCAGGATAAATGTAATTAAACCGGATTTCATGCAAATCGATTATATTTGTTTTTATATGTGTTGTATATACGTATACAGGGTGTCCGAAAAGTCTTGGTATGGGCAAATACGTCTACTACAACCGAGATAAACCTCATTAATTCGGATTTTAAGTAAATCGACTATATTCCTATTTAAACGTGTGGGTGTTAGTTTGAATGTATACAGGGTGTCCAAAAAGTTTTGTATGAACAAATACTCCTATTATTATTTAGATAAACTTTATTAGGTCGAATTTCAAACAAATCGAATATATTTGTATTAATATGTGTTTATGTTTGAATGTATGTATACAGGGTATCCGAAAAGTCTTGGTATGGGCAAATACTTCTACTAGTACCGAAATAAACCTACTTAATTCAGATTTTAAGTAAATCGACTATATTCCTATTTAAACGTTTGGGTGTTAGTTTGAATGTATACAGGGTGTCCAAAAAGTCTTGGTATGGGCAAATACTCCTATTATTACTTAGATGAACTTTATTAGGTCGGATTTCACGCCAATCAAATATATTTGTATTAATATGTGTTTATGTTTGTATGTGTGTATACAGGGAGTCCGAAAAGTCTTGGTATGGGCAAATCCTTATACTAGTACCGAGATAAACCTACTTAATCCGGATTTTAAGTAAATCGGCTATATTCCTATTTAAACGTGTGGGTGTTAGTTTGAATGTATACAGGGTGTCCAAAAAGTCTTGGTATGGGCAAATACTCCTATTATTACTTAGATAAACTTTATTAGGTCGGATTTCACGCAAATCGAATACATTTGTATTAATATGTGTTTATGTTTGAATGTATGTATACAGGGTGTCCGAAAAGTTTTTTTTGGCAAAAGTAGATTCTATGTGTGGTGTTTGTATGTGTGTAGCGACATGGTTACGAAGGGCGGTCTATTCTGCATCATCAGTCCGTAGGAGTGTGATATCTTCCTTAATACATGGCCTAGAAACACGAACTTTTCAGGGCATGACAATGATGATATTACCGACCTTATAGAGCCCCCTCGGGGGGCGATTAGGCGGTCTACCCGTACTAGTTATAGACCGCCCGCCGAGCGGTCTATATACCGACTGCTTGGCCAGGAAAATGTGTGTGCGTATGTGCGTTTGTTGTCCGTTTCGACATTATCACATTTTCAATTTTTTTTCTCGAAAACGGTTAGAGGGAGACCAACCAAATTTTCTGGGTTAATAGAGGGATAGTGCGACTAGCTTCGGTAAAAAATTCAGTTATACAGGGTGTTCCGTTTCGGAGTTATCAAACGACAAAGTCTAAATTTCAGCGATTTCCGTTGAAATCGATTACAGGTCGCAAAAGTGAATTAAATCGATTTAAATTTTCAGAGGTTGTAGAAGACCGGGGGGTTCCGAAGCCTATTGAAACTGGCGGTATTCGGAAAATGGGAAGTATTTATTTTGATTTTTTTTATGTCGAAAAATGCCCTTTGTAGACCCCACTTTGGCACTGAATAAGTCGAAACCGGAACTTCGGACAGAAAAACGCGTTTGAACATAAAACTAAAGAATCTCAAATACTTTCTTTTTGCAATACAGTTACCTATACCTAAAACGACTGGAAATTGGAAAAATTTGGGAAAAACTGGAAATTACGAATTTTCATGCAAACGTTTGACGGTTTTGAATTTTTGGGGGGTCAAAATGGATTCAAATCAAAATCTCATGTGCCTTATCGGAAAGAGCTCGCCGAAATACGTAGTTTCCATATCTTTTGGTTCCTTCGTTCTTAATAGGAAAGGAGCAATCGATAATTAAATTTCGGTTTTTAACCATTTTTTTTCATGACATCTCTACATTCGAATCACTCTGTATCTTTTCCTATCCAATTTCTTCAAACTTTTTCAACGCTATCCCTTGGGGATATAATCAGGCTTTAAAATGAATCCCGAATGGGTGATCCTGGGCCGGATTTAGGGGGTAAAAACACATTTTTTCTGTTTTTTTCCATCAAAATTCATCTTTAAATGGCATTATTATGTATTATTTCTATTATTTAACAGCTCTTTTTTGGTTTTTAGAGACAGCCCGTTCCGGGACGGTCTCTATACCCCCTGCTTGGTCAGAAAAATGTGTGTATGTATGTATGTGCGTGCGTGCGTGCGTATGTTGTCGTCCGTTTCGACATTATCACCTTTTCAATTTTTTTCTCGAAAACGGTTATAGAGGCGTCAACCAAATTTTCTGGGTTAATAGAGGGATAGTGCGGCTAGCTTCGGTAAAGAATTCAGTTATACAGGGTGTTCCGTTTCGGAGTTATTAAACGTCAAAGTCGAAATTTCAGCGATTTCCGTTGAAATCGATTACAGGTCGCAAAAGTGAATTAAATCGATTTAAATTTTCAGAGGTTGTAGAAGACCGGGGGGTTCCGAACCCTATTGAAACTGGCGGTATTCGGAAAATGGGAAGTAATTTTTTTGAATTTTTTTATGTCGAAAAATGTCCTTTGTAGACCCCAATTTGGCACCGAATAAGTCGAAACCGGAACATCGGACAGAAAAACGTATTTGAACATAAAACTAAAGAATCTCAAATACTTTCTTTTTGCAATACATTTACCTATACCTAAAACGACTGAAAATTGGAAAAATTTGGGAAAAACTGGAAATTACGAATTTTCATGCAAATCTTTGACGGTTTTGAATTTTTTGGGGGTTCAAAATGGATCCAAATCGAAATCCCATGAGCCTTATCGGAAAGAGCTCGCCGAAATACGTCACAAACGTATCTTTTAGTTCTTTTATTCCTAATAGGAAAGGAGCAATTGATAATTAAATTTCGATTTTTTACGATTTTTTTTCATGACATCTCTACATTTGAATCACTCTGTATCTTTTCCTATCTAATTTCTTCCAACTTTTTCAACGCTATCCCTTGGGGTTATAATCAGGCTTTAAAACAAATCCCGAATGGGTGATCCAGGGCCTGATTTAGGGGGTAAAAACTCATTTTTTCTGTTTTTTTCCATCAAAATTCATATTTAAAAGGCATTATTATATATTATTTCTCTTATTTAACGATTCTTTTTTGGTTTATTTTCTTCCCTGATCATCTAAGAACACTCCTAACTAATTAAAACTCCATATTTTTTCGTTAAAGTTATAAATAAATACCTTTTTTTGCATCGCTGCAGGAAAAATTTTAAAAAGTGCATATATAAAAGCCGTGCCTTGACAAAACAATTGAACGGACCCTCTTTACATCGAAATTAAAATATGACCTGTCAAAATGTCATGAAAATAACAGTTTTTGTAGCGATATTGGAAGCTTCCTGAACCGATTTCGGCTTGAAATATACATGGCAAAGGTAAAATGGTCTTTATATTTTTAATAGCGGTACATTTCATTGGACGATTTGAGCATTAAATACCAATTTCATTAATTTTGCTGAGGTCCTGCAAAGGCATTTAAAAATCAATTTCTATACGGGGAAATTTATTCATTTAATTATAATGTATGAAATGTCACAATTTGGCTAAAATGTCAGCATTTTGATGCGAGATTGGAAGGAGTCCGGACCAACTTCGGCCTCGAATTTACCGGGCAATGCATTTAGGGATCTTATACTTTCGGTAGAAAGACATTTCATTTTATATTATACCGATTAAATACCATTTTAATCGATTTTCCTATGACGCTACAAAGCATCATTGAAGATTCTAATATGAAGGTCAGTGGCATCGAAAAAATCCCAAAATATGCATTTCATTTTCTAACCATGAGCGTGTATACTTTTGGGGCAATATATTCATTATTATTGAATAATTTTAATTTAATTTTAGGGAAATGACTTGATTCGGATCGTTTTAAAGTAACCAGAACGATTCTAAAATACATTTTATACCTTCCGGCATGTGCATGATTGTATATATGTCTACAGGGTGTCCGAAAAGTCTTTGTATGCGCAAATATCTTTGTCATTAGAGCGAAGAAAAACTTAAATGAGTCTTATTTCAAGGAAATCGTAAATTTTTCATTCCTTTGTGTGGTTGTTTATATGTTGGTACACAACAGAATGTCCAAAAAGTCTTTGTATGGGGAAATATCTTTGCCAAATTTAATTTTAGGGAAATGAATTGACTCCCTTTTAAAGTAACCAGAACGATTCGAAAGTACATTTTATACCTTTCGGCATGTGCGTGATTCTGTATTTGCCTACAGGGTGTCCGAAAAGTCTTTATATGCGCAAATAACTTTGTCATAAGTACGAAGATAAAATTAATAGGGTCGGTTTTCAAGAAAATCGAAAATATTTAAATTACCATGTGTCGTGTTGTGTTGTGTTTTTATGTATGTATACAGGGTGTCCGAAAAGTCTTTGAATGGGCAAATACCTTTGCCTTTCGTACAAATAGTAACTCGATGGTCGGATTTAAAGCAAATCGTAGGTATATATTTGCATTTCTATGTGTACGGATTTATATGTTTGTATACAGGGTGTTGGAAAAGTCTTAGTTTGGAATGGGCAAATACTCCTATTATAGATAAACATTATTAGGTCGAATTTCAAGTAAATCGAATATATTTGTATTAATATGTGTTTATGCTTGTGCGTGTGTATACAGGGTGTCCGAAAAGTCTTATTATTTGCAACTCCTTTTATTAGGACCAAAATAAACTTAATTAAGGCGGATTTCAAGAATATCGTCTATATTTGTATTACTATGTGTTTATGATTGTACGTGTGTATACAGGGTGCAACTCCTTTTATTAGGACCTAAATAAACTTAATTAAGGCGGATTTCAAGAAAATCGTCTATATTTGTATTACTATGTGTTTATGCTTGTACGTGTGTATACGGGGTGTCCGAAAAGTCTTAGTATTTGCAACTCATTTTAATACGACCAAAATAAACGTAATTAAGGCGGATTTCAAGAAAATCGTCTATATTCCTATTTAAACGTGTGAGTGTTAGATTGAATGTATACAGGGTGTCCAAAAATTCTTGGAATGGGCAAATACTCCTATTAGTACTTAGATAAACTTTATTAGGTCGAATTTCAAGCAAATCAAATATATTTGTATTAATATGTGTTTATGTTTGTATGTATGTATACAGGGTGTCCGAAAAGTATTTTTGTTGGCAAAAGTAGTTTCTACGTGTAGGTGTTTGTATGTATGTAGCGATGGGGTCACGAAGGGCGGTCTATTCTCCATCATCAGTCCGAAGGAGTGTGATATCTTCCTTAATACTTGGCCTAGAAACACGAAATTTTCAGGTCATGACAATGATGATATTACCGACCTTATAGAGCCCCCTCGGGGGGCGATTAGGCGGTCTATCCGTACTAGTTTTCTTCCGTCATCATCTGAGAACACTGCTAACTAATTAAAACTCCATATTTTTGCGTTAAAGTTATAAATAAATAGGGTTTTTTCCTTCGGCGCAGGAAAAATTTTAAAAACTGCGAATGTTCAACCATGCCATGAAAAAAAAAACAATTGAACTGGTGACGCTTTAGATCGAAGTTAAATATGAGCTGTCAAAATATCCAGTTTTCCTAGCGATATTTTAAGGATCCTGAGCCAGTTTCGGCTTGGAATATACATGGAATTGATAGAATGGACGTTTTTTATCTATTCCTGACCATTTCGTAGCACGAGATGGGCATTAAATATCATTTTTTTGAAATTTGTGTTGACCCTACATTGCATTATAAAAATCAATTTCTATACGGGAAAATGTATTAATTTAATTATTATAATGTATGAAATGTCACAATTTGGCTAAAACGTCAGAATTTTGATGCGAAATAGGAGCGACTCTGGACCAACTTCGGCTTCAAATTTACCGGGCAAGGGATTTAGGGACCTTATCCTTTCAGTAGAAAGACATTTCATTTGATAAATTTGGCTTTAAATACAAATTTTATCGATTTTCCGATGACGCTACAAGACATCATTGAAGATTCTAATATTGCGCTCAGTGGCATCCAAATATTTGTTATAAAGTTATAATATATAAAATAATTCCTAAGCATGAGCGGGTATACCTTTGGGGCAATATATTAATTATTATTAAATCATTTTAATTTAATTTTAGGGAAATGAATTGATCGTTTTAAAGTAACCAGAACAATTCGAAAATACATTTTATATCTTCCAGCATGTGCGTGATTGTATATATGTCTACAGGGTGTCCGAAAAGTACAAAAGCTTGTATGGGCAAATACCTTTGCTATTTGTACAAATATAAACTTAATTGTCGGATTTAAAGCAAATCGTATATATTTCCATTTCCATGTGTACGGATTTACATATATGTCTGTATACAGGCTGTCCAAAAAGTCTTGGTTGGAGCAAATACTCCTAGTAGCACCAGGATAAATGTAATTACACCGAATTTCAGGCAAATCGATTATATTTGTTTTTATTTGTGTTGTATATACGAATACAGGGTGTCCGAAAAGTCTTAGTATGGGCAAATACTTCTACTAGTAGGTACCAAGATAAATTTAATTAGGTGGGATTTTACGTAAATCGACTATATTCCTATTTAAACGTGTGGGTCTTAGTGTGAATGTATACAGGGTGTCCAAAAATCTTGTATGGCCAAATACTCCTATTAGTACTTAGATAAACTTTATTAGGTCGGATTTCACGCAAATCGAATATATTTGTATTAATATGTGTTTATGTTTGTATGTATGTATACAGGGTGTCGGAAAAGACTTGGTATGGGCAAATACTTCTACTGGTACCGAGATAAACCTACTTAATTCGGATTTTAAGTATATCGACTATATTCCTATTTAAACGTGTGGGTGTTAGTTTGAATGTATACAGGGTATCCAAAAAGTCTTGATATGGGCAAATACTCCTATTATTACTTAGATAAACTTTATTAGGTCGGATTTCACGCAAATCGAATATATTTGTATTAATATGTGTTTATCTTTGTATGTATGTATACAGGGTGTCAGAAAAGTCTTGGTATGAGCAAATACTTCTAGTAGTACCGAGATAAACCTACTTAATTCGGATTTTAAGTAAATCGACTAGATTCCTATTTAAACGTGTGGGTGTTAGTTTGAATGTATACAGGGTGTCCGAAGAGTCTTGGTATGGGCAAATACTCCTATTATTACTTAGATAAACTTTATTAGGTCGGATTTCACGCAAATCGAATATTATATTTGTATTAATATGTGGTTATGTTTGTATGTATGTATTGTGACAGGTCATTTTTGTCACCGAATTAGTTTTTGTTTTAATGCTTAATTTATTCACGAAGGCCTGTCTAGTTTTATTTTATAGTTTACCTTAATGTAATAGTTGTGTCTCCACACGTACACGTTTGATCTGCCCTGTTCCCAGGCTAGTTTCTACGGTTTCTGTTCTGGCTAATTGCTGCTAGCTGTCCTCAAGTCAGCTGTCCTTCGTTTGAAGCTTGTAGATTTAACATCTTTCTTTCTGGTTTGGTCCCTGAATTTTCGCCTGGCTTAAAGTTCACCCTGTGTGTATAGACAAGTTGCCCTTAGTCTATTGAGCTAACATGTTTAAATAGTAAATTTTGAAGACCAACCTACCTTTTGGAAATCAGCTGGTTACATTCTCTGACAACATTGGGACACCCTTGATCTGTGGGTTATGGATCACATTGCCTGTACTGTCCTAGTCTCTGCCTTGTTCTTGGGCGTTCTGGATTGTTTAAACGGCATACGTTTCTTTCAGATTTTGTTTTGATTTCTTTAAAAAATAGTCATTGTCAGGTTAGAATTTATGGTTGACAGCTGGCACTATGAGTCTTCCAGCGTTGCCGCTTCGTAAATTTGCAAATTTGTCAAATAGCAACTAAGGCATTTGGCCAGCCCGGTCATTCGACGCTCGGTCGTTGAAGCCACAGGCTTGTAGCGGAAGATTTTCCTTGTTGTTTTACTGGTTGTCCGCGCAGGACGGAAATTCTTGAACCCCATTTTGGTTATGTGTTGGTAGTGGGGAAGCAAGTCATTTCCTTCTTCGCACGAGGCACGAGGCTCCACTTAGATCCTGCCTTTCGAGGAAGTTGCCTGGCAGTGGCGGATTTAAAAGCTTCATTTTGGAGGCTCAAGTTACTTGGATTAAATTTTCGGGACTGCAATTTAATTCTTTTGTTGAATTTTTGACTGCTAAGAGCAGCGTTTTTGTTTTGGCAACTTCATTCGTTAAATCAGCCATTACATCGGCCTGACGATCTGGAGACCGCTGGTAGCTGCCCCCGTTTTTGGTGTTTTGTATGTGGAGTCTGGAGTATCGAACCCTCCTTGCTTAGGGGGGTCTTTGGTAGGGGCCACGAACCTCCCTACTTCTCTTCCGTGGGGGCTACAAAGCATCCCAATATTTATTTTTCCTGTGGGAGCTAGGAGTCATCCTACTCTTCCCTTCGGTGGGTGCTAAGGAGCCGCCCTAAGAATTTTTACGTTTCTGAGGACAGACTTCCTCATGAAGTTTTTTGAGTAGATATAATTCACTTATTCTGCGGGGGCAAAAATCGCCCAACATTCAATTTTTGGTTTGTGTGTACATCTGTAAAGTACCAGTAATTTTTTTTTGTGTGTAAATAAATGTATATAGGGTAAACTTATTAAGTTGTTTCTGTTCAGCTCACTGCGCCCTATGTTTTTAATTTTCAGTTATGAATAGCGGGTTTGTTATGTGTTGAAGCAGGTTCCTGGACCACCTAGGCCACTTCCAGTTTGTGTCGGTGTAAAAAACTGGTGGCGTCCAATCGAACCTTTTCCGGCTAACTGAGCTGAGGGCTAATTTGCACGCGCTCTACTACAGCTTGCTTCACACAGGACACCCTGCTGTTTCTGTTTCTCTCTTAGAGTATCTTCCTGACTTTTTCTAGTTTAAGCGGTAAGTACTTGGTCAATGATACTCATCATAGTATCTTTGCTGGTTTTTAATCAAACACTTTTTATTGAACAAAGTGCGTCGCAAATTTTTGGCGCCCAACGTGGGGCCTATTTAAAAAAAATTACCGCTTTTTTTTCTAATTTTACTCTTGTGCATCTAGTGAGCTGGATGGAACTTTGAAAATTTCCATCAATTTTAACTCTAACTGTACTAGCCCTGTATTACTGCATTTGATTTTGGCGATTTATTACCGATTTTATTTTACTTATTACGTAACTTTGATTTGCTTTGATTTGGCGATTTATTACCGATTTTAATTGACTTGTTTACGTAACTTTGATTGTCTTTGATATTGCGATTTATTACCGATTTTATTTAATTTATTTACGTGACTTTATCTTTGCGTACTGTATTACGATTGCTTGATTACCTTTTCATTATTTCGTGCTAATTTTACTGATTTAATTACCTTTATTTGCTGTATTTGACTACACCATTGGTGTAGTTTTGGTAAATTTATTCGAGTTACGCGTTTATATCTAGATTTGACCTTTTTTTACTTTGACTTTTGAGTTGCTATTGTTTTGTTCACTCCAAAATGGATTATAATATGCAAGTTCATTGTCTTCGGAAAGAAATGCTTATTTATGAGCTCACGATTCGTGGCATTCCGGCTAGTAATGCTAATACCGCAAAAGAACTTGTAGCATCGTTGCGTCCTATTTTAAAAATGGAAAGAAAAGGCAAAATTTTTACTCGCCCGACCTATAACTTTGTTTTTGACGACGAATGTGACTACATAACCAAGACTTTACACGATATCGAAAACGCGATCAAGAATATTTCTGGCGACTCAGCCAGAGCGAAGTTCGTGCGTTTGCAGTCGCAACTTGTCCATTTATTCACTCGTGTTGATCGAATTCCGGTTGAGAACCTCAGTGCCGAGGAATTGCAAACTCGGTCTAATTTGCTACTTCAAACTTTGAGCAAATTAAACAGTTTGGATGATCTCCTAAAACAAGATCCGAATTTAAGCGCCTTACTTGATCAAACTCATCTCAACGATTCGGATTCGTCTGGAGTTAGCAATGCGTCCAACAGTCGACCGCGTCACACGCGCTCGTCGCCCAAAGTCACTCCAACCGTGGTTAGTCACAATGTAACAGCCGCTGCCACCTCCGTTAGCCATCCTTCGTGTAGCAAGGCGCAGCGTGTCGAAAAATGGGAATTAAATTTACCGGCGAAGCTAAACAGATGACTGTGCATAATTTCTTGGAGCGAGTATCGGAACTACGCGAAGCTCGCGGTATTTCAGATCGCGAGTTGTTTGAATCGGCTATCGACCTATTTACTGGTAGAGCGCTAAATTGGTTTCGCGCAAATCGCCATCGATTTTCGGACTGTTCTAGTTTGTCTGACCTTCTGTGCAAACATTTCGAGCCGCCCGACTATCGTCATCGGCTATTTAAGGAAATTCTGGACCGGACTCAAGATTCGATTGGAAGCATAGTCGATTACCTCTCTAGCATGAGCGCGCTATTTAGACGACATGGCTCCCTCTCAGAGGATGTTCAGCTGGATATTATTACTAGGAATTTATCTCCTTTTTATACTACCCAACTTCCGGTAGTTAACAAGTTGGAAGATCTAGAAGAAGAATGCCTCAAATTGGAGGCAAAGAAATATCGTGCTGAAACCTATGTCCCACCTTCGAGGAAAAGGCATAATTTTGTCGAACCAGACTTTGCTTTTATAGCATCTGAAGCATCAGGTTCAAGAAACGGTGGACAGTTACCAATCGACGTAGTGAGAGAATCTCGTCCGATACCTTCAACCTCTAGAGACGATGGACCGTCAACAAGAGAGCCACGTCCAACAACACCCCGGAACTCTGGACCATTCTTATACTGGAACTGCAATAAGCCAGGTCATCGAAATAGCCAGTACACTGAACAGCGCAGAATCCACTGTTTCCGCTGTGGTGCGCCAAATGTGACCAGTAAAAACTGTCCTAAATGTTCTTCGGGAAACGATTCTCGGGAGAGTCGATAGGTCGTAGGACTGCTCCCCTCCCTTTTACTTCACCGACCAACGACTTTCCTCCCAACAATAATATTTTGCCCACCAACAATTCTCTTCTCCACAAAAATCATTCATCCCTTAACCATTCTCTGTCCAAGGAAAACGTTTTGCCGACCAACCACTTTCTTTCCAATGAAAATCTTTCGTCGACCAACAGCTTTCTTCCCGATGAAAACTCCTTGCCAACCAATAACCCTCTTTTCATCAAAAATCATCCACCCCCTAACAAGTCTGTTCACTATAAAAAACCTATTGTCGACCAACAACTTGTCTTCTGATGAAAGCATTTCACCCACCAATAGCTCCCTTCCCAACCAGAATCATTCACACGCCAACAGTTCTTTTCCCAATAAAAACCTTTTGGATTTTATCATAGCTCATGCGCATGGCGACCAGCGCCCCTATTTAGAAATTTCGATTTTAGGTTATAAGATTTTAGGTTTATTAGATTCTGGAGCGTCACGCACTATTGTAGGTCAACCGGGTTTCCGAATTTTGGAAAGTCTGGGATTAAAACTTATTAGGCAACAAACTGATTGTACCGTTGCGAACGGCCAAACTTG
This sequence comes from Philopedon plagiatum, assembly GCA_963971165.1. Lineage (NCBI taxonomy): Eukaryota > Metazoa > Arthropoda > Insecta > Coleoptera > Curculionidae > Philopedon > Philopedon plagiatum. The sequence continues at coordinate 58,305,360 of OZ020191.1, forward strand.
CTCTAGTTTGGGCTATTTTCAGGTTCCTGTAACTTTATTAAATAGAACTCGGGTGATCGATATTTTAGTTCTCCCAGAACTGTCCCACCAACTGATTTTAGGAATCGACTTTTGGAGATCAATGGAAGTGATCCCCGACTTGAAGCAGGACGTCTGGCATTTTTCCACTGATGATCAACCCATGGAAATTTGCAGCATTATAGATGGCGACTCTTTATCTGAAACCGACCGAGCGACTTTAAATGCACTGGTTAAGGAGAAAATAGCAGAAATGGGTACTGGTCTTGGCTGCTGCAAAGTAGCAGAACACGTCATTGAGCTTGAACCCGGTACTAGACCCACTAAACAGCGTTACTACCCAGTTTCTCCATACAAGCAAAGGATTATGGACGAGGAAATCGACGAGATGTTGAAACTTGGCGTGATTGAACCTTCTAAAAGTCCTTGGTCCAGTCCAGTGTGTTTGGTACGCAAGAAAGATGACAGCTATAGGTTTTGCATAGATTTTAGAAAGCTTAATACAAAAACTAAGAAAGACGCATATCCTATACCTTATATCTCCGCCATTTTGGATCGCCTCAGAGACGCCCGCTACATTAGCTCCATCGACATAAAATCAGCGTTCTGGCAGGTACCTCTTAGTGAGTCCTCACGTGAATTAACTGCTTTCACTGTTCCAGGTAGGAATCTTTATCATTTTCTGCGCATGCCCTTCGGCTTGACCAATGCGCCATCCACCTGGCAACGTATAGTGGACCGTGTATTAGGCGTTGATTTGGAAAATCACGTGATGGTGTATCTTGATGATATAATTATCATCTCCAGAACCTTTCCTGAACACCTCAGAATTCTGGGCCTAGTTTTTGACCGTTTGAAAGATGCAGGACTCATAGATTCCGAGGAGAAATGTCACTTTTGTAAGCCTGAATTACGATACCTTGGCTACATCGTAGACGCCCAAGGTTTAAGACCTGATCCTGAGAAAGTGCAGGCCATTGTGAATATAGCACCTCCACGAAATATCACCGAAATTCGACGTTTTATTGGCACCGCTTCTTGGTACCGGCGTTTTGTGCCGAACTTTTCAGCTATTATAGCCCCAATTACTCGGCTTACCAGGAAAAATGTCAAATGGGAATGGACTTCCGAGTGCCATCAGTCATTCAACTTGATTAAAGAAGCTCTTATCACAGCTCCCGTGCTTACATGTCCAGATTTCAACCGCACATTTACTTTGCAGACTGATGCGTCATTTTATGGCTTAGGAGCAGTTCTGACTCAGCAATTTGATGACGGAGAAAAGGTTATTTCCTATCTTTCACGTTCCCTCACCAAACAAGAGATGAAATTAACCGTCACAGAAAAAGAGTGCCTTGCCGTAATTTGGAGTGTGGAAAAGCTTCGTCACTATCTGGAGGGTGTACACTTTAAAGTTATAACCGATCACCATTCTTTGTTATGGCTTCATAACCTAAAAGATCCACAAGGACGCCTCGCTCGATGGGCTCTCCGTTTACAACCTTACGACCTTGAATTGATCCACCGTAAAGGCCGCGATCACGTCGTGCCAGATTTTCTTTCTAGGTCAGTGCCAGTGACTACTGATTCTGTCGCAGCTGTTGACGAACCACCGTCATCATTTTCTGACACCTCAGACAAATGGTACAAAGGCATGATGCAGAAACTAGAAGAACGTCCTGATAAATATCCTTGCTGGCGAGTCGAGAATGGCAATCTCTTTAAATATGTGAAGACAAACAATCCTAATTTTCCTGACCATTCTACCTACTGGAAAATAGTAGCACCTAAGGATAAGCGAAACGAGATATTTCTTCGATGCCATGATAATCCAGCAGCAGGGCACGTGGGTGTTTTTAAGACATTTTGGAAAGTCGCCGGGAGATATTATTGGCCGAAAATGAGATCTGACTTTGCTAGTTATGTCCGTGCTTGTAGAACTTGTGCTCAGAATAAAGTAGAGCAGAAACGTCCAGCTGGTCTAATGGGTAACCGCCCAGACATAAAAGAGCCTTGGCAAGCCATCAGCCTAGACTACATAGGTCCCTTACCTCGTTCTAAACAAGGTAACACGCATATTCTGGTGGTAACAGACTATTTTATCAAGTACGTCGTCTTATTCCCATGTCGATCGGCAACTGCAAAATCGTTAGTAAAGTGTGTCGAAGACGGCATCTTCTTAGTTTACGGGGCTCCTCAATTCTTAACGTGCGACAACGGAACTCAAATGAAATCCAGAGAATTTCAAGCCCTTTGCGATAAATATAAAGTTAGAATATTTTACACTGCTAATTACTATCCTAGAGCAGATCATACTGAACGCGTTAATAGAGTCATTAAAACGTTCAACAAAATAACCATCGAACTTGGGAAGATAATTTAACTGCTATCGGTTGCGCCATTCGCACTTCGCGACACGAAACTACGGGCTTCACCCCTTACTGCGTTAATTTTGGCAGGGAACACAAGCTATTCGGTTCGGACAATGCTGAGGGTGTTCCTCAAGTGGAAACTGAGCGTCAAAATTACATTCGAGAACGAATAGAAGCTTTCAAACAATTATTTAGAAAAGTCCACACTAAAATCGAAGCTTCTCTTATTAAAAACCGACATAACTATAATTTGCGCCGACGCCCAGTAAGCTTTGTTCCTGGTCAAGAAGTCTGGCGTAAGAATAAAAGTATATCCGATGCAGCGAAGTATTATAGCGCAAATTGGCTCCGGAATTTGTAGGTCCGTTTAAGATCGTAGAAAAGACCGGCACGTGTACTTACGAACTGGAGGATGAACATGGTGTTAGTAAGGGCATTTGGCATGTACAAGACCTTAAGCCGGTATATGCCGAAACTGCGTGTGATGGTCCGTAGGAGTGAATAAATTGTTAGGCATCTCAAAGTCATTATTTACTTTATTACCTTCCGTTAATTTTACTGTCATTAATTTAATATTACGTTTTACTTGTCATTTTGCTTCAATTTACTTATCAATCCATCGATTTCTGAGTTTATTAACTTTTGAGTCCATAGCTTCAATTTGATTAATTACTACTATTTAATTTTTCTTCTTCTTTCGGTAATAATGGCTTTAGTGAGTTTTCTTTTATCGTTGCGTTAATTTTGACTTTTGGCCCAGTTTAAATTCTTTTTTTTTTACTTTCCTTGCTCAGTCGTGAGCAATTTTTATGCTCTGCAGTGTGGGCGTGATGGTGTTGGGATCCATCTGGGCGCCAGACTTGATGGATTTGGACACTGTCACTTAGAATAGCGCTGCACTGGGTTCACTAGGTGGGGTAGGAGTCCCCTGAAAGCCGTGGCAAGGTAAGCCTTCAGCTGCCTTGCTTCTATTGTTTGTAGTAGGTAAGCCCTCAGCTGCCTTTCTACTTTCACTTGCCGTTGCCGCCTTACGCCTCGTTATCTTTTATCTGTCATTACCTGATTATCTTTACCTTATCGTCGCTTGGTTTATAGTATAGTAGCGTATAGTAACGTTTATGGTCATTAATGTAGCTTACCTTTTTGCGTTTATCAGTCTCACTCAGACTCCCAACTCGGCGCGAGACGAGATGGGGGTCGGTGTGTCACATGGTAATTTAAGTTTGATTACTAGGTTAGAAGGCGGTGATTAATTAATTTTGGACCTAATTTTCTTTATCGTTTTTTTATCTGCATTCACTATTAATTGTTTTTTTTTCTATAGACTAGGGCCAAAAGTCTTTATTTATTATCTTGATTGGACCTTTTTTATTACCTTGATTTGACGTATTTACCTTGATGTGACCTATTTACTTTGATTTGGCTTAATTTTCTCTAGCTTGACGTAATTTTATTATTATTCCCTACTTGTGTCTGGAAATTTCGGTTACTTGAACTAGTATGTGTTTTTGCTCGACTACGACTTTGTCTTTCCTTTGGGGATTTAGAGTAGAAACACAATTTTCTTTCTCTTCTTTTGCTGATTTTGTGAAGTTGAGAAGACCACTTATGGTGGGATTCACTGCTAGTTGTTGGCAAATAACCCAATTTTCTTTATTTCGATTTGCGAACCTTTAGTTGATTTACTTGATTCATTTACTTTTGGTTGATTACCTTTTTTTCTCACATTTGCGTTAATTTACGTGTTTTTACGATAATTTACTTACCTTTGCGATACATTTACTTACTTTTGCGATTAATTTTCTTACCTTTGCGATAATTTGCGTACCTTTGCGTTAATTTACTTTCCTTTGCGTTTATTTGCTTACCTTTGCGTGATTTCGATTACCTTTGCGTTCATTCCGTTACCTTTTTTTCATTCCTTGATTTGCTTACCTTATCGTGATTGGCCTTGGATTGGCTTTAGTTTGCTTTGATGCCGTTGGTATTCTATTTATTATTTGGATTTGTCTTAGGTCTAGGTTTTGGTAGGACTATATGTTAGTCTCCGGCCATTTCAGTTTTACTGGTTTTGCGCCTAGATCTTTTCTGATATATTTTGTCTATTCACCGTTTAGACAAGATAAAACTCTCCCGATTGCGACTTTACCTTATTTTGGCTTTGTATCGATTTTGACATTTGTCTCTATCTTGTTTTACAGGCTGCACGGTGTTGGGTGCTACCGGATGTCGCTTCGGCGCTCTTTGTTAGATCATGGATCCTTCAGAGAGCAGACCGACTGGAAGGGCTGTTCAGGGGGGGGGGGGGCGGAAGTCTGACCCCTGGGGTAACAGTTTGCCCATCGAACTTGTTCGGCGGGCCAGGGGAGGACCAAGCTACTTTGTTCGGCCTGAGCTCAAGTCGGCCTATTAGGTTGCGACAGGCCGGTGGCAGTGCCACCGCTCAGAACACCCTGATTAATTTTTTTTTGTTTTATACAGGGACCGATGTGCTTCCCATTTGGTACATCTTTTAGCTTGGTGGGTGCTACAATCCACTCCCTTTTGTATGGTGGATCATCTGGGCTATCCCTCTTTTCTTCTCATTTTACTTTTGTTGTATTATATTTATCTTTTCCTTTTTAGTTGTCCACCCTTTGGTTGGTTTGACGCATGTCACTTGGTGATTTAATTCGGGACGATTCTACGGTGTGAGGCTATACGGTATCCATTTGGTTCTGAGAATGATGACAGAAAAAACAAATGAACAAAAATTCATCTCATTGGCCAATTCTATGGGCAGCTTACACAGGGAAAAACTATACACATGGCAGTCTAGATGTTTTGAGGTTCAAGTTCGTTTAGTTTAACTTGTCTACTTACGCATGTATATGCGTGTATATGTTTTATTCTTGAGAAATTGCCTGATTTTGCTGCATTTCCTAGAACACCTTTATAACATAAGATCACTGTAAAATCAAATAAATCCCTACAATATTGTTAAAAAAACGTCAATAGGAGCGACTGGTGCTCATCGGTATTAAATTTGACATTAAACGATTGAGCTATAGCTCAAAGCTGTGTTAGGGATCTCACGTATACGTGAGTTCCTAACACACCTTACCGAATTACGAAACTAGAATCGACTATTGCATTATATCGGCGTCTTTTGTTAACTTAATGTATCAGATAAAGAGATGTTGTCAATCGGAGGATGAACTGTAGCCTACGTTTCCCGGCCGGGGACCTCTGGCAAGGTTGCCAAATTTTTGGAATAAAATGTGTCTATTACTTAATAATAATTATTTGTTTTAAACTAATTCAGAAATTAAATTAAGAATAAAATTATAAAGCACTACGATTTAAATCCACGTTCACAAATTCTGATACAACCATAAATTGGTCTGGTATCTGAGACAACCTGGCGACAGAGGATATGACATAACATAACCTCTAAAAATTCTTTGTTGTGTTGTTGCTAAAATGCCAGACTCGTATTTTGGTTTTTTGTTTTTCGCGATATTTGTGCCCATTTTGTGTTCCCAATGGCTAACTGGAATGGAATCTACGATATCCCAGCAACTTCCACCGAAAGGGCCTTATCCCCGCCAAGAAAACGACAAAAAAACTTAAATGTAATGTCATTACAAAACAAATAAAGTTTCATTACAAAAGAACTCTACCTTTTCCAGGACCCAGCATGCAGAGTTTGCAGCTGAATGTGGTGGTAAATACTAAACGTTCTAATTTATACATTATACGTCGTTTTATATACACTTAAACTGCTGTTTTCGGTTGAGTATGTATAGTTGCTCATCCAAAAGGGAAGTACCAAAAAAGACTATTTCAGAATGCTCACAAATTATTTCCAGTATGAAGGAAACCTGTGAGTAAAAACGGAATTTTTTCGACAGCTTCCTGCCTTTTTTATGTTTATAAGGCAAGCAGCTAAAATCAAATGTGACCATAGATATACATAGTACTTAAAAAAATAAACTGTCAGAAACTTTAAAGTATTTTTTATATAATTTTTATGGTAGCATTAAACCTTTTTTCTTGAGTGCTTCTTTGTAAGCATTTACATTATGTTATAATGGTACCTATTTATAAGAATCTTAGTAATAATACATAAGTAAGTAGGTATCAAAGCAATTTCAAAATATTCCTGTGGTCTGTAAACAGTTTATTTATGCATAGTTTCCATGTTAAATTTTTAACCCCAAGTTAGGCCCTGTTATATTAGAAGTATAGAGATAAAAGTTGACATAATATTATATAAATTTCAGAGTCTTAAGGTTATGTTAATTTGCCAAATAGGCTAAAAAATGCATTTAAAATTGTGTCAATAAAGTTTTTAATGTCAGAAAATTATTATCAATCAATCTTTAGGTAGGTACTTGGTATGAAAAGGTAAAAAACAATAATACAAGGGATGTGAAAATTTTTTAAAAGTTTTTCAAAAAGTAAAAGCATTTTTAGCTATTTTTGAAGCTTTTTTGGCCATAATATTGGCAAATAATTAACATTGTCTTAAAACTCTGAAAAATGTCAAAGTTTAACCCTATCCTATATGACAATAGAACCCAACATGGGCTTAAAAATTTAACATGTAAAACACTGTGGACTGCTTTAAAAAAATGTATGTACTGCATTGTTAAGATAGATTCTTTGTTCGATCTGGCTTTTAATTAATCCCAAGTAGCTGTTGGCAATAGTCGTGCATATACGTAAGTGACTGCACATAATTTTTTTCCCAAATTAACATTTTGAAAGATTTTACTATCATTTTCTTAGTAGATATGTTTTAATGCATACGTAATAGGTATTTTATCCAGCATTTTGTTTACATTTTTTGTCTGTTATACTGTAATGTCTGGATTATCCGACCAGAAAATTATCAGACCCCATTAGGATTACCTACACATTCTACTATGGACTATGGACATTGGACTTCATAATAATAATCCAAAACATGGATGAATTATAGATACCCAATGGTTGTACAAAATTGTTTATGAGAATAAAAACATAAAATAAATTCTTAAATTTTAATTTCATAATTTTATTTATATAATACAAAAAAATAAAAAATAAACTTCTGAAGGGAAAACCATATTACATGCTTCCATTTCGGAGCCATCAATCGAGATACGACTCTTGTTCTTTGAATGAATGAGTTCAGCTGAATGCATACATGATACTGACCATGATATATAGATTGCTAAATCAAAGCGCGATTGGTAGTTTGGACTACCCAAGACAGGAGTTAGGATAGTTCAAATTATTAGTATCATTTTACACAATAAGGTTGTTAGGATTATAAGCAAGGGCGTAGCCAGGGGAGGGCAGGGGGGGCACGTGCCCCCCCCCTGGCACGAGCAAAAACCAAGATTTACCAATGTGCCATTCAAATTTCCCGTACGTCTTATTCCTAACTCAGCAGTCAGCTGCGGCGCCTGCCGGTCAGTGCTGTCGCAGCTGATTTTCAAAGCGTACTGAATGTAGGGCAGAAAATTCAAAAATCGAAACGTTTAAGAATTTAAGACATTTAAAATAGCTTTCTCTGCAGTTTAAAATCATTGAGGGTGGTTAAATAAAACCCTGTTTTTTTTTTCAAAAATAAAAAATAGTATTAAATGATTCCAACAGAACATTATATAAAAAGTTTTAATTTATACCAATAGACAGGTACAATCGGTACTTGTATACTACTTAATTACAAATTTTAAAAAATCAGTAGTTTTATGTATTACCATCAGTTTATTTCCTCAGATTTTTTTTTTCAATCGATCAATTCATCGGCAGCCTCCAATGAAAAACAAGTATTGTTTTTTAATATTTGTTTACAGTACTGCATCGTAGTTATATTCAGGCAATTTATATTTTCTTTAACGACACAAAGTACAAGAAAGAGTAGTACTCGTATCACACTAATTTCATCAATTGAAAACGCCACTAAACATAATTCATAATATATTTTCAGTCACAATAATTTTTCAAAATTTTTTGTGCTTATTTGGTTTTAGTTTCGTTTTGAAAGTTCGTACTAAAATTAGTGGTTTTTCCAAGATCAGTACTGACGTACTGAATTTGGCCACTTTGTACTGAATTCAGTACAATTGTACCCCGAAATGGCAGCACTGCTGCATGTGGCGCAAACGTGTGAAGTGGTAAGAAAGCTTTTTCTGTTACTTGCAGCGTGCATCACGTGGCTGCCGTGCGCTGTTCCTGTCCACTCTGTTTGTTTTCACGCAGATCACAGATGTAAAATAATTATCAAATTGTAATATAATTTTTCTTACAAAATTGGCCTAACAATATCCTATACTATACCTGCACCATAATCGACAATTTTAGCATAATTTCAAATTTATTTGAATTTA